>CALSCE010010657.1:21466050-21481050 GCA_943593645.1 Bovichtus variegatus | reverse complement strand
GGCTTATGTTTTTTATTTTGGGAAATACACCGAGAGAAACCACACTGCTGTTTTTTTTGAAGGGATTAAACAAAGAAGATAACATGTTGATTAGGGCGCTTTAGAGATGCTGGTTGGTGGGTTTGGACGGAGCCAGGCCAGCTGTTCCTCCTAGTTTCCAGTCTTTGTGCTAAGCTATGCTAACTGGATGCTGGTGGTAGCTTTATTTGTGCCATACGGACACGAGAGTGTTGTGTCATTGCCAAGAAAGCAAATAAGTGCGATTCCCAAAATGCCAAACTATTCCTTCAAGGCTAAACAAACTGCTCTGTCCACCACACTCCCGTCTCATAACATGCTGTTGACCGTAGTCTTGCCACCTGCCTGTCTGTCTCCCTGGGCGTCTCTCTGTTTGTCTCTTCCAGCAGCTGTGTGGTGTTGTTGTTGAGCAAATACACTGATGAAGATAGACCAGTTGTATGACCCTTTGCATTCTTGGTCTTTGTTTGTGTTTTCACCTCTAAACTAAACAGCGCTCAACTCCCATTTGAGTTTGGCATGTACTGCCCACTGCCACCCATGAAACCTCGTACACCTAAAACTTTACTCGATACAAGTATGACCAAGGCGATGACTTCCTGCTTCAATGTTTTCTAGACATGATCCTAAGTCTGTGTGATTCTTGATGCAAATACCTGTCCCTGTTGGTGGTTTTGTGCAAATTGTGTCACTTGCCAGATAAACTGTGTTGTGTTTCATGTCTTTTTAGGCAGATTGCTGTCGCTGACATGACCATAATCAACAAGACAGACCTGGTGAATGACGAGGAACTCGCTCAAATACGAGAGGCGGTCAGGTCAGCTTCACATGCTTTGACCGCTTATCATCTCCCTTTCTAGAAGTATTCTGCTTATTTATCTATGTTATCTTACTTTTGAACTCCTTGTGTAACATTAGGGCAGCTCTACATTTTACTCCCTTTTATTAGGGCAAAAAGAACAAAGTTGTAGGGGCATAAGAAGGAACAAGGTCAACTTTGCTGTTATGTAAGTATTAAACCTTTTTTCCTCTTACTTCAGGTCCATAAATGGTCTTGTCAAGATCCTAGAAAGCCAGAGGTCAAGGTAAGTTTTTTTGCAACAAAAGAAATATCTTTTTTTTTTTTTTTGTATATAGCTTTGTACCAGGTTCCCTGCTTTGTTTAGTGTAACAGATTAACTCCACGTGCTGCTCCTGCTCAGATCTTTGTATCAAAGATGAAGCTGTTCAGGCGTGACATTGCTCAAGAGAAACCCCCAACACACACACACACACACACACACACACACACACGTACACAAACTGCTGCACCCTGAATAAACACCAAACCTTCAATGGTGTCCAGTTACCCACAAGTCTTTGCTCTTTGACCCTAGGTCTTTAAGCCGAGATGGTTGCATATGTGTGAATGTGCGTGCGTGCAAATATGTGAGTATATGCGCCCTCCGTGTTAGCATGTTGTGTGTTATTGGACCCAGGTAGCATCTGGCTAACACAAGCAGTGTGTATCAAAGGTTTGGGTGTGTTTCGCATCTCCTTTGCCCCCCCACAGAGTTCAGAACAGGGTGACCAGATGAAAGACACCGTGCAGTGAGGGGTTAATCGGAAAAACATTCCCACAACTTTTAGCTTGAGCCAGTTCACTCTGTTAGCCTGAATGTTAGTTTTAGACAACTTTTAATCAGTGATCTTCTTCCACAGGGTGGATCTCTCTGAAGTGCTTGATCTGCATTCCTTTGACAGTAAGGACGGAGCAAAGTGAGTTGTTTTTGTCCCATTTAAGTTTCAATGTGCACAAAATGTCTTTATGCAGAAAGACATTATGAAACTTACTTCTAAAAACAAATACTGTATTTTTAAGCCCCATACCAATATGTGCAGAGTATAAAATAAGTTATATCAGCTGATATTTGTCACATGACATTTTTTGAGGGTCCCAGAAATTTGGTTGCGACCAAGGTAACTACTGAGTGGCCCATGCTAATGACGGCACTGTTAACAAATTACAACATATTTCTGGAAAAAAAGGCAAAACTGTGTGGTCCACTCTCTGTGGAAAAAGAGGAACAGGCAGGAGGAAAAAAACTCAATTAGTTGTCACTTAAGATGTTAGTGACTGTATGTTTGAGGTTGATACTAATATCCATATTAGAGAGTTTTAAAAGGTTTAATGCCTGATATTCAGCATTTTTAATATGGATACCCTAAATTTGCGACAAGAGGAAATATGAGAAAATATTTTCTGAGCTGGACATTTCACACCTGAAAATTGTCGGTGCTATCTCGTGGACAAAATATTTAATGGCTACACTGTTTTAAAATGTCCTTGACGTTTCCATACAATTCCACAATTTCCTATTGGTTGACATACTATATATGCCGATACCAATGTGTCCGCTGACAATATGTATAGTACTCATCATGCTCTATTACAAAACTTACGGTAAAAGATCAAGAACTTGTTATGGCTGCATTGATAGCCTTTGTTGCTATTCTGTCTGAACTGTGTACCCAGCACTCTTTGATACTGTTGCTCATCATGTTTCTCTCTAATTAACACACTCTTTTATTGAGCGTCCCCCTGTTACACCGCAGGGTGGTCATCATATTGTATCCCTTGTAGAATGTCATTCTCATGAATAGAGTCAGTGTTCATCCTTTCATGTGAATGAAACGGGCCGCGGTGTTAAAGCTCTCTTACATGCTCTCGGTCAGTGTCTCTGAGCCCAGCTGCAGAGGATTAGAGCTGTGTGTGTCCACTGGCTCCCGAGGAGTCCCCCTTGTCCCAACAGATAGCTTCTTTCCCCCTGCCTTTGAGAGTCCAAGCCCCTCCTCCCCTCGATCCCACGCTGGCTGTTTGAAGCGGCCCCCCGCCGCTCCGCCTGTGTGGTACTAACAGCACGCAGGGCTCAAGCTGCTGGACACAACATTTAGCCTCCTTGTGAGGTCAGGGAGAAGGGGGAGGATGAGGAGGTCTGATGGGGAGAACAAGGGCTGTAGTTTGTTTGGGGGTGGTGGTCGCTGTTTTGTAGGATTTAATTGCCATTTCTAAAGTTTTCACAAGTCCATTCAGAGTTGTGTCATTAAGCACTGATACAGCATGCAGTGGGGTTTTTATACTGCGAGACTGAACACAAAGGCAGAAACTTTGTAGAACAGCAGAGACGAGAAAGGAAAAAAAAAAATGTCCTGCTTCAGATGGCAATATATGTTACCTTTATTTAACCAGGAAAGCCTCTGTGATATTAAAAATCAGTTTTTCATGATGGACAGCAATAATAATAAGTTACAAATAAATCAACGTAAGATAGAAAACTCAAAATATGTCACGTAATCAGTTTATGCAGAAATGCAAAAATAAAATTTGATTTAATTTAATACAATCATGTAAAATATTTTAGAAACAACTTAAATGGCAGCTTAAAACGTACCTTTTTTTTCTAGTGAGTCCTAAAAATAAAGCAATATCTACTTGCGTCCCCTCATCAATGGTTGCATGCATCCTGCATGTCTACCGGGTTTGACCAGTTCAATATAAAGAAAAAAATCCACGTTCCATGGTCTAGAGTCCTGAAGAAGTCAAAAATAATCCATGTCTAAAGAATTGGCATAAAGTTATGGAGCAGAAATGCCGTTAAACAACCCAAGACCGATCCAAAACAATAACTTAATGAGCATTACACGTCAAGATTTAAAAATACCCCAAAATGTCAGCAGCCAGATGAGAGAACACGCAGATTCTGCAGCGACATTTATCATGATATAATAATGATAATGTAAAAATAATGTCATTATTATGTAAACCTTTTTATTGACACGGGATGTAAATTCAGCTCCAAAAACTATAAAAAAAAATAGCATAATATCCCAAGATGTAGCTCTGGTCAGTCCAACATTACTCAATGTGCAGAAATTAGCCTTGTAGTACAGCTGACAGTCGTGATATGATATGATATGGCTAAATGTAGTTAAGGTAGTAAATGCCATGTGGTTATCTTTTGAGCCCTTTGAAGTGGAAATGAGTCTATCATGTTGGATGAAAAAATATTTCATGATGCTTATCATTTCTCTCCTCTGAAAAGTCTGGCAGAGAAGCTCCAACTTGTGAAAGATACAAGACCACATCTTGACAAGGTATTGTTCGTTTGCTCTGAAGCGATACTTACCTCTCTATATTTTTCCCTTGTTTTGTTTGCTAATTTATTTCAACACATAATTTCCTGCAGGATAAAGGGGATGCGTTCTCCTCAGGCTAACATTGTGCCTTGCATTCCCCCAGGCTGTGACACTGTAGTGAAAACTCCCTCCCTGCTTTTGGTTTTTGTGTTGAGATCGACTTGAGGCTTTTGATGTTTTCTTGTCCCACTGCAAATAGACCCGGTCTGTGTCATACGCAGCATCATAGACTTGTGTTGGCTAGACTGACGAGAGTCTTGGCTTCTCGGCTTTACAGTTGTTTGAACAGAATCCAGATGTCATAGAATGTAAGATACAGACCACATTTCACCGTCAGATATTACACGTCATTTGTATTGAATTGAAAACCTCTAGTGCATCATTTTATAAGAAAACACACCAGTGTCTCTCCAATATCCAAACAATTAAGTCCAGTTCTTTTCAAACAAGATGTAAATTCTGAAAAAGATATTTATTCCAGGATTAGTCGTATAGCATTTGTCTTTAGACCAAATGACTCCTCGCAGCAATTAGGCCTCATCTTGTGCTTTATCCCCATGACCTTTTATCACAGGATGAGCAGAGATGAGGGTTGTTTGTGTGGGTAAATAACGGCATTGTTGTCTGTTTTCTCCAAGTTCCCTTTCCCGCATGAAGCTCAACCATCCCTCAGACCCTCCCCCTGGCCCCCCCCCCTCTTCCCCGTGTTGCTCTTTTCATGTAAATGAGAATGCTGTTTTTCTGTTGTTATACCAAATGACAAGGAAGTGTGTAACCTTAACACTCTAACACAAAAACCCCAAATATCTACAAAGTGCCCTTTTAATGCTGTAAGGAAAGGGGGATGTGGGCAGATAAAGAGGGGTTTCAGGTGCGGAGTGCAGTCGTGCTTTTTGACACGGTCATTGACAAAGTCATCAGCCGGGGCGTAAAAACACTTCTTTTGTTTAACGTTCATAATGACTTTGCAGGTTTCAGTGAACTAAAAAAAAATATATGTTTAAAAAGTATTTTAAATAAATGTCGCCAGTGAACTGTAAATCTTTATAGCAGCCTGAAAATATAAATCTCAAAACATAAAAACAGTGACGGAAAGTGCACCAAGTATTGTACTATGGATATATACTATATATAGTATATATACTATATAGATATACAAATGTACACTTTTGAATTTGGCCATTTTGCTGAATGAGTACTTTTACCTTTGATACTTTTAGTTTATTTTGCTTTTTTAACTTAAGTTAAAGATCAGATAACTGCTTTCCCTGCTGCTTAAAAGTCTTAAAAATCTTTTTTCACACAAACTGTCATTTCTCTGTATTTCAGTGAGTGAAAAATGTTATTCATGAAATGTTATTATACTGATTCTAAATTCTAATATTGTGAGACTGAACAATTCATTTATTCTAAATCACAATTTCAAGAAAAAATAATTTTTCAAAATCACAAAATGTTGGAAATGTAATTTCTTGTATATATGAATAACAATTTCATATTGTATTTAATGTCATCCTCAGAGTATTTTAACTGTGACGTTTGAAGTGGCTGGAGATGTCTCTGAGGATGCTTTGAACATTTTCATCCAGGTACAGTTCGTATCCCCGTCACCATTACTAATTAGCTCCAACACAATACAGACCTCTGTAAAGTAAACACCCATTTTCCACTGTTTCAGGAGCTCCTATGGGAAAAGATGTTTAAAAACAAAGAAGGGTTACCCATGACTGTCATTCGTTTAAAGGTACAGTAAGGCACAATAGTCGCCCCCAGTGGCAGCAGTGATCAATAACTGCCGCTTTATTATCTGTATTAATCAGTTCCAAACGCTTCATTTAGTGTTGGTTAATGTGTCACTCGTGACTTGTGACTTCTGTGTTTTCAGGGCATAGTATCATTTGCAGGTAAAGCCCACCAAGTGATTCTGCAGGGGGTCCACGAGCTGTATGACCTGAATGAGACTCCGCAGCTTTGGGAGGAGAACTTGCGGATCAACCGACTGGTCTTTATAGGTGAAGACACACACACTTCTTTCACATGTGTATCTTCAGCATAGACTGTAGAGATCTTTACACAATTCTTACAAACCGCTGTGAAGGCAGCCAGTGCATTGAGTTCTATTACTTTGAACAAAATGGCTTTTCTATTATTTCTTTATTTAAGTAGTACCTGTGTTAATGTTAATGGAGGTAGTTCAAAAACTGAAATTTGACAAATTCACAATTTTGTAGTTTTCTGATACTAGAACAGATTTATATAAGTTATTGGCTGTAAATCTGAACCATTGTTCACCATATTTAATGGATCCACAATTTCATAAAAATCTCCCAAATTCTCCCAAATCTGTTCAGTTTGTAATTTGGTAAAAAATAAAACAGAGACACTGTTTGTTTTAAATATTTTAATTGTTGCACATCAAGTCAGCTGAACCTGCAAAAATGTAAATGTTGTCAACACAAAGGCTTACAATTAAACAAAATGGAGAGTTTACAATAAAAAATGAATTAAGCTTACATTTCAAACTCAACACAACTAACTAAACCCTAACATAACAGTATTATAACTTACTTAGTTGCATCTTTAATAACATTACTTTGTTCTTTCCAGTGAAATTCCTAGGAAATGTTAAATTACAGACCTGTAAAATAAAGCCTTTGAACATCTACATATCTACACCTGACCTTGAGAACCACTGTTCACTATAATATATAACACAAAGTGTGTGTGTGTGTGTGTGTGTGTGTGCGTGTGCAGGTAGAAACCTGGACAAGAACATTCTGCAGGAACAGTTCATTTCTAAAGTGATGGATGGAGCAGAGAGAAATTAGCTACAAACTCTTCTCTCCTCTTTGCATTGAAAACTGATGATTCTAGAGCAAAAGTTGTGGCTTTTGCATCCCTAAACTGGGACCGTGTTTAAGACGTTCACTTCTTTCCTCCAAGAACACGAGGTATGTCAGAGGATGGTAAATGTGACAGCAGTGGTCAATACAGAAGTTTCAAATTGTGATCATCCACCACTACCTGCTTTACAAGCTACAGTACATCAGAGTGTTTATGTTGCTGTAGTGCCGGAGCTAACTGCTGTGTGTCGCCCTGGAAACTTACACCTGCATACACAAAGATGCACTCCAGAAATGTAATCAATATATTGTTTTATTTTTTATAAAGATGGCTTTGTTAAATCTGCCATTTTTAAAGGTTGTGAGCCCAAGAAGTTGCAATGTGACACATATTGAAGTGTAATACAAACTGTACTTTGTAAACAAGTAGACTTGCTTATGTTTCTGGCTTTTAACATCCTGTATTCTTAAATTATTCAAAATAAAGATTTTTTCTGAACATATTCTAAGACTGCTCTGATATACCTAAATACAATAAATGTTTTAAAAACGGCTAGTTCTACCCACAGACTATTAACATAACAACAGACACAAAGTGCCTTTGTGGTAAAGTGCTAAATTCACCATGATACTCAAAGTGTGAAAAATGCCTTGAGACCATTAACATCTTAGCTTTTATTGTTATGAAACTCGTACGAAGAGTTTTGAACTTCTGCATCCAGCAGGTCATGGTTATTATAAAGACACAACTTAAGTTTAAATGTATAAATACCTTTTTTAATTGTTGCTCATGAGCATTTTGTCTGTATTATATCGATCTACGGATAAACGGGTTGGTTTCTTTAAATGTATTCATCTTCCCACTACACTTAAACTGTTGTTACTGGTTGTGTTTAGTCTTACATTTAAAACTAGTATTACTTGTTACCAATGGAGATGTAATTGTTTTCCTTAAATTAGTCATTGTTAATCATCTTTTAATCTGTCATCCATGTTGCCTTGTTTCAAAAATACTGACAGTTTCACTTTGAATTTAGGACAAAATGCTGAGCTGCAGCTTCAATGAAGTTAGAGCTTGTAATACTTTCTGGTATTCGTTACTTTGGCCTTTATTGGTCCCGTCATGTGAGAGCCATCTCTCACACAGTAGGCCCGGTAAGGTGAGGAAATAGGTGGAGTTTTCCCCAACTTAGTCATTTGCAATGGAGATGGTTTAGCAGCACGGTTTTAGCACATATCCGCTGTTGGGCCGGTTTGCTTTGAGGATGGCTCTGCTTATTCATCCCGGTCGTAAAGCCGAGCTGAGCCCTGTAGCCCAGAGCGCACCGCTCAGCTGAGCCGTTTCCTACTCGATTCTGATGCTGATGGCCTCGTTAAGGCGACTATTGCCTCTTTTCTCTGCTGGCTGCGGGACGCCCTACCACGGCCATTTTCATGGTCACACCACCCGCGGGCATCCAGAGGTGGCAAACTAAACGAACCCGCGGGGGTTCCGAGGGGGAAACACTTGGTTTCTGAGCGCTGGCTAGGCGTGGTGTTAAAATTCCCAAGAACATCCCACCTCCGACTGTGCTGCTGTACGATTTGTAATATCAGATGATTCAAATACCAAGAGTTAACTTTAACCTCATATAAATCTATGTTGGTATCATACATAGGCCTACATGTCATACAAATAATGTTTACACCAGGCTCAAATAGGCTGAAACCTCAACCAATCATTGTGAATGCGTTTACTAGTGTGATGCAGGAGTGCAAACAGAGATGAGCAGCATAACACTGCAGTGATTTTGTAAATGTGTAAAGGCCATACTAATCCAGGCATGTCTCAATACCATTTATGTAAGCTATGAAGCAGTAGGCAGTTTGTTCTTTATTATTTTGGATTTAGTTTTATTTTATGTAGTTTTGTGTTGGCACTCACTCTGGGCGTTTGACAATGTAAATAAAATGGATAAATACTTTGCCATATTTGCCAAAATACAACAAATTGACATCTATCTGTTGAGCTTTCCCTGCATGAATAGGCCGTGCGCACTTCAGGACTCCCCAAGCCACCCCCCACCTGTGTGCTTGCATCCTCTGGCTCCCTGCGGTGAGGGGCTACTCTGATAGGTCCAGAGGGTTAATGGGACTGGCCTGCATGGCAGCAGTCTCCCAGCATATAAAGCCTCACCCTCCTTACAACAGCAAACAACCGGTACGCAAGGTTTGAGGAAGAACCAGATGATAGGTGCGATTTTACGCATGAATAGGGGCCTTTTGGTTTTTACGCACGGCGAACCATTAATGCATCTTTGGCACAGTTGAGTTTTAACACGATTTTGAACATTCTGCGTTTGACCATGACTCTCTCCAGTGAATTTGAAGCTTCACAACACGCTGCTTTGCCTTTAGAAGAGGATGAGATTGACATAGTGGGCGAGGATGAGCCTACCCACGGGCGTATATATCGAAAGAAGTGCTCTACGGACCCCGGGTCCTCGGCAGAATCTGGTGCTGAATTTGACTCTTCAGAGCCAGACTCCTCGGGGGAAAGCGAGAACAGTTTCTGCGCAGACGCACCGCCGTCCAGGAAAGCCCAGAGCAGCTCGGTAAAGCCTCCCTACTCCTACATCGCCCTCATCACCATGGCCATCCTGCAGAGTCCGGTGAAGAAGCTGACGCTGAGTGGCATCTGTGACTTCATCAGCAACAAGTTTCCCTACTACAGAGACAAGTTCCCCGCTTGGCAGAACTCCATCCGGCACAACCTCTCCCTCAACGACTGTTTCATCAAGATCCCGAGGGAGCCCGGAAACCCGGGCAAAGGTAACTACTGGTCTCTGGACCCTGCCTCAGAGGACATGTTCGACAACGGAAGCTTCCTTCGGCGAAGGAAGCGCTTCAAGAGAAATCAGCCCGAGTTTGGCAAAGATGGACTTATGTTTTATTCCAACTTGAACTGCTACCGGCCGTACGGGCAACCGTATTGCGTACAGGGCCAGGCAAGCCCCCCACCCGCTGCTCCTATTCGGTACATGCCTCTGCAGGAGGGCATCATGATGCCTCCCTCTTCCTATCACCTTCTACCACAAACTTTGAACAGTCACGGGAAGTGCAGCGGGCCTGAAGACTTCAGAGACCCCGCTGAGCCAAAGCCTGGCCCGCAGGCAAAGTGCTCCTTCAGCATTGACAGCATCATGAGCAAACCCTCTCCCATCAGTGCACAGAACCCACATCTACAGCGGAGCCCCCGCAGCGCTCTTGGGTTCGGTCATCTCATGTCGGGTCCTGCTGCCTGTTTGGTTCCGACGCTCTTGCAGTCTCCCAGGACTCCATTCTGCCCCCCTGCCATGCTGAGCACTGCTCCTTTAAGAAACGAGCACCTCAGACTCTCCTACCATCACTGCTGAAGCCTTTACAGTGTCTGTGTGTTTGATGCTATTTGAAGACACGTTGGTGTAGCTCGTTTCTTAAAGAAATGTTTTAATTGCATGATATTTATGTGCGTTGACATTCAAAGTTATGTCTCAAAAGAAAATCAGTGTAAATAAGATGAGTGGTAATATATTTGTGGGACTTGTTGCAGTGGAAACCCTGTTGTGTGTTTTTGTTATTAATTAACGTGTCAAAAAATAAATATCTGAAAAATATCTGATGTTTAAAGCTCTTTTTTTTTATAACCTAATGGAGTTTTCTAGTTGTTACATAATTGTGTGGGTCAGGGCGCAGTGGAAGGATAAAAGAAAGAATATTACAACAGTCTACAGAATTAGAAAAAAGCACCTGATAGTAATGCTTGTTTTCCATGTGGTTAAAAATATATTTTATCATGAGATGATGCATCAGGTGTCAAGTTAGAAAGTTTAATTCTTTGCCAAATTCACATTATGAAAGTCAAACTTTTCAATGAATATAGCCGACAATACATCGTCCTAGTCAAATCTATTCACTGTCATTTGTGAATGATATTTAATGATCCTTGACTACAGGTTAACACACACGTGTACAATCATTTGGCTGTTATGAAGGTATAACAATTGAGATAAAACCTTGAAAAAAGAAACTTAAAACAACATTTCCAACCAGCAGCTTAATAAGGATGATGCCAGCTCTAAACCAAATTCACCGTTGATCAAATACTGACACTTAAAAAGAAAAAAAAGATGAATTGTTTATAAAACAAACTTCTGCTTTTATTTCTCATGATCGTAACACATTGAGATATTTCTCAAAATGGTTAGTTCATAATTACAAAAAAATAAATATAGATATGTATGTGTTCAGTTACTACTTGCTGTCTATTTGTTGTGGGGTGAACATTTTTTAAATATTTTTAAAAGTTCAGTTCTTCCCTCCTGCCTCAAGGTGGCGCTGTTTACTAGACATTGGAGCACATGTAATGCAGACTGCTGCAGACTTCTTGGGATGGCCTAACCCAGTCTTATAATGGGATTGCTAATAAAGCTAATAAATGCAATGTCACATATTCTGTTTTTTGTTTTTTTTTGCATTTAAAAGCTACTAAACAATATATGCAGGCGAGAGGGAGATGTGGAACTGAAGATCCTTAAAGAGATTTGGTTCAAATGAAAAAGAATAACTTTGCTAAGAGGGAGTGGAGGTGTGCTCAGTGCGCTGTCATTCCCCGCTTATAAACTCCTATAAGTGAGTACAGTCACGGCTTATATGCCTTCATACCGGACAGTGTGGACAGCACAGACACAAACAGTGTCCGGTTGCAGACCGGTCCCAACACAATTCCCCCTCTGCCATCAGTCAAATGTCTATTTTTGGCTCTGAGGCTCAGCTGATTGTGGGCCTTGAAGATTCTGGCCCTCCCTGCTTTTTTCTTGTAGTCAGTTGTTCAGGCTTATTAGGAAAAGAGGGAGTTGTCTAACAGCAGAGGAGAGTTTTGCTGAATGTTAAGTTCAGTACTGAGGGATGCAGCTCTGTAGGCTACGACATAAGTTGCCGAGGTGAGAACATTTTTGTCTGGGTGTTTCCTTTCATCCCTGTGTGGGACTGTGGTCACTGCTCTCTTCCTCGGCAGGGACGCAACAATTGTCACTTTATAGGCGGACGAGGTCCATCTTTGTGCTGTTAATTCTCCACTTTACGACTGCTTTTTGCTCGGTGGTCGGACACCACCAGGAGCAAACTTCAATAACTAACTTCAGGTTACTTGATCGGCGTCGTCTCGTTGGGTCCCGACGAGGAGGATGGAGACGAGTCCCATCCCGGTGGTGACGGTCCAAACCGCCCCCTTCGATGACCAGCGGCCCGGTACCAACGGGCTGCGGAGGAAGACAGCGGTGTTCGAGGGGAAGAAGAACTACCTGCAGAACTACATCCAGAGCGTGTTGTCCTCCATTGACCTGCGGGACCGACAGGGCTGCACCATGGTGGTGGGCAGCGACGGCCGCTACTTCAGCCGAGCTGCCACCGAGGTGATAGTGCAGATGGCAGCTGCCAATGGGGTAAGAAGGGAGGGGTGTTGTCTACAGAGACCGTCAAACATGTGTTGCATTATATCAACATAGGCTGCTGGAAACATTTCTAATCATGCATGAGACTAACATGTCTGTAATCTCCTAGTACATGTTATAGTAGTGTGTCTTCACTAGGAGTCACAAGTAAACATTTATGTAAATAAAAGAGAGAAGCAGAGTTACATCCAAATGTGATTTCAGCTGTTCAGCTGTTCAGCACTGTGATGAAGAACTCAGCATAAATAAACTTGCTTGCCATGAAAGTTTTACTCAAAGAAGTGATTGGATTATATGCTGTAGCCAAGTTCATGTAGCAAGATGATGACCTGTGTAGGAAATAAAATTAAGCTCACTTAAAAAATAAATAAAAAATTGCAATTTTTCTTGTAAGATACGGTGTTGCTGTATATAGTCAGGCCTTTAAAATGATAAAAATTAAAGTCTAAGAAGTGAAAATCACTTGCACCTAAGCCTTGTATTAAAGGGAACACAAGCTAAAAAAGGTTGGAAAGCATTGCTATGCTATTCGGTAAAAGTCATCTGCGGTATTAACACATGCAAACCCATCCAAAAAGTGTCAGCAGCAGATAAATGAAAATAGGAAGACAAGGTTAGAGGGATGGAGAGGAGGAACATCCCCCCAGCTCATTTAAAACTCTTCCTCTGAGATCTTTGTGATTGGTTTGGACAGGTTCCAAAGGAAAATCTGAAGGGAATATAATTTGTTTTTGAGATCAGTCCGTTTTTTTTCTGCTGGCCCAGCCAAATGTCTCTTGATGTCGGCCTTATCAGCACTTCCATCCATCCTGCTTTATTTTCCTGCCGACGTTTGTTCCCCTTCTCTTTCGCTGTTCCACCTCTCCAGGGCCAAACGTTATGCTTTGGGGATCCCCTGTCATATGGCATTGAACCAAAAGTCAGGACAGAGGCAACACTTGCAGATAACCCACACAATGCATGGACTATCTTTCTTACACTAGTTACTCAATGACAGTGGGAAATAACTGTTTTATAGACGATCTAAGGTCAATACACACAATATGCTAAAATGTTTAGAGTACATCTCTAAGGGTTGTCCCTCACTTTTCTTTATATACACATGTAACATGCCGGATGTTGGGAGGATTCACTGACGTAAGGAGAATAAATTCCTCTCCAGTGAGGACACTTTTATTTAGAATAGCTGATATGCAGGGGAATTATGGGATGCTGGTGGTATTACCACTTTAAAAGTAGCATACACATTCTAAATAGAGAGTGCAGCTCTGTTATTTAGGCACTCTCTTGGGGCAGATCAGTTGCTTTTTTAAAGCTGGCCGTCAATTCAACCTGTAGAATTATGAGATGCTTTGGGCCCGTGTTGCTTTCAGTTCCAGTTGGACAGATGGGCTCCTGAACTTTTTCAGGTCAGCATCGGAAAAAAAGAAAATACATGTTTTTGCTTTTGTTTTTGAGTCACAGCCAGCTCAAGAGACACTGCTGACATATTCTTTTCTGCTTTATTTCGCCATGGATGGATACTTTTCCACACAACGATTTTCAGCAGAGCCTGTTTTTATATTCAGGCAACATTTAGGAAACATCCAAAGCAGCCTCAAAAGAGAGTAGACCCCTAAACAATTTAAGCTTATTATAAAAGGTGACATCCTGGATAGATGTGCAACTGACATTGCTTCTCTTTATTATCTGTGCTGTGCAGATTGGTCGTCTGGTAATCGGCCACAACGGCCTCCTGTCCACTCCTGCTGTTTCCTGCATCATCAGGAAGATCAAGGCCATCGGCGGGATCATCCTCACAGCTAGTCACAACCCCGGAGGCCCCGGTGGAGACTTTGGAGTCAAGTTCAATGTGGCAAATGGAGGTGAGGACTAAGAAAGAGTGCTTGTTTTCTGATTCTTCGGTGTTGAAAATATGTTAAGTCAAAGGTAGGGGTTAGAAAAGTCTTTAAAGTCAGTCTATTATTTTTTTTAAAAGTCTATTTATGTCTTTCTTTTTGTGGTAGGCCCGTCTTCAGACACAGTGATGGAGAGGATCTGCCAGGTGAGCCGGACGCTCGAGGAGTATGCGATCTGCCCCGATCTCCGCATTGACCTGTCCAGGTTGGGAAGACAAGAATTTGACCTGGAGAACAAGTTCAAACCTTTCAGAGGTACAATAATAACTCGCTCGTCTTCTTCTTTCGTTAATGCACAAATGCATACAAACAAACACTTTTCCATCCAGTACTAATCTTCTCTGTGTCTCTAGTGGAGATCGTAGACTCAGTCGAGGTGTATCTACAACTGCTGAAGAGCATCTTTGACTTCAGTGCCATCAAAAGTCTCCTCACAGGACCAGAGCAGCTCAAGATACATATAGATGCCATGAGCGGCGGTGAGACGAGCCTCCATCCATCTTATGTTGACCATGAACTGTTGAAAATGTTATTGGAGATTAATCTGTTTCTGTTTCCTCTCCTCTCCTCTCCTCTCCTCTCCTCTCCTCTCCT
>CALSCE010010657.1:21400724-21452579 GCA_943593645.1 Bovichtus variegatus | reverse complement strand
TGTGTGTGTGTGTGTGTGTGTGTGTGTGTGTGTGTGTGTGTGTGTGTGTGGGGAGCACTCTCCCTGACCTACTGTTACATACAGTGGAGTTGAATACTAAGCTAAATTCAGCTTTCGTTGTACTTGTTTGTTGTAAATTGTGGATCAATACAACATTGTGTGAACAAAAATGTTAAGAATCCAAGGGCTCAGTAAGTAGTAACATTGCCAAAGAAAGTATTTCCCACCAGGGTCATGAAGAAACTTTACAGCTCTAGTTTTCTGTTTTTACTTTGACATTTTGGGGAATACGCTTATTCCTTATCTTAAGCGTATATAAGCATATTTAATACAAGCAGATTAGATAAAGATTCAGTCATTCAATCTTTTTTTTATCTGGATTGATCATTAGGAGCAAGCTCTCATTTACAATAATGTCGTGAATATACAACACATAATAAATACAATAAACCTTAATCAATTAAACAATTTTAAAGCAATTTAAAAGCAACTTATTTCTTTTTAAGTAGCCGCCTACCAGCATCTCTAAAGCTCACTTGCATTATGTCTTTTTTCTTTCTCCTTCAGGCTCAGAGCACATTCGTGAGAAAGACGGTTTGTGGTCGGTGTTGATGTGGTTGTCCATCATGGCCGCCAGGAAACAAGGTGTTGAGCAGATCGTCAAAGAACACTGGGCCAAGTTCGGACGTAACTACTTCTGCAGGTTAGTGCTGAATAATGTCTCTGAATATGGAGATGCACCTTCGTAATGCACTCAGTGAGTGGTTCATTTTTCGATCATCATGAAGCCCCGTCCCTTTCCCCAAAGGTCTGAATCCCTTGTATCTCTACCGAAGCCAAATGTGTCTCCCAGGCCTTCACCTTCATCCATTTCTCCTCCAGTCGTCCTCACTGGTCGTCACTTGTTCTTATTTTAACTTCTCCCCTGTGAGAGGCAGAGATAGTTCCTGCTGTCAGTGTTCCCACAGAGAGCTTTCCTAATTTGATGTAGATGTTCCCACAACATGTAGATGGAGAGGCCGTACAGGACAGGCCAAGGACCTTCTCCCAGAAAAGTCTGTAAAACACAAACAACTGTCATCAAATTGAGGAAAATCAACCAATCACCCTGACAGATCTGGTCTCTTGGCGTATAGGGTCATTTTAAGCAAAAACAATGCTATAAAAATGGATGTTTATCTCAAACAAACTTTTTTCCTGAAAGCTTTTCCTCTTGCTGCTTTCTAACGTCAACCATGTCCGTATGTGTGTGTATGGTAGACATGTAAGTGTCTAACTAAGCATGTGTGTGTTTGTGTGTTGGTCAGGTTTGACTATGAAGGCCTGGACCCGCGCGCAGCCTTTTACCTGATGAGGGATCTGGAGTCAGTAATCACAGACAAAGCATTCACCAGCCAGAAGTTTGCCGTGGGAGACCACATATACAGCGTGGAGAGGGCCGACAACTTCGAGTACATCGACCCCGTGGATGGAACAGTCGTTCGAAACCAGGTCAGTCTGAGCTACGAGGGGAGAAAGAACATATGAAAGAAAAACACACGTAGTGAACAGGAGGAGGACGATGCAATGAAATCAGAGGAGTAGGAAGTGAGTATCACTTCCTTTATGCTCATTTTGAACACCGGAGAAGAGGTGATACCTGGAAGACTTGTGTTACTTCTCTGACCTCGCAAAGATCAAAGTAGGATCGAAACGTAGTCGATGATAAACTCTATTTGTGACTTGGAGTAAGTGTGCACGCATTGCATTTTTCTTTATTGGCACTGTTTTTCTGATAGCCTTGCACCTACGTAATGCACGTGTAATTAATCTTCTTCAAGAAGTGTTACTTTGACTTCTAGATAGACCTAACAGTCATAGTATACCTGCTTCTCTACTGAGACAGATAATTTAGCTTTCTTTCTACATATACTTCTTATATCTAGTCTTATCAGGTCCTGTTGATTTTTTTCACTGACCCAAGACCTGTAGCAATTTATGTCATAGCCGATCGGAAAATGAATCAGAAAGTGTGGTTCAAGTCAGGTCCTTCGGTGTTCATGAAGTCTGCCTGAAGACATCTTAAACATGCACACACACACACACACTCGCAGCTTCTCTGTGCTCTCTTTCAAACACGTACACTCACTCATCTGCCTCTTGTGAGCTAGACCACCCAGGAAGCTTCACTGTTGTCCCATTAGAGACGTCTCATATTTGGACATGATAGTCTATCTTCCACTTCAAACCTTAAATATTGTGCATACACACACATTACATACAGGACATATCCCTCCACACACACACACACACACTGATAAGTCTCTCGGTTAGTATACCCTCCCTGTCCTCTCCCTCTCTCCCTCCCTCAATCTCCCTAAAGTTTACCCAGCTGACTCCCTCTGTTCTGCCCAGAAATATGTGGAAACTCATTCCTGGCTTCTTAGCCTCTGCCCCACCTATTACCGCGCACGCACAAACACACACACACACACACACACACACACACACACACACTCTGACTGTACACTTCGGTGTGTGTACTGTCCGTCAGTCCAGTTGTCCCTGTGTGAACACATGCACACACTTGCATGGCCTTCACATGTCCACACCAGTGTTTGCACACAATTTGTCCGACAAACTTAACCTTTTGTATTTTGGAAGTCTCACTGTCTCCACTGTACTTCGTGTTACCATGGTTACAGCAGCTCCACAGCTAGTTAGTCGGTCACACCAAAGTGTGATTTAACCTCAGTGGTAAATCCTCAGCATCCCAGTCGCCCCAGTGTGTTTTTGCAGCACACATTCCTCTCAGGACAGAATTATATCAGCTGTCGTCTCATCTGCAGCAGTCTCTCCACTGCAAGTGTGTGTGAAGGAGGGGAAAGTTCACACACGCACACACACACACACACACACGCACGCACAAAACACATACACGCACACACACACACGTGCACGCACAAAACACATACACGCACACACGTGCACGCACACACACCCTTAATCATTCTGCATTGTCTGCATATCGGACAGAGACAGACAGGCAGACAGGCAGGCAGACAGGCAGGCAGACAGACAGACAGGCAGACAGACAGACAGACAGACAGACAGACAGACAGGCAGACAGACAGGCAGACAGACAGACAGGCAGACAGGCAGACAGGCAGACAGGCAGACAGACAGACAGACAGGCAGACAGACAGGCAGGCAGACAGACAGACAGACAGGCAGACAGACAGACAGGCAGACAGGCAGACAGACCCTTCACTCATGGATAATGCAGTATGTGCCCACAAAATGTGTTTTTCAGTTTACCTGTCTATTCTATACTGATGTAGTTAAAAAAATAAACGTATTATTTAATATTATTTACAGTCCATAGCATATGGTCTATCTACTATTAATATTCATACTGAAATCAATGCAAAATAAATATAATTATGTGAATAAAAAGGTAGCTTAGCTAGGCCAAATTACATAAATTACACTATAGTCAGAAGCTGATATGGCAGTTAATGAGATCTGCTAAGCGAGCTACCCTTTTTTAACATAACTATGGCTTCTAACTAGAATAATTAACTGAATTACCAATTACCGAGTAAGTTTTAAGGAGTATAACATCAGTAGGCTATAAGCTGTAGGTGGTTTCAACATATTGACCCAGAGAAGCTTACATTAAACATTTGACCTAGGGAAATAATATTGCTGAGAACATAAGATATTTGAAAAGTATCCTTAATGTGTCACATTGAGAAAATATTTAGGTGGGAACATATGACCCTGGGAATATGGATGTACGCTCCCCCCAACTACCTAACCAGGCAGCCAGAGTGCAGTTACTGAGCTTTGGCTTTTAGCTCTATTTTGTATCTAGAAATGATATATTTCTATGCCATTATCATTATAAACTAGCAGTCTAAAAGCTCATGTCATTACTCAATTTTGACTAGAAATGTAGTTACTGCATTTTGCCTTTGTATAGCTGGATAGAAAGACAGTTACAGACACACTGCGTCTGGTATGTGCTCTACTCAGGGCCTCCGAGCTTTGCAGTGGACATTGTTTTTAACAGGCATTAGTCAGACTCCTGATAACTGCTTCTCTATTGTTAGAGATGAGCTGTCACACTCACAAATAGAAAGACAGACAGACAGGCGGACGGACGGATATCTTTCATTATCACTGGCTCCTCACCCGGATTCTGACATATTACACTCCCGAGCCAAACTCAGATTAGGAGGAAGGCGAGTGGTTTACTTTACTTTTATTATTACTGTCTATAAAGTATGAGCTGACTCACAGTTTGAAGAGGTACTGGGATTGGGTCACTGTCATACTGGGACAGTGCACCCAACTATGTTTTTACTTTATAATAGTTCATAAAACTCTTCTGTACTATACTTAAAATAAACTACACGTTATTTGTCAATAACAAGACATGGAGTGCATTTGACAATTGAAGAATAGGAATCACAGCATTAGTTTGGACAATTACTGCCAGTCAATGTGTTTTATTAAAACTATTAGGACATTTTTTCTTATTCTTGTTTTTTTCTGAACACATATTGCTGTCTTTCCACCAGAGATTGTCTTTTGCTCTAATGGGATAAGGGAAGAGGCGCTGTGGAATTTAGGACAGATAAGAGTCATCACACTTCCATTAGTCAAAGTCTTATCTTCCTTACGTCCGACAGCACAGTTCTGGTTGGTTACCCCAATGCAACAATATCCTGTTTTCCCTGAAAATGTTGAGGTTAAGAGTTAAAACCTCACCTCTTTAAAATGTTAAGTTTGTTTTGTAAAATTGTTCACCGCTGTCAAAATCTAAAGAAAACTGCGGGAATAAAACCTATATGAGCTACTGAACAACATTAATTTAGGCCTCGAGTTTATGAAGCTTCCTGGAATAACACTGAAGTGCTGGAGTAGTTATGACCTTAACTTAACTTTACAACACTAAGGGGGGGACCAAGCATGTAGTACTTTGTAAAGGAATCTTAGTTGAACACAGTGCCAACAAATCAGACACTGACATCTAGTGGATGTTTGTAGTTACTGCACATTAAAGAACAGGTTTTTCTCTTTACCGACTCTGAAACAATTCATGTTTAATATTACCAGTATTGTCAATTTGTATGATTGGAAAATAATGAGTAATTAAGTACCCAATTTAAATTATAGGAGTAGATACACTTTTAATATGTAATAGTCTGATAGTAAAATATTTATTTTCTGTGATGAAGCTTATCATGGGTTTTTATGTAGTGTGTAGAATGATTAGTTTAGTATGAAATACTAATAGGATTATTTAATGAATTATTTTAGAAGTGTGCAAGTCAGTAAATAACAGAATGAGAATAAAAAAGGGAATAGTTAAATTGACACTGTAAACCTTGCTTTGTATGTTTGTAGGGTTTAAGGATCGTCTTCACTGATGCGTCCCGTCTGGTGTTTCGGATGAGCGGGAGCGGTGGAGGGACGGGAGCCACCATCCGCATTTACGCGGAGAGCTTCGAGAGAGACCCCGAGAGACACAACAGAGAGACGCAGGTACAGTTAGTGTGTGTGTGTGTGTGTGTGTGACAGAGATACTGTTTTCTGTGTAAGTGTTTACCTGGGCTTTGTCACTTTACAATGCTATGACCTAAAATCCCTCATCCAAAATGAGTCTTTTGACTTTTGTCTCCACCATAAAACAGATTTAAAATCTTTATTGACTTATATCAAACAAAGGTAATACAGAATAGATCTAGAGGTGGGCCTACTTTTTTAATATAATATATTCTGTAGAATATATAGATCCAATATAATATACATAATAGATGCACAAGTGGCACAGCATCCTTTGAGTGATGGGATACATTTCGGATCCATATTAATAAATATTGAAAGAAATGAATGAAAACTCCCACACACAACCTAACAAATCACAGCATTAACAATGCGACTTGCTGCTTGCTTGCATCTCTGCTGTTTTAGTTCAGCTGGCATAATTTTGGCATAAAATTGCCCCTTTCCATCATCTCTTCTTTTGTAGTCACCACTTGAGTTAAAGTGTTATTTTGATCTGTGGTGTTTGTATTAAATTGAACATCAAGGTGGAAATACTCTGATCGTTGCAGCTACTGCAGCGGTGACACAGCCTCGGCCGTGATGGAGAAATACCACTTCATGATCATGTAGTAATGGTGTGTGATGCAGCTTTGTGTGACACTGTTAAAGCTAATTGACCTGTAGACTTTGGAGAGATTAGAACCACTACCTTCTTGTGTGGTTATGGATGTTGGAATAGGTAGTGCACTTTAACCATACCAGGGGTTGTAAAGGTGCAGTCACGATGGCTAGACAGCCTCATTTAGTTTTGGCCACCTTACCGTACAACTTCATCCAACATGCTTTGCTCACTGAGGTCAATGCCCCCATTTAGTTTCAGACTTTCCCACGTCAACAAGTCAAAAGAGCATTTGAGCATTACCAGTTGGTACAAGCTATTTAAACTTAATTCAGGTGCCAGGATTTAAAACATATGGGGCCCCATAGTCATCATCTATGCACTGATTTAACATTAAAGTCATATCACAAATTCAAATGTTAGAGCCACAATTTCCAACCTCATGAAAAGGGGATGCATTCATCACGTGTGGACCACCTATTAATGAGTAATACATAAGCGTACCTGAATGGGTTTAGCTGCTTTCTTTGAGTCTGTTAAACTGTGTGTTTGTTAAAACTGTCATTATATTATTCCTGTCCCCATTGTGTGACCTACAGTGAACCCTAGCTATCATAAATTCAATTCCTAATCATTCTACTCCTTACCCCACGCACATAAATCATTAGAAATGGCACACATGATTAGACAACATGCTTATTAGATTAACAGTACTGCACATGCTGTAATATACACGTCTCAGTAGAGCAGCAAAGCCCCAGCCTGTGTGTGTGTTCAGCCTACATCATTCAAATCCTCGTTTGTAGTGTTTCAGTTTTACGTTGTAGTTGCCTTTGTATGCTTACTATATGTTCTTGGTGTGTGTGTTTTTTATTCCAATGAAGGTGAGGAAAACATCACAACACAAACATGTTTTAAATGTTTCAAGATATTTAGCTGCACGTGGCCCCAGGTTATACACCTGTCACCAATCACGTCCTCATAGATGATTTCTTTATTACACAACAGTGTTTTCCGAACTATTTAACGAACTGGGCAAATGCCCCTGTAAAATGCTCTTGACGTACATGTTGACACGGTTTGTCTTTTTGACAGTACAAAGTCAAACTGTGTTATCTGCTCTGGAATCTGTTTGGCTATCGTTTTATCTGCATCGTGTTTTTTGAACCAAACTCACATGATATGTACCACAGATGTGCTGTCTTACACAACAAAACAAAGACAAGGTCAGCGTCTGCTCGAAGACGTACTTACTAAGAGCTGGGATTTAGTCTGAGAGCCTCAATGTTAAAATACGTGCTTTTATAGTCATAGTTACACATTACGGAAAGTGTTGCTATGAAACAATATCAAATAAAAACATGTCAAAGTTGCAACATAATACAAACAATACACACAAGCAGTACACGAATACACGAAACAACAGAGGCACTTCATAAAACGAACAATTTGAAAACTTGTACTTTGCATCCTTTCGTTCTCCCTCCCTAGATAGTAACTTCCTCCTTCTTTTCGATTCAGCACGTCAGTATTATTGTTGAAAGTGTTTCTCGATGTGTCCCTCACTGCAGGTGGTGCTGGGTCCTCTCATCGCCATCGCCCTGAAGATCTCCAACGTCCATGAGAGGACGGGGCGCCGTGGCCCTAACGTCATCACATGAGCCACCAGGAAAACACACAATCCCATGCGCACACACACATGCATCTAACTGCTTACACAGACAAAAATACCTTCCCCTGTACTTATGTGCCATTTTTAAAAACCTTTCTCTGTAGCTTCATTCTCATTTTTCTTTTTTTTTTTGCAAACAAAAACCAGGGAGGCTATTTAATTATTGCCAAGACTAAATAATGAAAGATATGTAGACACCACACCTATTCTGAATGTGCAGACTGACTGTTAATGTTTGTAGCTTGCAGTTGTTAAGACTTATTGACTTATCATTTTTTAATCCACCGTGCTGTTTGTGTAACAGTCTCACTTGTCATATAGCTTGTACCTGTCCTCTCATATAGTTTGTCATTTTTTTTTTCAACCTTTTCATGCAGAAGTAATCAAATATTTGTCTAAGTGTAAAAATAAAACATCTCTGTGTTGCATCACAAATAATTTATCAGTGAATTGCAATTAGTCTGTTTGATATGAAATTAACATGAATGAATATGTTGCTGTATGAAGTAGTGGGAGGTTGTCAGACTCGCTACCTAAGGACACGGTATTCAAAATGTAAAACAGCAAAATAGCAAGTGAGCCCACAGGTAATGAAAAAGAAAATATATATTTAAGATTTGTTTGCTAATCTAGCTTTATCTTTAATTTTTTTTCAGTTTATGCCTTTGGGAATGCCGTATAACCATATTTGAATATATTTTTTCTTTTTTTAAATCCAAATAAACTTTTTTTGTGTGTAGTACGCGCCTTTTTTAATTGAATCGGACAGGTCTAATGGGAACAAATAAAAATCCATCAGCGTGAGATATGTTGCCCTTAGGCATCTTTGGATTTTAATTAAACATATTCTTCATAATTAAGAGCACCATGTTGTGCTGATACTATATATCATGTGGTGATTGAACATCCTTGAGGAAAAGGAGGCTGTTGTTTGTCGAGCACAGCTCCTGCTTTTAAACAGAGTGTGAAACGTGTTGAATCTGCTGTGTTGAGATAAGAAATGAAGAGCGTTGATCTTTACACGGCCTCAATGAGACGCAGAGAGCAGGAACTCATAAACACACCGATTGCCTTCATTATGAGTTGAGGATATGCCAGTGGATATCCGCAAGGAAACGTTCACTCAGTCAGCCAGACATTACCTGTCAGCCATTACAGGTTATTGCCCCATTCAAGAGTTTTATAATGTCAGGGGTTATTTCTGAGGATCAATAGCAGTTTATCACCTTTGAATGTGTCACGGTGACGTTACGCTTTGGCTCAAAGTGTTCATGTGTTAGAGACAAGTGTCTAATAGGCGGGGGCATGATTAGATAGAGATACGTTCCTTTAAAGTGCTTGGTAATTAAAATTTTATTTATAATGTCCGTGAACATGCAGAACATTGTTATCTTTACCGTGGTGAACTTTTCAACTGAGCTAAACTTGTACAAATTCTGAAGAGACTGAAAAGACTGGTTTGCCTGACAAGTCTGTGGGTAGACTTCCAGTATATATTTAGAAACTTATTTCACAAAGTCCAACTTTCAATCATTAGCTCAGATCACAAGACGTACGTATACCCTGTTGTCTGTCCCCGATGTGTAGCGACTTAAAGGAAACCTCCATGTTTTCTGCTTCAGCCTCTTAGAATAGTCTGCAAAAAGGAATTTGATTTGAAGAATCCTCAATGCGTGTGGATGTCACCTACTTTGAAATGATATCAGGCTGCCTGGTGAGAAGGTTTACTTTTAAATACTCCTTTTAAATCCAAAAAAAAAAAGCCTTGAAGAGTGTGAAGATAAATTGTCATAGTTTATAATGCAAAACAAGTCGACCAAAGGTTGGCGATGTATTGAGAAAGAAACATTTTGAACACAAGCAGCGCTGCAGTATAACAACACAGTACAGTTTAAGCAACGTGATATATTTGATTTCACAACACAAATCACCCTAGAAGAGAGGTAGCATCATTCACTGCTATACAAAGTGTTCTACTATATAAGTAATAATTTAATAGTGGACACATTTAAGCTACAGTGGAGGTAAGTGCTGTATAACTGGATTAATACTGTCCTTGGCTATTTGTCTCTAAACCAGAGACGTGAAACACAGAAGCACAGTTTAAACTCTCAGACGTCAGGCCTGTAACACACTCCAGGGTCAGCACAGACATTAGAGTTCAGAGGTCGAGGTGTAGACTGATGACACAAAGGTCAGTCCAACTATATTTAGAGGCACCTCTCATTCTTCTGGAACTTCGTCTCTATCTACGATCTTCATTCCTGCTTTTGTCTCCGCCGGCGAAAAAGTTTCTCCCCTTCAGTGTCGGTCCAAGGCCTCCCTCCGCTCCCCTGCCTCCACCTCTCCCTGCTGAATACGCTCCACCTCACTGTACGGAGGAGGCTGCTCCCTGCTCCACGTGCAGTCTGGAGCATCCAAGCTGTCCTGGCTGTACAGAGGGGGAGCGAGGCTCATCACCACCTCCACGCCGTCAACCACGACCACAAACTCAGGGGCTGAATCAGGCTCCCGGTTGCCCTGGGACTCCTCGTACGATGGAGGGAAGGAGCTTGGTCTGCAGAAGAAAATACGTATAATACATCAGGGACATGAGTTTAGTTTAAATTTTAAATTGTATTTTTCAGTGCAATGCTAATAGATCAACGGACAAAATAACTGTGAATGAGCCAGTTAGCGTAGAAGGTTACTTTTTATCTGGCTATATGTTAGAAACACACTCTAGAAATAGAATAATAGTTGAAAAGACATTTTTTTTTTTTATTGAATTTTGATGCCAAAAGCAAACATGTTTACAGTAGTGCAGAAAGCATCCATTTATTTG
Organism: Bovichtus variegatus; assembly: GCA_943593645.1. NCBI lineage: Eukaryota > Metazoa > Chordata > Actinopteri > Perciformes > Bovichtidae > Bovichtus > Bovichtus variegatus. The sequence continues at coordinate 21,441,929 of CALSCE010010657.1, read as the reverse complement.
GAGAGGAAAAGCAACTTTACTTGATTTGGTATGTTTTTCAACAGTTATAGTAACTGTTTTACACTGAGGTGAGAGAAGTATTCACAACCTTCACTTAAGTAAAAGTAAATAAAAGTACTAATACCACACTGTGAAAATACTCCACAACAAGTAAAAGCCCTGCAAACCTTACAGAAGTAAAAGTAAGAAAGTATTACATCAAAATGTACTGAGCGTACTTAAAATAAAAGTACTCATCCTGCTGTAAAAGGGTCCCTGTCAGTGTTTTTTCTATTATATATGATGTGTTTGACATCACTGCTGCATTAATGCGTATGTTGCATTTTGCTGCTGGAGATGTTTAAGGTTGTGCTAATTGTAACTACGTTATACTGTACACAGTCTACAGCAATGCATCATATTCTATCTGGGGAAAGGAGACAGGTATGAAGTATTGTAATCTGAAAAGTAACTAAAGCTGTCAGACAATGGAAAAAGTCACAATGGAAAAAGTCAAGTAAAGGTACATTTATTTTGTACTTAAGTACAGTACTTGATTAAATGTACTTACGCTCCACTGAAGTACAGAGAAAGAGATCGCTGATGTGTGTGTGTGTGTGTGTGTGTGTGTGTGGTCTTACCTTTCAATAGTGTAGACCTCGATGTGCTGTTCACGTCCTCCTCTCTGGTACATCTTGCTCTTCACGCTGTGGCAGATGGTCCAGAAGACTCCGATGAGCACAGCCAGGATGCCGAACAAAATCATGACGTAGGAAAGCACGACCCCCAGAGTGCACTTGTGCTCTGTCTGCCGGGACAACAGATAGGCCCCGATGCAGGTCAGCGCAAATCCCACAGCCGGCAGGACCATGCGGGCCAGGGACCACAGCTGCTTCTTCACATTTAGGACCATTTTAACTGCTTCTTTATTGTAGTTTTCAGGTGGCCTGTCTTCTGATGGAGAGAGTGACTGGTATCAGGAGGTAACGTAGTTTGACCTCTTTAGCACCTGTTCGGGGTTAGATCATTTTAGACTTCCCGAAACATTTTACATTACGTTAAAACTTAAGCTTAAATAAATCCTCTTACTAAGTTCGAGTACCAACACATGTAGCTGCTGTTGAAGGTGTGTGAGTCTGGGAAAATGTCTTCGCCTCTTCAGACATAAGGGGAGGAGGCTGGGATGTTCCTGCCTCCTCGGTTGTATATTAACACAGGCTGAGAGTTAATTCGCAAAAAGGTGACGATAGACTGAACTTCATAATAGAAAGCTGTGGGCACCAGGTCTCAACATATCGCTTAGATTCTCTAAATTGTCTTGATTGTGACTGTAGATTTGTGAATTCATGTGATATGTTTGACAGATCTCAGTAGAGTTAGGAACAGAGAAACACTGTACTCAGTGATAGTTAAAGAATTAAAGCAAGTAGTAGTGTATTCACTAACCTACACAAGGTTAGTGAATACACTACTACAAATTTCAACTTACATACATGACTACTACTACTACTACTACTACTACTAATCATTATATAATGATAAGGCAATCTAATTCAACATCAGTGCTAGAACCTTGTTTATTAAATAAATAAATGTTTTAACCTATACCTTTTGTGTTGTGAAAAGGTTTACAGCCACTACTAGTTTACAGTCGAACAACAACAATTACTGAATTCTGAGTCTTGTATGCAACAAAATATATGTGTAAAAAGAAAAAGCTCACACTCAATCATGTGGTATTTGTTGTTTACTGTGAGTAACATATTGCCTTTCATCTATCTCTTTTACATTAATGTAAATAATATGCAGGGCTGATCAAATACCTGTTTAATTTATGCACCTGTGTTGTTTTAAAGCTGACGCACTCTCAACCACATGACATGCTCAGTGCCATGTCTATATTTAATCTTTGTATTCATATAACTGATCCAAAAAGTCTTAGTGATGGTGCAAACAGGATGGAAGTTATTTATATATTAAGTCATTCAATCATGTTGATAGATTTCAAATCTTCCCAAATAGTCAGAGCAACTTTATCACCAGATAGTGCACTATAACACTATAACACTATAACACTTGACTCATTGTGGACTCATTCTTACTTTCAACAATAAATAAATAAATTCCCCTGTAAATTTCCCCGCTGTGGGACTAATAAAGGATTTCTGATTCTGATTCTGAATAATAATAAATTATATTTTAATAGATTTCAAGCAAGTGGTGTGTCCATTTCCAAGAAAGGAAATAATTTTTTTATTTTATCAATGCTGCTTAGTCATCAGTAGCGGCTGCGCAGCAGGCAGGGAGCCTACAGTCCGCGCTGATAACACGTCACAGTATTACACAACGTTTCTTTGACGCAGCGTAGCAGTCATAAGTTAACTTTTCCATAAACATATTTTCGTGAACCTGTAAATTGGTTCACCTGTATATAGCATGAAAGTGCACAAACAAGTAAACTTAACAATTTAAAATAAACATTATTCATCAGCTTTATCATTGTCATTTATTTAGTAATATTTGTTCATGAAACGTATTTTGAAAGATTCATTTACACGTAGTTGGATAATGTGTAGCATTAAATCAGAGAAATGCTATTTATTGGCTGTATAATAACATTATTTTATTATTATTATTATTATTATCCATTATTATTTTATGTTTGTGTCTTTATTATGTTTTGTGTAGTTCTATATAAATAAAATGTTCTCCTATTATCTTTTTTTAAATTTTTTTTTAATTATCTTTCTTTCCAAATCTAAATCCTCTGGAATGAATAATCTCTAAATGCTCTGCACGTGTAATGTTCAAACTTCTTTACAGTGAACATTTGACGTCCTTGCTACATAAAGCTGAATAATACACAATGTGATGAGCGAGCCTCACCTGAAACAAGTTCAGGAGCTCAAACATCCATTAGTTTCCTATTTAAGTCATATATATATATATATTTATATATTTTATATACACGTTCTGTGCTGCTCAGGCTTGTCCAGGTTTACTGGTTTTACTGAGCAACATATCAGATATGGTGGAACTTGTGTAAAGTTGTAATATTGCTCACTAAATATATGAAAATGTGAAGCTTTGCAGAGATGCATAGTAGACAAACAATCTTGGATTAATGTGAAGGCATTTTAAATGAAATGTACATACTCTGCTAAATGACACGAGTGACTTTATTCCCCTTATGTTTGCTGTGCACCTCACTCTTTGTATATAGGTCAGCATCATCATAACTCATCAGTTAATGAGGCTTGTGAGTAGGCTGTAGTTGGCTGGTGTTATGAATGAAAATGAATGCTTGTAGTGGATGCAGCGCAGTCGTCAGAGCTCTTATTGGCGCTCTGAGAGGGAAATGGTTGCATGAACCTTGTAGGTCTGAGCAGCGTGGAGTTAACCCTCTGAGCTCAGCTTCGGTTGTATCTAGAAATTGCACCGCAGTGATTTTTTTCGACAGGTTAACACACCCCTGTGTCTGATGCCCATGTGAGATAGAATATTGGCTTTTTAATTGGCAGAAATTACGAAGTAATGAGTGTTAATAGTGGCACTTATAACTGTTAAATAGATTATAAATCTTTATGGCTGCACATTCAGCAGTGTGATGTAACATGCAATGCCCTCTGAGATGGCAAATGGTGGTACAACAGTGTCGGTGCTTCATTGATGGCACAAATGAGCTGACCTGAGAGAGAAAATAAACAGGAGAATCACACTGCAATGTGCTGAAGGTACAGTAGATAGCAGATAGTCAGCAAATAATCAGAGACAAGTGTTCACCCGTGCCAAGGAGTCATTTTCATCTGGGAATGCATTATTGCTCGTGGGGATTTCAGTGTCTGTGTCGTTATACCAGATCCACTGTAGGTGAGAGAAACTGTTTCAAAGTGTATTCGCTCCATTCCTCTGGAGGCTTGTTTTATTTGTGTAAAATCACTGTATGTAAATGTTTTTTTGGGCCTTTGTGAGCACATTGGAGGGAGGTGTTGGTGGTCTGATGTGCACCTGTTTGCACTCTGCTGAGAAGTGGAAGTGTATTCTCAACAAATGAGTTGAAATACCACTTCACACAGTACCTGTAAGATTACAGTGACTTTTCTTTTACACGTTCAACTGTCTCAATAAAAAAATCTCACAGGGAACACGTACGTATGACATACATACAGTACCTTTGTTGAACATTGTTCCCCGACTCTCTCTCTCCTCTTATGTTCCTACAATCGATTTGTTTCTAAGAAATTATACAGAAATAATAATGTGTCCAAGTATTTTGCCTCAGCCCCCCAGGACAAATCGTTAGGACTATTTGTTTGGTAAAAAGTTATAGTTCCTTTATATGTGGACCTATTCAGATGATTTACTTTAAAAAGAAGCAATACTGTAATGTAAAGGTACCTTATGACAAGTAAAAGTCCTGCACTGAAAATATTATCAGCACAATAAACACTTAAATTATCAAAAGTAAAAGCAATCATTTTGCAGAAAAATGTGTTACACTTCTTGCTGATACATTGATTTAAGTACGTAAGCAATCTACTGTTGTAGTAAATGTTTTGTGTGTAAAATCTTAATCTGTAAAGTAACTAAAGCTGTAAAATAAGTAAAAAATGCAATTTTATCCCTCAAGAGTTGTAGCGGAGTAAAATAAATGAGTTTCAATCCACCAGCAGCTTTTTAACATGTAAACAACTAATAGTGTGTATAATACATGTGCAGTCTGTTAACCCCAAATTAAGAGCTCACACACACACACACACACACACACACACACACACACACACACACCTTCTTTTAGACCTCAATAATGAGGTGTTATATAGTTATATCATTCCATGTCTATAATTATAGACAGAGTGAGACAGAGAGCCATTAGTAGTGAGGGAGGGAGTTATTAATCAGCTGGACTCTGATGAGGACCTGTCATCGCCTCTGCCATTAATACACATCAGGGTCAGAATGCACACTCAGCACTACACAATATCACTCATTATATGGTCACTGAATCTGGATAGAAAGCACACACAGAGTAGGAGGATATCAATTATTGTTTAGATAATCGTGTATAAATGCTGAGTTTATGCATATACAGTAGTTGTTTGCAGCGGTAGTACCAGGAGAGGTCCAGTGGGGGCGATGTTGCATTATTTTCTTTTACCTGTGCCAGTGGCTAGTGAGCAAAAAGCCCTGCAGCACTGTTTGGTTAAAAAAAAAACCCATTTAATTAAAGGATAATTAAGATATATATATAGTATCTTAATTTCTTCTGTCACAGCAGTGGGTGCATCACGTGGAGTAAAAGTTTCTCTCAGTCCTTCAGTCACATATGTAACTTTAATTTGACCCTTTTGCAGGCTGGGTGAAGGTTCCAGCCTGCCTGGTTTCGATAACCGTGATGCTTTGTTTCACTGTGGTTTTGATTTTCCCCCATTTTGTCACAGATTATAAATCTTCTCTGCTCACAGCATTGGATAACATCTTTGTACTTTAAAACCATTCAAGCCATGGTGTCACTTTATCATTTCGGAGATGCTATTAAAGATAAAAGAGATATCTCAAATGTGAGCGGTGTATGCTGGTCTTAAAACTTGATAAAGAAAAGAAAGGAAGGAGGGAAAGAGAGGGAGAATGGGAAGCAAAATAAGTATTGAGGGTTTTAAACTTTCACTCCGACCCTGATTCTGTGTTTTGTCTTCTAAGTGGCTCTCTTACCTATTTTTTTCATGTCCATCCTCAGGTGTTTCATGTGCTCTTGCCTGTAGTAGCTGTATAAACCCTCGCAGTTGTCTGGACTAGCCTAGGCAGGAGGGGATCAATGAGGAGATCGATAGGGTCCCTGGGAGTCCTAATAGCCCTGTTACTGCTCCCTGACTCCCTGCCTGCCTGCCTGATATAGCAGCACACTGGGGGCAAAGCAGTGTGTGTGTGTGTGTGCGTGTGTGAGTGTGTGTGTGAGTGTGTTTGTGTCTCGTCCAAATCCTGTATACAACCCCCCCGCTGAGTCTCTACTTACACTTAGGTCATGATACAGCAAAACAAGTTGTGTAATTGTGTCCATTGATGGAGCTGATGGCTGAGGATGATCTGTATGTGCTGCACGGCCTTCTACTGTGTTCACTTTCAGTCTGCAAATCATGTTCCCCCGGTGAAAAGAACTGTTGATACGCCGGCGATGGAACATATACGTCTGTAGTGTATTTTAATACAGTTTTGAGCTGATGCTACTTTACTTAAATGGGTACCAAGTTTGTTCACATTGGGCATTTGTGCATCCAGTGCCAACACTCAAATCCAAAAAGAAGCTGTCACTGCTTCGGGAGTGTGAGAAGAAGCACCTGATGATGGTTGCTTTACAGACTGTTGCATTATGGGTTATGTAGGATCTAGTGTTTATGGAATATTATACCATAGACTGTATAAAAAGTGTTATACAAAGGATATAAAGCCAGAAGTTCTCGGCCTCTGCTGGATCAATTTAGATCATTTAGACTTTCTTTGTTATATTTTACTTGATGCTATGTGTGTCTGTAGTTTATGTCTGTGGTCTCTTTACTGCCTGCAGGTTACATAATGGTTTCTGTATGCACTTTAATGTAAAGCACACTGAGCGTACTTTAATGAAATGTGCAAATAAAATTGTCTTAAATCACTGGAGTACACTTGTAAGTATATCACTTTTATACTTCTCTATACTCTCATTCTTTTCAGAAGGAAATATTGTACTTCTAACAATATTACAATATGTATATATAACAATATTTTACTTATTTACCCAGCAGTATAAAAGTTAGTTGGATATAGCTCCACCTTGACTAGCTACAACATTAAAATGCTGCCTAAAGCAAGAGTTTACTTGACTTATATTTCCACATTGTGATGCTATCTTTACATAAACACACACACCGTAAACTTACACCACTAGCTGATGACACATATTCAGGTAGTAAAAAAGCAATATACTGTAACTTCACCCTCAGCTCCACCTGGTGTGCATTTGGTTTGACGAGAACAAAGAAATATGATTCCGTGTGTCTGATATTAAAAGACGAAATGTGTGAGGGAAAACTTTTGCAAACTCTCTGGGAAATTTCCAACTAGTAGCTGGGATGACGAAGTCGACTGAATTGTATGCGTCACCCAGTCCTTGTCTGCTACCCCCCCACCCCCCCTACCCCCTTCTGTGCCTGCATTGATATTTACACCACAATACACACAGGTTCTCTCAGTGTGCCCACTCGAAAAGGAGTTGTGAAAAAGTACAATATATCACGACTGCCAAAGCTCGCTGCTATCTGAAACACCCTGCTGATTTCCCAGATTATCAGGCTTCACACTGGCACCTTAGTCGTGGTAATAAACATGTGTAATGGAGGTGCGTTGGTGAGAAAAGTAGCAACAACAAAGTGAGTCCAACATGAGGGATTTTTACCGTTTTACCGTCTGAATTTCAGAATATAATTTGTACTAATTAAATAAAAAAATCAGGAACAATGAGGGTGAGTGTTTAGTCTAGTAACCAGATTTCTCTGCAGTTGGATCATCGCTGGGTTTTGCTCCAACATCAAAAACAGATGGAAAGAAAAAAAGACTACAAATAAGCATGTAGAAGCAGCTGCATCTGAGGGGCCAACAGGAAAATATTTTTGCAAAATGTGGGCTTCAATCACATTGGAGACACTTTTATTTGAGGTGTGGTGGAACTTCTGAAAGGCAGACAGACTGAGTTACAGGGCATGGAACAAACCTTGGAGGGTTTCAGCTTTAGCGCCAGAGAGAAGACGTGCATATTTTTCATCATGTAGGGATCAGTAAGTCTAATTAAATGTCCAGAATATATATATATATATAAAGCAACATGGAATGCACACACCACCATCAGACAATATGCTTCAGCGCTGATTATAGCTCTCCACAAATAAGTCTGTGATCCAAGTCACACACCACATATATCACATACTGTGGATGTGAGGATGTTAAGTTCAAAGATCCACACTGGAGCCATGTTGAAGGCAGATGTTGCGCTGTATATCAAGAGTTCCCGCATTACGTTCCTCCTGGGTAAGATGATAAGATGATAAGGCCAGGGCCGTCCTGCATGGGCCGGGGGGAAAGGTAATAATCACAGCGTATAATTCAGGGTAATGAAGGCTCCGCCACTAGATCAGCCATAAAGAATGATAGGAGAGGCAGACGGGGAGCCGCTCACGCGTTTGACCTCCACTGGCATCCCTCCACCTTCTATAAATTTGTGCTGTGGTCTGACTCCAGGCAAACGGAAGGAGATGGACAGATGTAGAGGAAAAGGAGGAGGAGGGAGAGGAAAGATGAGTGACAGAGTAAAAGAGAACCAAGGTGCACAGGATTTATCCTCAGCCAAGACACAGGTCATACGTTGTTCTTTGATCTTTGGAGACATATACTGTACTTCCTGTGTCCTTTGAGACTACTGGTCCCACAGAAGAGCTCCGTAATGTATCGAGCCGTGTTGGAGCGCCTATGACAGCGGAGGTAGATAAAAGGAACAGCCTCTTTGTTTAATTTCTTGTGATTGCAACAGTTTAAGGATTCTGTCAACTGTGAGTGACAGATGAAAACATTCCTAAAATAAACTACGGCATCTATTACCATCAAACAAGGAAACATTGTGCCATCTCTCACACAACTCTCTCCCACTCAGTGTGTCCCTCCCTCTCTGTTTTCTCTCCAGTTCATCGGTATGCAGGCGGTGTGGCGCTATACTGTGGGCAGACTGGGCTGCGCTGCTCTCCTCTACATGTCTGCTAAATGACAGTAATTATTTTTCTGGGCTGCAGGCGACTCATGCATGTTTTATTTCCACCTCCACCTCCCCCATCTGCCTGCATGGCGATGCATGGCACAAACCGTTGTGAAGAAAAAAAAAAAAGAAAACAGCAGAGCATTTTATTTCTCTCCATACCTTCCTATGGGTCCCCACTGGGTTCTCCCGCCTTGGTTCCTTTGCTGAGGGGGCCCGGTCTTTTACGGTACCAGAGGGGGTTTGCAGGGACTGACAGATGCTGTTAGGCTGGTCTCATGATGGTCTAGACACAGATATAGAAACCTAATGGTTGTTCACGTACACTGGATGCAGTTGTAAGCATTTTGCCACAAAATGGCTACCGTGTTTCAATTCAGGTCCAGGTGTCACTTGGTGTTGGGGGTGACATCCATCAGCGTAGTTTCTCTTGATGCAATGGCTCCCAGGTAAAGAGTGTGAAACTGCACGACTTGCCAAACATTTTCAGCTTCGGCAGAACAGTTGATCACACAGTAGTTGAAACAAAAGGAAAAAGCCAAACCTGTCACAACTAAGTCAAGGTTGCCTGATGAATACATCCTATTAAATCTGGAGAAGGTTGTATCCCCCCCCCCCTTCATGGCACCGTGTTGTGTGTCACGCCGTCCTGTGACATGCAGCTCGTTTGGTGCGACTCAGGGGATCTCTAATACCCCTGCAGCTTTCATAATGAACATGTGGCTTCTCTCTCTTGGGCACAATTTAGCGTAATTCATAAGCAGAGGACGGGGCATTAGCCAGATGGTGCTGTGGGTGGCATCCTTTCTCTGGCCATCCATTAGGACTGTGTTGGTGACAACATTCCAACGTAAGGAGACGGAAAAGGTATCCGATTTCAGTATCCATCCGATTGTATATGTGTGTGTGTGTGTGTGTGTGTGTGTGTGTGTGAGTGAGTAAGTAAGGAGTGAGGATGTTATAAGTGGGTAACTGGGAACTCTGTAGCACTGGTATTCTCAGGGGACACAAGCAAAACTTGAGAAATATATAAACACATGAATAAATTCAGATGAAATGAAAATGTTTAGAAATATATATGCAGCGTCCTAGCTAATCTAAAAAAATGGAAAGTAAAATTGTGTCTGCAAGGCACAGCGACTTAGAAAAGGTTGGAAATATCAACTCATACCAGATTAATTTAGGGACTAACATTACTCTTTGTGTGTCCTGCCTTTTGAATGAACACCTAGAACAACTAAACAAATTAAATGATGCTTATTTTGGGTAAATGTTATATTCCTTTTGGTCACAGAGACTTGGTTATCTTTGGTTGTTTGGAGGAAACTTTAACGCTCACTACAAACATCATTGATGATGGGTATGGTATTAGCTAGAATCTGATTCTTAGCGCTGCATGAATTCACATTTTTATATGAGCAATGGGACAAATGAGTACCTGCACGGTGAATGGGTTGTTCATAGTGAACCAACAGATAATTATCATTAAACTCTGCAGTTCCCCTCAGTCCCATACGAAGCAATTTTAGCATATTTCAGAGCATTGTTATGGTTTTACGGGATGTGACTTTACTGACCCAGTTTCAAACTGGCAGATGTTTTGGTTTTTTTTATAGCAAAAATGCTCTTAAAAAAAACAACTGTACGCTATCTGTCCAGTGTCAAATGGCAGACAGACAGAAGTATTGATTAGCTAGTGAACACAGTGCAACATTTAGCAGCTAAAAAGCCAGATATTCTTCTGCATTCTCAAACAAGACCAGAGCTAAAAGAAGGATAAGAAGAGTTAATATTAGTTACATGGCCCGAAACATAACTTCAAATTCATGCTAATGTCGTCTCCGAGTCCCCAAAAGACAAATCTCTGGGGACCAACCTCTTGTTGTGGAGACTGTGTGGTTTTACTTATGTCTGGTACTTCGTGTTAAAGGTTCAGTGTGTAAGACATGCCAGAAACTTAAAACATTAAAACAATTAACTAACATTATCAACAGAGTGTGAGGAGGTAACGGTGTTGACATTATGTCAAAGGAGTCTATGTGTTGTGTTGCAGAGATATCTATTTAGATTAGCATGCTAACTGACTAGCACCGCTCCGTCCAGCCTGTAATACCACGTGTTCCTCTAGAGGTGATAGTGAGTCAGTGTAGCTCCAGTCTGAGGGAGAAGAAGCACAGATGCCTGACACGCTTGTAAATATTACAGCCATGTTCCGTGTCTGTTTTATAGTTTGTTTATTGGACCACATTCAAAGTGGCAGAAAGGAGAAAACCACCACTTCTCCTCGTGCTCACAGCTGCTGGGAGGCTGTTTCGCCGAGTGTTTAGCTGTCGGCAGCCCCGGGAGCACCAGGGAACTGCAGACTCCCTGTTGCTGCTGTTACTCAGGTCCAGCAGCCCGCTGTGACCGCCGGCGCTGGGGCTGGTTCTGGCTGAGCTCAAGTCTCTTCGGCCGCTGACGGAGGCGGCTGCAGAGTGCCGGCTCTGCTGACCTCTCTCCTCCCCCAGCGGGCCGCTCTCCTGGCTGCACAGCCACCGAGAAGATGAGATGTTTTCTAGTTTCTGCCATTTTGGATTTAATCCAATAAACAAACTGCAGACTACAGCCCCGGTTTACATCAGTGCCCCAGTAAACACGATGGATCAGCCTCACGTGAAGATTAGAAGACAGCTGAGTTTTCTGAGTTTCTGCAGTTTGGTTGAATTTTGGTATTCTTGCCCCCTGACTGACTGACAGACATTACACAGGAGTAAAGGCAATACACAATATAAAGAATAAAGTAGAAGACAATAAATATGCCAAACTAAAATATAAATATATGGACCAGTTTAGAGGGGAAATGCTGCCCCCTATGTCTTTGGAGCAGGTGGCTCGGAATTACACATTGAACCTTTAAGGAACCACAATAATGTCATAAAGATTACTTGGTTTTCTTTATAATTATAAACCAGGGTAGTGTCCTTCCAGCTGTCTTCTTTCTTTCTTTCTTTGTGATTGAATAGAATTTTGTTTGTGGATTTTGCTCTGGTATGATCCATTTTTCTGCCACTGTCCACCAACACCATGTATCTCTAAATGTGATGATGTGTCTTTTGGTAAACTGAAGGACTAGTGTTTCTTTATTAGATGAGGAAAATACATATATTTTCTTTAAAACCCATTTGATTATTTAAAAAAATGCATCAATTCAAAGCTGTTTTCTCATGGAAAGTTGACTTTTTGAGGTACGACGTAATATGTATATATTTGTTGATTTGACATATATTAAAAAAAAATGTGCAAATAAAAAAATAAATAAAACGAAGTCGCTGATGAATAAAAATCAAGTGCTTTTTTTTTTTGCCAAAAATTAGTAAAAGGCACCAATTATTTCAACCTGTACACAAAGTGTGAGTGATACCTACACACACACACACACACACACGTGTGGGAGTGAAAAGGCACACATATCAGTAACAGACGCAAACGCATGTGTACGCTCACACAACACACACACACACACACATTCTGATCAGCAACTCAGCCTTGCGTGGCTCTCACTTCGTCAGTGGAGGTGTCACGGTCCCCATGGCAACTGTATAATGGGGCAGGCCTAATTCAATCCCAGGGGCGAATGGTGGGTCTGGCGGAGACGCAGAGGGAGAAGTGGTCTGGGGCTGAAACCTATTCAAGTCAGAGCTGATGTGTTTTAGCTGCCGCATGCTCAGTCACCGAAGAGAAAACATTCTGCCTCCACTCAGACCCAACTTTCACATCCACTCTTAATCTCTTCTTTTGGCATAAGTCCTCTCCGCTCTCTTCTTCCATTGACTTTCTCTGATTATTTTCACCATGTTTCTCCTCAAACCTCTCACTCTGTTTATTCGCTCGCTTTTCAGCAACTATTTTCTCTCTTCACGTAACTACAATTTCTTGCCTTTCTTTCTTCCTCCTCACTTCCCCCTCTATCTCTCTCTCTCTCTCACGCTTTGGTCTCTATTCAATCAATACCTCATACACTCTTAGTCTCCTCTCTCTACCTCTCTCTCTGACATTCAGACTCAGAAACCTGATAGGATTTCATTAGTACCTCTGGATCTTGTTGTATTATTGTTATCCCTCCCTGAAGAAGACAGGGATTAGCGTTGGGGCTGGAGACAACTTAAAGTAATAAGCCTGGAGCCACAATCTCACACACACACACACACACACACACACACACACACACAAAAGGTGAGCAAGGGAAGGGAAGCAAAGACGAGGCGGTAAAGATCCACATGCAAAAGGGAGGAGGCAGCCAGCACACCATTCCCATATTGTTATTACCGTAACAAACCAATCACACAGCTTCATACATGCAGCCCGGTGAGAGCGAGGCTCGCAGCTTGTTAGGGAGGGAACAGTTTGTTACAGGGGGAGAATGGTGCGTAACTCCTGTCACTGGTTCTGCATATAGAAAGGCCTGGGACTGGCCTGGGGCTATCTGTGTTTGCAGATGGGGGAGGGGGAGGAAGGAAGTGGGAAGATTTGCATCCCTTTGACTCTATATCTCTAAGCACCAGAGGAAGAGGAAGAGGATAAGAGAGGAGAGGAGAAAGGAAGAGAGGAGGAAGGAGAGGAGAAGCACACCAAAAATTATACTGAGAAAACTGTTGGTTGGTTGGTAGCTGTTGCTGATTGGTGCCGTCAAGCTCGACTCATGCAAGCGTTTAATCCAATCTGATTTACATATTGTAGTGTTCGCCACAGTTGCACTTGACATAAAGTGTTTTTCACTAATACAAGCCCAGCCACACTCATGAGAGGGAGAGAGAAGATGTAGAGCCGAGGCTGCTGTTCACACAACCATGCACAGGCTCAGAGATTGGCCATTACATTGACTTGAATAGATTTCTTGTGTGCATGAATAGCCCAGTGAGAAGAAAAAAAGGCTATGTTTCCTCTCTATGGGTTCATATTGATATTCATAGTGGCTCTCCACACCGAGAGCACAAATGTCACAGAAAACGGCCTTGATATATGCTCTCATTCTCTCCTCTTCCTGTCGCTCCATCCCTCTTTCGCTCTGTCTCTCTTCCCCCTTCTTTGTTCCCCGTTCGCCGGACGCTCGGTGCCTGCTGCTGCCGGAAAGAAAAAAAAAAAAGCAGACTGGATGATGGAGTGAGTGGGGGACATCACGCTGTTACTCATTTAGGCTTTTAATCAGCCAGCGATGGAATGTTAAAGCTGTCTCTACCTGTGAAGCCTGCTAACCTTGACTATGGTGTTGTTTATTCCTGCAGTGCAGCCCCAGAACCTCAGTCCATGCTACACTCACTATTAAATGTCACACTACCTAGAATCTGAAGCTCTGTTTCGGGTTCCGAGGGTTATTCTGCAAGCCTAAAAGAAAGTGGAAGCTGGCATAAAATCATTTTCAGCTCAAATTCCATCTCTCTGATGTCCTTATCAAAGTCCGGAACATTTTTTTGCCATTGTCATGATGAAGAAAACTCAAATGCAATGTAAGCATGGCGTCCTGTTACACGTGTGTTTTATGTCTACGAAAGGGGAGGAAAAAAAGGAGTCAAGTGGGTTTTTCCTCCATTTCTCAGCATTCATTGTGACATTATAAACACTGGCAGACAGATTTAGAGTCTTTGGACAGGCATCCGGCAGAGTGTTGGCAATAACAGTGAGAGATGATGGGAAAGTATTTTTGGGTGGGAGCACTCGGGTCGCAGGTGCATAAATCTCCGTATATTTGTTAATTGTCCTTGGAAATCATTGGATGACAGCACTGTTGGCTCAGGTTTGTTGCTCGGGCTGGGAAGTAGGCACAGTGTGGGAATAAATGTAGAGAAAGTCTTTTTTTTCTCCTCAACATTCGTAACAAAACAAACAAAGAAATCTTACCTATCAAAATGACATTTCACACCGAAGGACCTTAAAGAGCTAAACAGAAAACTATTAATACTGCGCCTCTTCTGCTCGCTGTCAGGGGCATTTGAAGAAAAAAAAAACTTTACTGTGCAAGAGTCATGAGGCAATTCAGTAAAAATGATATGCATGGAACAAACACCAGATGAGGCCCTGCAGAGTCGCTCACGTCTCAGGGCACAGCTCCCCTGATCTTACAGTAGTTCAGATGACATTTGGCTGACTTGTTATACGTAGTTCAGTATCTTCCAATAGCTTATAATGATTACCGATATTGGAACCAATAAAACATTTGTGGGCCAGAAATTGTGAAAGAATAAAATTAAATGATGTGTGTAACTTTGTTCTAACATTTTATGTCCCTCCAAGGCTCGTTCCGCTCTGCCTGAAAACGGCGGGAATGTCAAAAGAGGTAAAAAGATGGCACCACAGTGTGTGCTCAGGGTGTAAGTTATGGCCGTAACTTTCTCACTCTGTCAGGCGTTTTAACCGTCTGTCCTGGAGGACACATTAACTTGGTATCCTTAAATAAAGTCCTTTAAATAAAGCTGGGGGAGTTAAATAATGAGAAAGCTGCTCCCACTGTCCTTTCTGCTTTTAAATGAACCTCTGCCTTTCTTATTAATGTCCCCTTATCGCTCATCACGGCCACTGACCCGCTGCTGTAACCCCTTTCCACTCAACCACATGAGAAGCTCCGGCAAGTGGTCGCCGCAGAAGTAATTGAGGGCAATTTTCAAATTAAAATTTAAACCCCTCGTCCATCTTCATGTGGTGGGAGGGAGCGGAGGAGAGGTTTTGGGGCTGATGACTTGATCAGGTTTTGCGAGCTGGGCAGGTACTCAGGCTAGGCGAGGTGGGATGATGAACGAGGGGCATTAATCTCTGTGACAGAGAGAGAGGAGTTAGCAGCGGTGATAGCAGCGCTAACGGCTTTAATTAGCATTTAATCAGACGCCTCGGGGCCGATGGAGGGGGAGAGAGGAGATCAAACTCCAACGGCCTTGTGTAAGAAGAGGAGGAAAGGAAGACAGTCCCTATGGTAGCTGGGCTGATGCTGCCGGCTGCGTTGAAGAACACATGCCTATGATCCTTTTTTTGTTCCCCTGTAATGATAGCGAGCGCGATGCACCACAAAGGCCCTGAATCTCTTGCAGAAAGAGGTGGTGTTCGAAGAACATAGACTGTAAATGTTCAGGCCGGGCTTTTCCTAGATAGTTTGTCTCCACACGTACTTAAAGGCTTATAATTTTCAGAAAGGGGTGATTAGGGAATTGGGGATACATTCTGGGGTCCAAATAATATTCATAGACCCTATGTTTTAGGATCCAGGGGTCTTGAAGTTTTGGTCATTTTTTGCAGAGACGTTGTGGGGTGATTTACAGTACGTGGACTTTCAGGGGTTGGATTGGCTTGAAATATGTTCAGTTAAATCAGTAGATTTGCAACTGTGACTGGTTTCTTCTCTCTCGCGGTGCCGGCTCAGGCTCATGGGTATTTCAGTATTTAGAGCCTTCCACAATACCAACAGGCTTTTCATGACCCACAGATGTCTACTGTATGCCCGGAAAGTAAAATGTTTGTGGTAAATCCAATATTTCCACAAACTGCAGGCCACAGTTTCTGCCTGCGCAGCAGACGTCACGTGTTCCAGCAAAGAAGAGGAGAACAAAGCAACTTTGTTGAAATTCCAAGTTGAAAGTACAGATATTTGTGAGATTACGAAACTGCCTTTGAAGATGCAACCTGCTGCTGGATAACAGGTAAAAGAAAACTTTTATTTTTCCCAACACGTTCCACAGGGAGCTCTTTGTGAACATAATGGTAACTTATGGAGTGCTGAGGTCACAACGGGGCTAAAAAAAAACATGATTTCTCAGAAACAAAGTTGAATAAAAATCTGATGGCCATAACATAAACACACAGTATTAACCAGGAGTTTTTATGTTGAGGAACATTGAGGATATCATTAAAAAAAGATAAATATACCAGAATCAGTGCAGCCCTGTAGATCTGACTGTGTTAGACCCATGGATGTGTCTCTCGCAGGAAACTGCAGCGTAACACCCGTCTGAAGAGGATGACTTTTAATGTAAAGATAAAATATAAGATGCACTACATGCCTGCCACTATAATCTATGTTTTACGCAGAATATTTGAAAACTCAGACTTAACACTTAGCTCTTGGTTTGACTCAAAAATAAGCTTTCTATAGGTGAAACTATAAAGAATAATAGAGCTGCTATTCTACAGGAAAATGTCAAAGCCTTGATGTGCTGGGGGAGCCATGGCAGAGTGTGTGTGTGTGAGAGAGAGAGAGACAGTGAAAGAGAGGGAGTGAATGCTCTAGATACAAGTTTTGATGGTGATGGTGAGGAAGAGGGCTTTTGGCATGAAAGGGGCCGGTGTGTGATCATGATGTCATTAGGAGTATACAGTGAGACAGACCGGAGGAGGCTGCTGCACCGCGCTACACCCAAGGGACGTCATTACCAACTGGAACTGAGCAGGGACCTGAGCACAGGTCAGACACACAGGAAGTGGTCTCGCACACACATGAACAAGTGTACGCTTACTTGCATGGATACACACGCTTGTGTGCTTTTATGCTCCGACACACAGACACACTTTTTCCTCACAAGCAGGCATCCATCACATAACAAATGGACAGTTCTGTCTGGCCTCTGTCAGCAGACGGATGCTTTTGTTGCTAAACCTGACGAATTCCTCAATATCTAAGCGGACACCTCTGTGGACAAATGGGCCACATTAATGAGCGCACACAGATGGACAACGCACACACACACACACAACAAAAACCGTGGACTGAGATCTCGTGCTGTGCTAAGTTGCGGTGTGTATACCGGTGTAGCCGTCTGCGCTTCATTACTGTTCACACACAGACAGTTGCAGTGTTTTTGTGTCAATGTTTAATGAGGGGCTGGGAGTCTGGGGACCTTACTGCTGTCAGGAGCTCCTGTAGTCTGGAGCTACCACCTGTTCCCATTCACTCCCTAAAGGCCTTAACACACGCACACACACACACACACAAGAAGACAGACACACACAGGCATGCAAACAAGAAGGAGCATGCACAAAAACATGTCTATACAAACACACACACCTGACAAACTACATACACTGATTTAGTCATCCTGTGGCACCACTGTCAGTGTTAGATGCATGTAAACAGGTTATTGTGGTTGGCTGAGCCTGGCTGCCTGACAGAAGCTACAAAGACCATGGGAATATCAATTGATACATTTCATATTCCTCGTCAGCTCGCCTGAGATGACAGCATGAAAGCTGCTGCCAGTGAGAGTGAGCGTGAGCGTGAGCGTGATCCCTCGCTGACACTGCTGTTTGATGGAGATCTGAACTATCCGGACTGATCGGCACTCACTGATACGCCGACCGACTCGCGCCTTCAAGCTCACAGGGCGTGTCCCATAATAATCCATGACACACTTTTCTGAGAAACAAAAAAAAAATATTTCTCTTGTCAGGGTGCAAAAATGAAAGAAAAAAAAAAAAAAAAAAAAAAAAAAAAAAAAGTAATAAAAAAAATGGGAAAAAAAAAGATTTCTACACAAAACAGAAAAAAAAAAAAAAAAAAAAAAAAATAAACAGCTAGAAAGACTCAGAGGAAATTGTTTCTGAAGAGAACAAGAGACACTGGACAACGTATTTTTTCACCAAACACACGTGAGGAATTGCTTTGTTAAAGCATGAGTTACACAGCCATTCACTTACTAATTAAGGACACTAAAGCTGGGACCAAGGTGGGTTGTCTCTCACCTCTTAGAACGCGTTTGGTTGTTAGATAGATCTCCTGTTTGGTTACTTTAAAGCGTTAAGACAAGGCAAGAGAAAAGGCTGCTTTCATCTTTAATGAACACAAGATAGAAAAAGATGCACAGAAAAAGAAAAAATCAGACGTATAAAGAAGGTAAAAAGGCAAGTAATGATAGGACAGCTGAACATTGCGGAGGAGACACTGGAAATGCTGCGTTGAATGAAAGGGAGAACTGAGGAGACTTGGTTTTTTTTTTTTAATCTTAGCTAGATTGAACCGGTGCATAATTATCAATGTGAGTCTTGTTGAGTTGCACAACTATTAAGTTACTCTGACATGGGTTATATTGATGCAACATGAGGCAGACTTTAGCAAAGAGATGTCTTTAAATGCATGTAAGGCTGAACACATAATACATGATTTTTTTTTTTTTTTTTTTTCGGATTCCTCACCAATCAGCTCCTGTATAAGTACTTTACTGTTTTCCCCCATAGGATCCTATGGAAAACTAGGCTAGTGCAACAGCTTACATGCATAATTAAGTCCTGTATTGTGTTTTCAAACATTTATCGACCAATTGCCTGAAGTAGTCTACCTCCACCCCCTTTCTATGATTTAGTCAGCAAGGAATGAACAACAATGTTTTTCTCCGCCATCACGAATTTGACTCAACCTGCAGTCCATGACGAGATCCAGCGTCTCAAGAATGAACACATGAGGTCTTGCGAGTCCAAAAAGCCGTCAACGAGGTCAGTCTAGTCCTTCTGATATGTTCCGTTTTCGACAAAAGAGAAAAAGAGAGAAGACAAAAGAAAGAAGGAGAGCGAGAGAGAGAGAGCAAACTACAGCGGCTTCAAGTATTTCACATTACATAGAATACTCTGTATAAATTAGTTAACATATACTTTCAGATCCTCCATATTCAGACATATACTATGGCATATATACAGAGTACAATAAATGCTCGCTCATGTTGTGTCATGTTTTTGTCTTTTTCCTATAGTCAGTCGTTCATTTGTTCCGCCTTTTTTCCTGTGTTGAGAAATCCCTGAGAACGTTCTGGTTGACAATTACTGAAGGTTCCACACAATGAACTTTAACAGTAAGTCTAATTTCTATGATTCACATGCACAGAGGGAAATGACACTGGCCTAGTCTGAAAATACCGTACAATGGTGGCTGTTGGAGATGAGAGGGGACTGACATACTGACACATCTTACAAGTCTGTTAGAGCCAATTTTTGGGGTGTAAGTACCGATGCCGGGGCAGTGACGTACAGCAGAGCCGAGCACAGAAACACTCAGCAGGTATCTGACTCCACAGCTCCTCATAACCTTGGTCTCACTAGTGACCCTCCTGTTTAATCATCAGCTATCAGAGATGACACATATCAAGAGAGCAACAAAAAGAAGAAGTGGGAGCAGATTCAATACCGTGTCATGAGGTAGTAGTCTCCCTCTGGGTATCTACTTCAACTAGAAAACTCAACTGCAATGGTTATTTATTCAAACTTGGGCTGTTAAAAAAAATAAATAAATATCACAGCTGTACCACATTACATTAGTGTAACAATAATACTCGTTATCTTTGTGTAATGTGCCATCACTTAAACGCCTGCATACGGTCTTCTGTCTGAAACCGGTACTGATCATGGAGGTGGGGGCTATTCCAACAAGAACAACAACACGAGTTAGCTAAGAGCATTGTTGTGTGTATTGAAGCTAATGCTTGGGACCCAGAGAAAACTAATGGCTGCTCAAGTGCTTCTGCCGCTACTACTGCTGTGTCTAAAGAAATGCTGATGGCGGCTTTCTGTCAGTGCTAACCCAAGCTGTGCCGAGCCGAGCAAAGCTGTGCAGTGCTGCCCAGCGCCCACTGGTGAGGGTCTGGACAGAGGGAGGTGCTCTGTGTGGTTTAAAGCCTTAGTTTCTCTTTGAGGATGCCGAGACGTAGTTTTTTTTTTTTTTTTTTTTTTTTTTCTTCTTCTTTTTTTTTTTTATGTTTTTACATGAGCGCTATTGTAGAAGATGCTTTAAATCATAAAAATAAAAGAACAAAAATTTTTAAAAAAAGCAATTTCACTTTTCATTTTCCTCTCGCACACATGTAGAGAAATACACACAACATTCACAACGTGACAAATTTCCTCTCTTCTGAAAAATAAAAACACTTCTGTACACATAGTAGTAATAATATTATTAATAATAATAATAGTAATAATGTTTATAACAATAACAACAGCAAGAACAATAATACCGCGTGTGGCTCTGTTGATTTTTTTGTCATCTTTTCCTTTCTCTTTTTGCTTCATTCTACAAGTCACATCCCTCTTTTTATTTGTCTATTTTATAAGTCCAAAAGAAGTTCAAAAGGCAGACTCAAGTTAATAGAAAAGTACTAGAGTGGGAGGGCAGCTTCGGGGCGACCCCCAGCCTCACCCTCAGCCGAACCGCTCCCTCACCAGCATCATAAGTTTCTTTTTGCCCTTGTAGATCTGTTTCAGGTTGTCTATGAACTGGGTGAACTGAATGTGTCCGTCGTGAGCCATCATGAAAGTCTCCCGGGCCTTGCCCAGGAACTCTATGAACTCACTGTAGTGGCGCGGGCTGATGTGTGTGAGCCGCGAGTGTGTGGTGTTGATGTATGCCCCGATGGTTGCGTCCAGCAGCTGCCTGAGCGGCGCCTTGTCCAGGGACATCAGCTTCCCAGAGTTCCTGCGGCTGTGCAGCGCCGACACCATGCCCGGCGTGGTCAGCGTGCACCGCCGCAAAATGTCCGATAGCACGGTGGCGCACTTCACGCTTTTGACCACCAGGGGGATAACGGCGGCTAGCTCGTTCTTCCCCAGCGAGTGACTGAGCGCGCAGGCCCAGAGCACGTCGTTGATGGCCGGGTGCGTGTCCTGGTTGTAACTAAGGTTCAGGTGAGCCATGGCTAACGTCGCCAGCTTATACGCCCTCATCGGGTAACCGCGATGTTCCATGTAGCGTGCTATAGTGAACAGCTGTGTGTAGCTCATCCCTGTTGCCGCCGCGTCCAGTACAATCTGGTAGGCTGTCTCGAAGGCAATGTGGTCCTTTTCACAGAGTGTAAGAGCAGAGAGGGCGCAGTTCTGGGGGTCCTTCATGGCACACTGCAGGGCGAGGGTGCGGGCGGATGAAGCCAGGTTCTCCTGCTGGTGGCAGTCCAGGTGGAGGCGGACGATGGTGCTGTTGGACATGACAGTGGTGGCCACGATACTGGTAGCTTCTGTCGGGGTGAAGAGGGTGAACCAGCTCTGCATGATGCTGTCCAATGCATACACACCTGGCACACACACACACACACGGGACAGAATGAAGAGAAAGTTGTAAGAGAAAGCGATTACATCAAGTCCATTTTGAAACAATCAAACGGAAACATTTAAGGAGCCAGGCACACTTACCCACTTCAGTGGCACATGTGACTAACCAGCGCACCATCTCTCTCCTCCGCCAGTTTAATGTGGACAGAGTTATTCTCATCACCTGAGGAGGATGGAAAAGAAATGGGGAACGACAGGTGAGTTGGGGAGGAAATACTTTAAAACAACAATAAACTGTCTAACTTTGAACAAACTGCACAAGGAAACGGAAATATCGCTACTATTCCCATAGGACTATTTTTTTTATATTTTATTCAACAGTATGTTTGAAGAACTGTCAGGGCAAAGATTGTATTATATTGTAAACAATCATTAAACAGGGACCCAGTTTTCTGTGGTCGATTTGTCATCAAAGATACTCTTTCTGTTTCACTTCACATTTGTATTTTATGACTGGCAGAGGGACACAGCTGCTATGAGGATGACAAACCCTCAAGCAAACCTTCAAAGTAAATACTGGAACGCATGGGCAGTATTATAAGGAACGTAGTCTGTCCAAGATCAGCGTTGTTTACTACAGCAGTACAGGCTTGCTTGACAAATGAAAAGGAACTTCTTAACAATGCATTCTACCACTTTGCTGTTTGTATAAAATCCAATGACACAATCAACCTGGTGCACAATCAAAATAAAGAATAACTGGAAGGTTTAGATGTTTTTCCTATGACAGAAAAAAAACAATGAAGTGCCAAGTTTTGTTCCAGTGCGATAATCACTTGTAATGTCGTCCTTCGAGTCATCTGCATGCTTCCTTTCCCCAACACCCAGACCTGTTTACATTTTCAGAAAGCTAAAGGATACACAAGGTTGGATCTGTAATGCTATGGTAGACATCTCATGGTAGACAAGAGGCCATTTCACAGGAACGAGTGCACCCTGAGGTGGAAATACTGCTCCCTCAGGAAGTTCCCATATTCCAAGACCAAAATGCCACCACGACTTTTTTATAAGTTTCACAAACACCAGCATAAAGTGCTTCCATGGACCCAACAGAGCTCAAGATAAGTGAACCATTATGGCATGTGCAGTAGATTTCATCCTCAAAAGCTGTAAGATATCCCAGTACAAAAATTAACAAATAGCTATCATTTCAAAAAATCCAAAAGGGGTTTCAAAGAGAAACAGTGGCCTTACATACGAACTTCATACGAGTAAAATATCACTATCACACATGCATAAACATCTGGAAATCTGAAGGCTGGTTTCGGTCAACATTCGTCTCCACACTAAAATGGTGATTCTGCTTAACGTTAAAATTAGCAAGGCCTGATGTACACACGCACCTCCTAAAAAGAGACCAGCAAATACACCGTGGGCGAGTTTACGTACCTGCAGTCCCAGCTCCAGAGAGACTTTGA
This sequence comes from Bovichtus variegatus, assembly GCA_943593645.1. Taxonomy (NCBI): domain Eukaryota; kingdom Metazoa; phylum Chordata; class Actinopteri; order Perciformes; family Bovichtidae; genus Bovichtus; species Bovichtus variegatus. Next base: position 21,418,718 of record CALSCE010010657.1, on the reverse strand, counting down.
GAAGTGTGATGTCAGGCAAGCTGTCCATGAGAGTGGCGATCTTGAACGCATCTTGTGCAAGTTTGAAGATGTGAGACGAGGAGTGAATGTTTTTCTGGATGGACTCCAGGACTGTTTCCAGCCTGCGACTGTCACCTAGAAGGGAATCGAGCACAGGAATGTTTTAGACTGGGATTACATGTGCGTGTTGCAAATACTGTCGGAGAGTCTTCACCAACAGTCTGTTCCTGTGTGTGTTTGAGAATATACACGCACCTTTGGCAGCAGTGAGCATGGTGGAGGCCAGCTCACACTGCTGAGATTCTATGTGGCTGAGGGTGAACCAGCGCGGGTAACGGTTGGGCACCACGGACACGATGTGGTGGGGTCGTGACAGGTCACCGGACGAGGCCGTCGACTCCAACACCGGCAACCTGGCGGAGCAACACACAGAAAATGAGATCAAGGTAACGCTAATCTGCAGAAAACAATTTACTTCAATTAAATACATTTGATAATGATATTAAGTGACCATTGACCAGAGTATGAAAGAGAATACTGTTGGGATAAGAAAGAAAGAGAAAGAGAGAGAATGATAACCAGAGAGAGGCAGACGGACACCAAAGGCCCAGAAATCATTAAAATCACAGTGAAATCAGATAGAAGAAAATACTGTTCAGTCAGAAAAAAGTCTTCATTATGATGGTCTGAAAGTGACTTCAAAATGAAAATGACTTTAGTGATCATAGGGGGATTACAGTTAGCCTATCCCTGCAATTTACTTCCAACCTAGTATTTAATCACCTAGAAACTACGGTATAAATAGTATTTTCTTCACTCTAATTGGTCATAATGAAGTCAGAGCTGTGCAACACCTGCTAGTGGATGAAGGGGCTTCACTAGTTTCTCTCTCTCATTATAATAATACTGACAGGGCCAAGTCTTCACCAGCACCAGCACCATTACCACTGTGGCCGGCTCATCTCCTATTCTGCTTCACTTCTCTTCCCTCCGCTCCCACCTCAGTTTCAAAGGTCTCCTTTCCTTCAGAAGACAGCACAACCTGGCCTTCTCTCAGCCAATCACAAAGCTAATTGAGTCCGTGGGGAAATTAAGGAATTCACCTTCCAGCCCCGTAAGGCTGGACACACATCAAACAAATACCGACACACATGAATGAAAAGTGCCAGCGCACTCACACACAAACAGACGCATGCACACGCACACACACACACACACGCATGCACACACACACGCATGCACACACACACACACACACACACACACACCTGCCCTTTTGAAAACACATCAAAGCAGCCCAGTAAAAGCAATGTGAAGCTAAATGCCAGTTTCAATTTCAGAGCAAAGTGCATGTGATACTGTTGCCACCTGAGTGAAGGCATGTACAAAAACAGCATCTTCTTCACTCAGTTTTGCCCAGGGCTCGTCTCCCGGAGAGAGGGAAGGTGACAAAAAAAAACCCAGTCGAGGTGCGTGCGAGCGTGAACACTGACACTTGGTGTAAAATAGAGAAGTTTGGAGGCCTTAGCAACAGCCGGGTTCATTCCACACACACATCTAAAGAGCTGCTAAAAGCATACACCACACTGGGGCCTTCTGGAAGATTCCTGGGGTGAAGCAAAGCAAAAAAAAAGTTCCTGGGTAAAGATGGAGGCCTCATCAACATTCCTGTCTTTGTTTGGTTTTCACTAGAGAGCCAGAAACCTCCATTGGATTGGAGTTTGAGAGGCCTGGGTTGCTGAAAAATAACCTCCTCAAAATGTTGGGAGGAAAATCCATACTGGGCTATTGTTCCATGAGAAAGCAGCAAAAAAAAAAAAAAAAAAATGAAATGAAAAAAAATAAATGTACGGCTCTGAAGCATTTAATCTAAGCCAGAGTAAAGTATATTTCCTGCTATGGGTGCGTTCGCATCGAGCGCCTTGTAAACTACTGTAAAATGATGCACACTGGTTATAAACATGATCATATTCTTTGCAATAACACTATACAAACTCTCGACTCAATGTCAAGTGTGCTTAAAACACCAAATTATGCTCATATTTCTTTACAGCACTTCCATGGCGGGGTATAAATGTGTATTATCAATGATATATAAAACACTGACAGTGAGCTGGAAGAGGCAATCAATCCCTCTGTGGAGCAGCAAGGGGGGGAGGGGGGGGGGGGGGGGGGCAGCTCTGGTGTCAAACGGCACTGTAGCACCCTGTCACATCTGAGCGCGACACAGCAATACTTATCTTACCAGAAATATTCGAGGGTGACGATGTGGACCCCGCAAGATAAACGCCGTATAATCAGTGGACACAGTTCGGTGATCAGATATTTAGGAATGACTCACGGTTGAAGTTTAAATAGATTTTTCTTTTTTTGTGTATTATTTTTGGAATAGTAAGTAGCACATACACTGAATTGCAAATTTAAAAAAAAAAAAACACATTAAAAGCCACATATACGATGATGCAAAACAAGTGAAAGCGAGAAAGAAAGAACGAGACTTTGATAAAAAGCAGTCCAGTCAGGTTTTACCTAAATCCTGAGGCCTCTGGGAGCTCTGGTCAGCGTCACCATGACTACTGACCCCTCTACATCATGCTCCTTTCCCCCTCTGACTGTAAACACCCTTCACTTTTATAATCCATCAAGCACACATCTATCAGCTAAGTGTCACATCCGCTGGATGACCTCCACTCTATACACAAACTCAGAGTTGGAGACCTTCATAATGGCTGACAGGAGGGATCAAGTCATACATGACCCCGAGTGTAACCCCAAATTTTTGTTCACTCCTCTTAAGTGCCTTGGATACTTGAAATGACATCTGCTTTGGGTGAAGCATTGTTTTCTACACAGCATGCACTTCATCAGACTCACTGTCAGGTGAAAAGCTCCAAAATATCTCAGTTTCACTTCTCAGTAATCTTGGAAGGAAAATTGCCTTATTTTTAGCTTGACCTCTGTGCATTTTACTTTGTTTTTTTCCCATGAAGTGTCAAACAAGTTTTATGAACATAGAGGGTTGTAGGATTTTCTCCGACTTAGTTGGATGTAATCGTTCAACTGAATTACAACAGGAATATGAACAAAGAATCTTTAGCTGCACACACACACACACACACACACACACACACACACACACACACACACACACACACACAATGATACTTTCTCCTCCGGGGTGTGTGTGGAGATGGTAAATTAGTTTTGGTCCGGTATAAATACTTCGATATGAAGATGCTGATGATTTTGCACCATTGTTTTTGATACGTGGTACAATTATTATTATTATTATTATTATTATTATCATCATCAGTGTGGGGATGTGTTACAGGATGTGTCTAAGTTCACTCAAGTTCAGCGCTTAGGAACAGTTTTGAGGTAATTGCACTTAACTTGAGTACTTCCACTTCACGCTACTTTTAGCTGCAACTCCATTATATAAAACTCCACTACATTTCAGAGGGAAATATAGCACTACATTGATTTGCCAGCAATAGTTACTAGTTACTTTTCAGTTTAGGGTTCTATATAAAAAGCATATGATGAGTTTATAAACTGTGATGCACGGTTACAGACGACACAACCCAAGAAGACTGTGTTGCACTTATGTTATGCATCAGTGATGATTAATTAATAATTAAAACTTTGACTTGTAATGGTATATTCTTTACAGCATGGTTAGGCTACTTTATTTAGGTCAATAATCAATATATTTCCTTCACTACTGCAAATATGGATTCCCTGCATCTTCCTTTGAAGTCTAGCTTTTTTGCTTAATCATGTACATGATAAAATGATGGAAAAAAAAAAGAGAGAAAAGACAAGTGCTATCAGACTGTGTAGGGCTACACAGGTCGACCTACAAAAAGAGTGTAAGGTACCTGTGAGTGTCATTGGTTATTAGTTTGTTGATTAGTTTATCCTCAAACTACAGTTATGATATACAACGCTGTATATTTAAAGATTATGGATTATGCAGAGGATCAAAGGTTGTGGATTACAGAGGATCTAGATTCATTAGCATTGGAAGACTCTTATCTCATATGGAAATCGCATATGATAACAGGCGGCAGGGATTTGTCTCTTTGGCTTCCAGAGAGTTGCGATAAGGACAGTCTCCGGAGAGGAGCAGCGAGCCTCCTTTTCCGTGGCTGCAGTCAAATTCTGGGCAGCCCGTGAACCAGTAGGCAGCTTCTCTCCGTTTTTGTGTTGGCTGCTCACACCAAGCTATCTCACAGCATATGCTGCTCTCACACGCTTTAATTAACTTCATGCGCAGCACATAAACACACACACATACACACTCCTTAAAATACTGGATATGCATTTGTGCACGGAGGCAGTCTGACTTCCTCGCATTAAAAAAAAAAAAAAGAAAAGAAAAGCTGGTTTAAGAGCAACTGTGAAGGGGAAGGCAAATAGAGAAAGCAAGTGGAAAGTGAAAAAGTGTGTGTGTGTGTGTGTGTGTGTGTGTGTGTGTGTGTGTGTGTGTGAATGAGCGAGAGAGCTAGACTTTACCTCTTTCCTCGTATCAATGATAGTGTTATAATAGGTCCATTAAAATAGCCCTGGTTCCTTTACCTCCTCCTCTATATTTAACTGTCCGCCGTCCCATGGGAGTGAGGAGGTATATGCTATCATATAACACTACGCTACATTACACACATTCATTATGTGCTGAGTAGACACCCCTGGCTCCCAGGAGCACCCATAAGTGGCCATATTATTCTAAATCGCCGGTTTCACACCACAGAAGTGAGGATGGAGGAGTTATGGGGAGGAAATGTGGAAGAAGGGAAGTAGCGAGGGAGGGAGGGGAGTGGCTGACCCAGGAAAAAACAGGTTTGGTACTTTGGTTTAGAGGCAAAGAGGGGACACTCAGCAGTTGGATGTGCAACCTTGAAACCACACAGCTCCTCAATGAGAAAGCCAACCATGTTGTTTTGGTTTTGAGACGTTATTTCAATTCCTGACACCTCCTAACTGCTTAACTGGAGGGAAGTGTGAACGATGCGTTTGTTTTCCTTTTGTTCTCCGTTTGTGCAACTGTGACACACGATGGTACAAGCCAGAAAAAAAACGCAATTCTCATTCATTCACTAATCATTTGCCAGTTTCTCAGCGATGGACTCTGTGAGAAGCTTTGTGGAAACACAACAAACATCTTCCCCACACTGCCCTCTCCCTGTTGGCCCTGCATGTGTGTGAGTGTGTGCTTCCTCCTCATTACAGCCACACTAATTACACTCTCATTAATGTAATTAATATTCACTGATCCAGCTCCCACTAGTCACAACATCAAAACACAGCAGCGCAGACTGATTAACACACATACACATGTAGACATTGTCCACAGATGAATACACACAGGAGCTTAATATAGAGAGATCACATGGAAAACGCAAAGTCAGACCCACAAACAGGACAGACCACCAAACTAAACACAGGCTCGCATGCATGAAAAAACACAGACAAAATGCTCTATATTTTTACCATCCTTGCGTCTCTAAACTAAACTGATCAGCATAATTCAGTCATGGTGACCGACTCTAAAGTAACAACGCATGTTATTTTTTTAATGTTGAAATTACTTTATCAAACATTTTTTTGCAAGTATCAGGAGTTGGAATCTGAAGAAATGTGAATGCGATCCTCCAGTTTTTGGTGCTTAAAAACTGAAATATCTGTATGCAATGAGCCAATGTTACTAAACAAGTGATGCTGAGGCTATTTGAAGTCAGATGATTATATTAAGTCTGAGGTTTTACCCCCCTCCCCTTTACAAAAACAGGCATATTTTGTGAGTTTGTGAGACCGGCCTGTGTTTTCCGTAGTACTTTTTTTTTTTAAAGCCTCCGTTGGCCCAAACTTGGGAGAATTTTCCTAATCCAAAGATCAGCATTTAAATCTTCAAATGAAAATCAATAAAAATGTGATTAACAAGGTTTTGACATGATTACAGCAACACACCCAAGCGCACACACATACACACACACACACTTAAGACCTACCGCATGGCTCTCAGTGCAATTTTGTACGCCAGTTCAGCGTCGTGAGGTAGGAGAGAGGTAAAGAGATAGCGGGCGAAGGTGTGCATGGGAACACTCTCTCTGTGGACAATCTCTCCAAGGCCAGAGTACGGACCAGCTGCTCGAAAAACAAAGAAAATAGGCACACACAAAAGAAAGGGGGGCTGTTTTTAATGACGGAACAAAGAGGTGGAAGAAGATTCACTCATAAAACAATTATTTGTCTCATCAGGTCAATAAATGTGATGGTATGGTATTGAAATTGATGGTATATAAAGCATAAACAGACAACAATGGTTGTATATTGAGTTGGGCTTTTTCTATAGCACACGAGGGAGTGACTTATCCCTCCCAGCCAGGAAGAGGCAAAGCCACGCGGCATTAAAACAAACTGTGACGTCAAAAAACATATGGTCGTGTGTGTGCAGACTTTGCCTCGCACCCTCTCTCTCCCCCCCCCCCCCCCCCCCACATCTCTTCCTGCACTTCCCCTCGTCTCTGGTGGGTTATTTTAAACCCCAACAGGCTCCAAAGCCACAGACCACATCACACAGTGGCGCGGCTGGAGCCTCCAGGGGCCCGCAGAGGCCTCGGAGCCTGGTGCTCTATTAGTAACGGAGCCAGAGGTGGGTGGTCGCGCCAGGGCCGAGGCAGGGCTGGGGTTTGGGTGGGGACTGGAGTGGAGTTCGACTGGGCCGAGCCCTTCTGGATGTTCCACCTCCCCCCTCCTCCTCATCCTCCTCCTCCTCCTCCTCCTCCTCCCTTTCCCATAACCAAACCTCATTCTGCTCCAGCCCCAGTCCTGTAAATGTACACACTGTTGTGTGTGCACGCATGTGTGTGCTGACACAATACCCCTGGTGTTACTGTGTAAAGAGCTCATTTTGGTCTGGCCCAGGGCAGCTCAGCCTCTATTTGCACCACAAAATGAAAGGATAATAAATAGTGAGACAGAGTCCAATGTGTTTTTTCCTGTTTTAGCAAGAATGTGTAGGGTTTTGGTGCGTGGGAGCGAGAGAGAGAAAAGAAAGAGAGCTGGTGTGTCTATACAGTATCTGTCTGTGTGTGTGGAGACTGCTGGGAGATGTAGTGAAATAAAGGGACAATAAAAGGTGAAATATTATCAGTTAGCGGCCTCACCCTCTAGCAGAAAGACGGCCTGTTTACGGAAGATTTTGACCAGGGAGTCGTCCAGTTCCACTTCCTGAAGCTTGGCCAATAGCTGCTCTTCGTTGCGACACACCTTCTCTTGAGCGTACAGCCCGTCAGGCATCACCCGCTGCTGGCCTAAACCAATCAGCGCCGTCTCCACTGCCAGCGCAACGTACGATTCACCGTCACCTAGCAATCGCTGCACGGGCATTCGCTGGAGCTCTGCTCGGCTTACAACACTGGAGCAGTCTGTGAAGAAGAGAGAGAAAACCGAAAGTTAGACGAGGAGAAAGGGAGCTGAAACAAATAGAATGAATTGGCATAAAGTGGTAGTCAATGTCTGGGTTATTCTCTGAGGTTTTGGACACTAGATGAGTCTGTCTACTATGGAAAAGCACTGTCAGTCACACAGTCGAGGTCCTAACCCAACGACCATCCAAAATAAAGATCAACGCCTCAGGAGCATTCGTCTCTTCACTTCTGTGCCTCAGAGGAGAAGGCTATTTATGTGAGCAGAGGAGGCAACGAGGGACAGAGCGAGGGACAGAGCGATTGCAGAGCGTAGGAGAGGAGAATTGAAAAACCACAAGAGGAGGCAAGAGAAGATAAGACAAAGAGACTGAAGGTGAACCTGCACTTAAACTGTGCTTTCTAACATCTGCATACAAGTCGAGAAATATAAAAGACCTGAAAAATATGTCTCATCGTGTGGCTGGATGGAATAAAAAAGACTCAGCTGCAGTCAACAAGGCAGGGACGCGAGTATAAATCATGTATTTTGTCATCCCATATTAAAAATCAATCTCTGTGAATAATAAATATCATGTTAAAAAATGTAAATGTTATAAAAACATCTGTGTATAAATATACAAAAGTATGATTATAGCCCTGTTCCTTTTCTATAATGCTGTACTTATTAATGTGGTAGTTACAGTACACATAGATACAGTATGTTATTATACTGCATATTTGATATATATCATAGAGTATAGTATGATCTTTTTGGATTTATGTTGGCTCTGAATGAAATGCTGCCATAAAAGCAGAGCTATATTTAAGTGTATGTGTAGATTTGGTTCATTGGGCTGCCAGCAGCACCTGAGAGGTCTAAGCAGGTGTTGGAGCCCTCCTCTCCACCTCGTCCCGACTCTGTCAGGGTGCTGAACAAGGTACCGATGGGATCCAGGGGGTGTCCCACCCAGCCCTCCATGTTGGTGATGGAGGTGTGGCCTTTATGGAGCAGCTCTGAGAAAAGACAGAGTAGATAAAGACACAGTTAGTAAAGAGTGGCAACAAAAGGAAGCCCGTTAACACAGCGTCAAAACCATGAACTTTAAAACACATATATTTATGAATGGCCTTCACAAAACAGAAGAGCTGAAAAAACACAATAAGAACAGAAAGTGAACAATTCTTAAATCAAATTAAAATTAATACAAAATTAATTGAAGAATTTACTTTTGAAAGAAAGAGGTTATTTAAAAACAACCACTGAATTTTTTTTTCTTGCCAATTAATTCCTCCAGCTTCCTTAAAAACAAGCGTCACAGCTGGAGGACGACGGGGGAAACGTGTCCTTCCCTCTTCTGTGCACGCTTTTATTTTCCCTTGATATTATAGGGTATTTATGTATGGGGTGGATGAATGATGGTGGCATTTGTATGTATAATAAGTGTTAATGGTTTGCTTGCTAATTTGTTTCATAACAATAAATTAAAAAATACACGATTAAACAAAACTAGCTTCACCTTTCTTATGTCTGCGGAAGTGCTCCATTTGCCTCTGCTGTTGCCGCCGTAATGTGTTCACCACGGCGATGGCCAGCCGGAGGGCTTCTCTGGGGTAACCGTGCGAACGCAGGGCATCCACCCTGGCACAGGCCGTTGGCACATGTTCTGAGGGAAAGACAAAAGTTTTAACTCCAATATTCCTCCATTTCGCTCTACTCCTGTAGCACATACTACGTACGTGTGTATAAATAACTCATCATACACCTACATACACATAGACTCACCGTGCCACAAGGGCCAGCCACGTGTGTCAAAGAGGGAGCCCTCCTGGTTGTCATGGTAACAGTAGTTGGCATAGAGGTCACTGGCAATAATGTGCTGGAGGTGTCGGTCCTGCCAGTGCAGGTCACAGGCCTCAATGGCCCGTGTGAACACAGTCCTGTGGGGGCGCATCTCTGCAGCAGAAGAAGAAGGAGAAGAAGAAGAAGAAGGAGAAGAAGGAGAAGGAGAAGAAGGGGCAGAAGTGAGGAGGAGGTGTGAGAAAGATTAATGCTCGATCACCTTCGCGTGGTGAGAAAAAGGCAGGCAAGGCCCACACACATGCTCATTTGGTTGCTTTTCTCGTCTTTAATGCCCCGGCATTTTTACATCTATTAATAACATGTTAATTTTTTGGCACATTAGCATAATTACTATAAACAAACACAACCATCACCTACAAGAATGGCAGCCTGTACCGGCTTCTGCACTGCAGTTAATCTGCTGCACGAAAGCTTTGAAAGTGAATGAGCTACATAGACAAAAAAAAAAAAAAAAAAAACACCTCCAATAGGATGATTGTTTTTTGATCAGCTTTAATGAAACAAAACAAAAACAGATTGACGCTTGTGATGAACAGTAGTTTTCCATGTGTGGGAGATGGATGTTTACAAATGCTACATGCTTTGTAGCAACACTTCCATTGAGATACGTTTTTACAAAGTAAATATCTTTTTGACAGACAAACAAAACTTGTCAATCTCTGACCTTGGTTGCCATGGGCACCCTGAGGCAGTGAGTGGGTGAGGTTGGGCAGTTCGTTGCCGTGGTTACCATCCTCCCAGGGGCAGACGTCCACGCTGTTCCATCTGCGCAGCTGGCGCAGCCATGATGACTTCTGCTCTGCTTTGCAATGGGGGTTCAGTACGATGCACATCCACAGGGCACCTGGACACCCACACAAATGTAAAAACACACACACACACACACACAGTCAGTCAGCTGACCTACTTCCCAGTGTGTGACAATGACGTCAGCAATGAGTCATACGATGCAGGTAGGTCTGGCTTTCGAGGTTTAAAAAAAATCTTAAATACAGTTATCATGCAAGAAGCAAAAGCTGGAGGCAGTTTTCAAAGATGTGCAGCATTCATAACATTGTTTTTTTTCTTTTAGTGCACATTTTGTATGCTGCTGCCATCTTGCACTGGAATACAAAAGTCTGTGAAAACAGAGAACTTAACTAGTCCCGAGGCAACGCTGACTGCACACACATCATTTTGGAGTAAATTGGAACAAACAGAATATGAAAAGTGGCTATGTCTCTGGGGAGGCAAGCGCATTCAGGGATTTTACTCTCATGACTGCTGGAGATATGTACACTCTACAGTGTGTGTGTGTGTGTGTGTGTGTGTGTGTGTGTTTGAGTTGTACGTATATACGTGTGTAAAGGCAGAGAGTTTGGGAGGAAGGACGAAGACAAGGACGGAGACGGAACATGAAGAAAGAAAAAGAATACAAAAGGTGCAAAACAGAGGGAGAGTAGAAAAAAAGGGAAATAGAAAATGAAATGGGAGCGGAGGACGAGGAGACATGGGTGAGGACAAGTGAATGAGGCTTGGCTTTGTGTCTGGAGGAGCGCGGTAGCTGCGGCTCAAAGAGGAGAAAGACAAAAGAGAGAGGGAGAGAGAGAGAGAGGGAGAGAGAGAGAGGGAGAGAGAGAAAGGGAGAGAGAGAAAGGGAGAGGGAGAGCGGCGCCGAGAGGCAGCATTCACCACACATCAGGGGGAGTGATAAGGACTTGGGAAGAAGGGTTTGAAGTGTGGACTTCAAAGAGACCGTACACACACTTCCAAAAATACGTGGGATTGAAACAGATGAGATCACTGTGCTGTCCTCACAAAGTGCAGAACAAGACCAAAGGGAGAAAACGAACATCATCATCAACAGCAGCAGCAGCAGCAGCAGCAGCAGCAGCAGCAGAAGAAGAAGAAGTAACATCAACCGAGACATTAGAGGAAAACAACAAAGACAGGAGACAACACAACTGCTGTCCTGGTGACGGGCTTGTTGGTTTTGGTTTGTGAGGAAGTGTTTTGCTGTAGGTACAGTACATCTGTCAAAAGAACTGCACACTATATCAAACCAAATGACTGCATGGCGAGCAGCACTCACACATCAACTAAATATATAATGTGAAGCGTTTGGAAACATTACGGAGGTCATAATATTTGGGGTTTTGATGAGGCGCGATGTGCTGCATTAAACGGCTTGTAATTCACAAAGACACTCTTGCTGAGCTGCCAAACCTGCGTTCACAGTGAGAGGGAGAGACGGGGCTGTCAGTGACGAGTGTGTGCGTCCGAGAGTGTGCGTCTATGTGGGCTGTCTTGGACACAAAGAACAAATAAACAAACGGACAGAAGAAGAAGAAAAATGTGTGTGCTTTGTCTCAATGTCTGGGTTCGATCGCCCACCTTGCTAAATCTGCCCGTGCCTGTGCATACTGGGAAAGAGGTGTGTGTGCGCGTGTGTCTGTGTGCACATTTGGAGGACAGTCGTGTGTGTGTGTGTGTGTGTGTGTGTGTGTGTGTGTTTTTCCCCCTCACCTAGCTCGTCCCAGAGCTGTCTGTACTTGTCGGTCATGGTGGTGCCCTGCTGTCTCCACAGCGCCAGCCGAGGGTCGGCCATGAACTGTTCTGTGATCAGTGTTAACATCCTCGCTCCGTTGGAGTCACGCATCTTCAGCATCTCCCTCACCTGCAGGAGGAGAGCGGAGGAGACAGGGAGGTTACGCACACACACCCGCACACACATGTAGTTCATTGCACACACACACACATACACACACAGTAATATAAAGACACGCCAAACAGCTCTGACAAGGGAGAAGACAGCGCTGCTACACACACAAAATAATAAATAAATAAATGTAAAAGTAAGCATTCTTTGAAAAATGCACGTATGGTTTATCAATGATTATGATTATCAATGACAAAACTTAAGTGAAAACAACAAACAATTTCAAGCAGTGATTTTATTTTATTTTTTGTACAAACTTGTTTTCTTTTGAGATCCAAAATGATCTATTTATGCATTAAATTACCTTTTTTTCCTCCAAGTTTTTTTTTTTTTTTTTTTTTAATTCATTGTACACTTTATCTTTTCCTTTCTTTTGCGTTTGATCTGCTGATCTGCGTGGTGAGCTGCTGCACGCAATTGCCTTTATGGGGAAACAAAGACGTATTGAATTGAAATAAAAAAAAATACTTGATACCTCAGACATCACTTTCTAACAATATTTGAATAACGTGCTCTAAAAAAAGGACGCATATCCACTAGCTAGAGTTATATCTATTTCCAAGTTATTGAATGTCTGTAGAGAAATCAGAGTAAATGTTCCAGACTGGGCAGTTCTCTGTTGTTGCTTGGAAGGCGAGGTTTGACATTTAACTTCCATGGTCAAATCAAGTTTGCCTTTAAGTGGTACAAACTGTCAAAATTGAGAGCATACAACTGGAGCCAAGAATGTTTACTCAAACCAGGAGGCAAAATTCCTCTCGTACCATCCTCGCTTTCTCTCAAATTTTTTAAGCACTTACTACACATCTTGACTGGAAAGATCGAATACCGAAAATTATTTTTATGCCTTCTGAAAAGTTTTGTAGTTTCACTTCAGAAATAGTCTTCAAAACTAGAGAAAAAATCAATTCACAACACAAAGAGCCACATTGTACAATAAGGCTAAATATTTGCAGCATTTTCTTATTCTTTAACACAAATCCAGAAATGTGTCAGCATTTGTTATAGAATGTGAAAATCCAATAATGATAAAAAAAAAAAAAAAAAAAAAAAAAAAAAGATTATAAAAATCTTTCAAAAAGGACAGCCACTCAGAAAGAAGTTAAACCATTTATGTTCTTCCCCTCTGGTTCATAACCAGTGGCTGAGTTTTCTCCTTTTTTTCCTCCTTGCTTTCTCGAAGATGTTCGGAGCTGTCCTAATTGCAACAGGGACTCGTTTATTGTAAACTACGGTGGTCAGCATCTTCTCGCAGCAGGAAACACAACCATGTTGGGTGTGCGGGGATATAAAATCCAGGTTAAACTCATCTGCTACTCTTAAATGTTCCCGGTATTTTTGGTGAAAAGCAAAGAAAAAGCAAAAAAAAAAACAAAAAAAAACAGAACGTGATTAACTATACTTCACGGACGCGGATGCAAAAAAAGCACATAAATTATGCGTGTTCTTTTTTTCTCCATGGTAAGAGGAGGGAGGACATTTATTCATAAACACAAGAAAAAGCCACAGACACACCGGAGCACATACAGCATATACATGAATGCATATTCAGTAGGTGTGTGTTTATCATTTGAGGGCAGCTTGGCGAACGCACAAATGTGTACGTGACTCTCGACGTGGGTGTGCGAGTGGACAAGCGTATATGTGGCTGTCAGTGGGTGTGTGTGTGTGTGCTGAAAAGGATATAACGGGCATCAAAGAGCATGAAGCAGAGAGACATTCTAAAAGCGGGGCAGGGTGGATGATAATGGCCTTGGCTTGCAGTTTTTACATAGCGCACAACATTAATGCTGGCCTAACGCTGCCACTGTAATACACAGGGAACAGAGCGAACCACACATCTCCCATGTAATTGTTTTATCGCGGGTACAGAGTAGTACATAGTGCAAGCCTTTTTCTCTCTTTATATTACACTTCCTTTATGCAATTAGCTGGAGCTAAGAGGCAGCCTGCCTTTTAATGCATGTGCCAATATATGCAAGTTGTTTTGTCTGGGATTACTTTGAACAGAGACGGCCTCTTTTCATAAGGGAACAGAAGAGAAGTGCACTAAAGAGAAGTAGAAAAATATTTATTAACAGGATGCAGAGGAGGACCAGAGACTGCATTTATGTGTTCTTGTAGAGAGAACAGCTTTAAAAAAATAAAAAAATAAATAAAAAAAAGGGGGGAGGGAGGTGAACCTACGCAGGCAGGATGAACTGCGTGGCGGTGCCTGTGGCGCCAGGGTCGGTATGTGTTGCATGCGTGTCGTTATGTTCTGTATGTGGATGAATGAATGTTGCTGACCTTGCTGAAAAGCAGGTTGAGTTGCTTGCCCGAGCCGTGGTATCCTCCCTGCGACAGGAAGAGCTTGACTTGCTCCTGAACCTGCTCCTCGTCCAGATGCCAGCAGTTCTCATCGTCCACACTGGCTCCTGCTGTGGGGTCCGGGGCCCCTACACACACAAATACAAATAGGTCATATTCATAAAGAGTATGGGATCAGATGCAGCACATTATACAGATGCATTTAAAGGGTGAAATTCACTACACTTTAAAAGTTAAGAGTATTTTTGAGACCAACCATTAACCCTTAATGGGGAAGACAAAGTTTTCTTAACTTCAGAGAATTTAATCCCTTTTTCTACAACTGTGACACAAGAACATTTATTTGTGTCCACAGAAATATAAGAATTATAAATACAAGAGCACAAGCAAATACACTGCAACTGTTGAGCGCAAAGGAATCGATTAGTAGATTAATAGAAAATTAATCGGCAACTATTTTGATCATTGATTCATTGTTTATGTCATTTTTGTAAGCAAACACGACAAACATTCTCTGATTCAAGCTCCTCAAATGTGAGGATTTGCTGATTTTCTTCGACGCATGTGATTATAAACTCAATGAACTGAAGGTTTTTTGACTGAAAGTTGGACAAAGCAAGAACATGAAGCGGCAGCTTGGGCTTTAGGAAATCGTGATTTCACTATTTTATGCAATTATTTGAGAAAATAATCGTCTGTTTAAATCGATAATAAAAGTAAACAGTAGATGCAGATTCATTCTGTGCAGTAACATGCTACATTCACAAATTATATTTGTGTGTTTCAGCCTTGAGAATGCAAAAAAAAAAAAAGGCTGCAATTGAAATTTAGCATCATTATCATTAATGTGGCATACTCTCACTTGGTCTATCTTCTTCCATTAATACCATCCTCAGTTATTTTGCACTGAATTCAAGCGTATTTTGTGAAAGCAGCCCAAAGCAAACCTAAACGAATAATGCAGTACTCATCATAGAAATGAATATTGGAACGTCCCACACACACATTGATTTTTGTCATACCAAATAATAAGGACAGCACAGTAAGCTTTCCTAGAATGCAATAAGCAAAAAAATTAAATAAGGACTGCAATTCTGAAGAAGCGTAAAATGAAATAAGTAAATAAGCACGTGCACCTGAACGTTACCTCGGCTAAAGTAATTCAGTTAGATATTTTAATTATTTTAAATCTTTTAGTTGTACAGGATTATTGATGGAAGGGCAACAAATCAGTAGGCTGTCAAATAAAATAAAAACTCTTCATCACAGCACTTTTGTGATGAAGATCTCCAAGTTGCTTATTTATTTCTGTTTATTTCTGTCCTCCATTCCATTCCTCAGCATCTTCAACCCTTTCTCCAAATTCTTTTTACTGTATTCCTCTTTTTCAAACTGTCGTTCCTTCCCTCTTTTCTTCTTCTTCTTCACTTCTGAGTTACAAATCAGTTAGACAATGACACGTATGCTTTTTCATGCCTTCCTCTTTTTTCCTGTTTTCATTCATTTATTTTTCTGTGTTGTTTGCCTTTCAGTTTCTCGCTCTTTTATTGAGGTAAGCAGCAAGTACATTATCGATAACAAGAGATATGCACCTTTCTTTACCTCTCCGCTAAACTCTTGGTCTCTGTCTCTGTATCGTTCTCTCGCTCTCAGAGGTAAATAACGGGTCTATAGTGTTGATTAGAAGCACACAGTCTCTCTTTTACTGTCTGGATCTCACTAATGAGAAACATTGATCCTGCCACGCTTTACCTTCATCGTGGAGTCAATACACGCATGCATTTATAGGCAGGAACACACAAATGTGTGAATACACAAATACACACACCTGCATGGTCATAAACATGCCCTTCTCCACACTCACTGACACACACACACTTTCTCTCACCGTGGACCTGGTTGATCTCCGAGTTCTGCGAGAGAATCTCGTCGGCCAGTTTTTGCGCGGTAGGCAACACTTCGGTGTGGTGGACTGAAATCAGATACTGGACAAACTTCTGCAGCTGGTCTCTGCTCATCTGGAAAAGGGTTTCTGAGATGGGCAAGTGCAGTTTGACCTGCTCGGGCTTCCGTACTCTGTAAAGCGACAGCGCCACTACATGGGCGCAGTAGAAGATGTCTTTGTTGCCGCAGGTGCATGTTACTGCCGTGATCTTGCAGCGGTCGAAGCTGACGCTGACGCTGCAAACGAGCTCTGGGGTGGAGGGTGTGGCGGGGTCCGTCACTGTGCCGCTGAGATGGAAACCTGAAAGAGCGAGAAAGAAAAGAGAAAATCACTTTTCAAGAAAGATCTTTTTAAAAAGAGATTTACAATGTTTGTAAAGGTTTCCTTCCTTGTGTTGTCTCCTCCTTACATCTTTATTTTAGAGCTGAAACTAATTGTCGATCAACTGAAAATGAATCAGCAACAATCTTGAAGATCGATTAACCGTTCAAATTCATTTTCAAAGGAAAAATGGCAAATCGCCTCTGGTTCCTGCTTCTCAAATGTCTCGCAAATGCTCTTTGTCTTGAGAGTTAACTGAATATCTGGACTCTGTGAACTGAAGAAAATAATCCTCAGACTAATCAATGATGATTTTGATGATGTTTGCCGTCCTACACTACTTAATTCCTTTGTTTTACTCAGTTAGTAATAAACTAATACAGCCAATTTTAGTTATTCAGTTTCAAGCCGAGCAACTTTGATTGTTTCTACGAACAGAGGTCAACCGTCATTAAGTGAGACAGAGATGAGAGCAGGCGTCTATCGTCTCCAAACGGAGCCAACAACTGCAGGTTTCGCCTAAACATCTATTGGATGACTTGATCAACTCATTGACTGTGCCCTTTAGAAAATGACATTAGTGAATAAATCTCTTTAAGAATGAACACGCTCAGGATGAAACAGACTCAGTTGGACAGTCACCTGCCAAAGGCCCCATGTTCTCTTATCGTGAGAGTATGATCAGGACCAGCTGCAGACCACAGCTACGACTCTGAGAGAGAGTCAATGAGCCTGACAGAAATCTAGATGCAGGAACTCAGATCGGGGATCCACTGCAAGGGGAACTGAGAAAGAGATGAGGAAGTGAGCCGTGAGCACGGCTGTTACAGTATGAATTATACAGCCTCTTGTTTGAATATAATGTTTGATCTTATCCTGACTGCGCTATCCGGAGGCGCGGCTAGTCATTATGCGAGGATGAATATGAATGAGCAGGGCGGGGTCTCCGGCAGTGGCCTAAAACACACACTGATGAGCATATGAAAGAGACACACATGTACGCACACACCAGCCGCTGCGTGAGATCATGCATTTATTAATAATGGGAGTGGTTAGGAGAGGCAGAGAGTAGCTTATGAATGCATTTATGTGCACAGGAGAGATCTCTGAAATGCATGTGGACCAGGCAAAGACATACATCTCTTAAATACGTTTATCAAAGGGCTGAGCGGACGCATCGCTGTGATATCAAGCATGTATTAACGCAAATATCAAAGCGTATTCTGGGGCTCTACATTA
This sequence comes from Bovichtus variegatus, assembly GCA_943593645.1. NCBI lineage: Eukaryota > Metazoa > Chordata > Actinopteri > Perciformes > Bovichtidae > Bovichtus > Bovichtus variegatus. The sequence goes on along the minus strand of CALSCE010010657.1, from coordinate 21,400,932 downwards.
GGTATGAAGGGAGGGGCAGGATTTGAATATTTCATAGGAAATAGATGGAAATGGGTGAGGGGTACACAAGCAAGACGAACAGAGGTCTGATGAACTCTGATAGTTAAGGGGTGCACTAAGAATGCAGGTGAATAAGAAGAAAAAGGGAGAAAGTAAACAGGGTCACAACCCATAGCAAATATATATATATATATATATATATATATAT
>CALSCE010010657.1:21364492-21378621 GCA_943593645.1 Bovichtus variegatus | reverse complement strand
CACACACACACACACACACACACACACACACACACACACACACACTGCAGTAAGCAGAGTCTTGGCCTGCTTTGTGCTTATTTCAGCAGCCCATTGGTGCAAAGAGGAATTCATTAAAAAGAAAAAAAGTGAAAGGGAGCATCAGATAGGAGAACGCTGAGCGCTGCATTCCCCTGTTGTTATTATTGCCAAATCGAAGAGAGAAGGGCGGCTGGTAATAAAAGTCATTAAATGAAATAGAAAAAACAGCTTTTAATAGGGCGTTGTCATTGTGGATTTAGTTGCCTTTCTAGCGCCTGCTCCCTCTACTCCGTTCTCTGTGCTCACAGTGAAGAGAGGGGCAGGAGCTCCGTGGAAGAAGCACTGGATTCCTAGACAGAGTCAGCCAGCCGAGGAGCTGTGCTGACGCACACCCAGCAGCCACAGTCTGGGACACAAGACAAGTCAAGCTGGAACAGGGACTGGAGCAGACGTTAGAGAACTCACACTGGAACTTTATTACTTTAGCTGGTTTATTTTAACAGGGTCGATGAACGCTGATCTTGTACATTGAGCGTCTCTGAAAATGAGCCATTATTAGCTTGCAGGGTCATTTTGAAGCTTGGTCTATGTGCAACTTGGTAATCGGCCTGGGAGTGTGGCAGACACAAGGTGGCTTGAGCTGGAACTGGGAATGGTTATTTAAGAGGGGCGGGGAGGAAACAGCTAGGCTATGTCTGGGACCAGGAATGGGACTGGGAGGGGGGCTGGCTCCAGTCAGGTGGAAGGACTGGAAATAAGGCAGTCAGATCTAGCTTGAGGTGGCAGAAAGACTGTCTAATGGTACATCCTGGGTACAGTCTTGGAAATGTGAAGAGCAGGAGACCGTTATGGCTGGGTGTAGAAGATGGAACATGGCTGGCTCGAGGAAGTTATGGTCTGTGGTGGGAATAATCCATCGAGAGGCACAACCTTAGTCCGGGAATGGGGTTGGTTAGAGTTTGGAGTTGGGGCTGTGACAAGCATTGGGACATTCTGGAAACGTCTGACGTGCGGGGACCATGACAGAGCAAGAATAAGAACCAGTGGTCATCTATCACTCTATTTGTGCAGCACGGTAATGTCATGGTTGGCTTTATGGGTTCAATACTTGAGCGGGCCACCCAGACTGAAAGCTCGCTGGGGCTGACTGTCTGTAAGTAATCGAAGGCGGAAACTGAGCTTGTGCTGAAACTCATTATGAGTAGAATGAAAGTAATTATCACGTAAACACGTTTCAGATTCGCAGCGTTGCTTACTCTAGCTTCAGTTTACATGGAAGACATTCTACGAAACTAGAAACAAAAACCTCATTAAATCACGATTTGTAAATCCAGATAGTATCCAACACCAATAACGCACGCACACACACACACACACACACACACACACACACACACGAAATGTATCCTATCTTTTTTCCAGCCAACATAATGGGACAAAGGCCTGGAATCTGCTTGGTTCTGTCTATCAGATACACAGTCAGTCAGAGAGAGCACTTCCCTAAAGACTCAATGTCTCTTCACATGGATGCGGTTGCTGCCCCTCTCTCTCTCCCTCTTGGACAGCCATTTGTTTACACTAGTTCTAGGCTCAGCCATGTTTCCATGACGATACAAGCCCAGGGATAGTCACATGGCTGGGGGTAGACCTGAGCCACCGGATCCAGGATCGCTGCTCCTTCAACACTCTCACCTTAGAGCTCAGTCCACAAATGACATCAGATTAACTGACTTTAAGGTTTACTTTCCCCGATTAGAACAGCAAATAGTTTTTGGGAATGATTTTCAAAAGTCCTGAGTCATATTGTGTCAGGGCCTTTTTAAGTCCTTAGTCACAAGTTGAGCCTCTTTACAACATCTCGGTTTCACACAGTTAAACAGCATATTCGGAAGCGTTCTGTCTCTCCGTCTCTGGTGGTAGGCATGTGGGCTCATTCTCGACGGGCATTGTAAAAAGATAAAGGAACTCTCTAACCTAACAGGAAAATAAAACCAGATCCACCCACATGAAAAGAAACAGCCCACACACAAACAAAAAGAATAAGCCCTCACCCACCAAAAATCCAGCTCAGCCTGATAGCGTCTTGCAGACAACATGCTCATGCAAGATTTACGTTTGGCATCTTAAATGCTGCACCTTTGTGGACAAAATGCTCGAAATGTCTATGTAGGTCCTCAAGAAGCCCTTTGAAAAGCCTTGTGAATTTGTAGTTCAAATAAAGTCAAATATGTACAAATATGTGTGTGTTTGCATGTGTGTGAGCAAGAGTGTGTTCTTGCACAAACATGCTCAGTGTTACTCCACCTTTGTAAGTGGTACAGATCTCTCCTTGGCATTTGGCTTACTGCTTTGTCACACAAACAATAAGCTACTAGTGTATGCAAATATTCTTTGTTGTTTTATCAGGCACTTTGTTTTGTGGGTGTGTTTTATTGTTGTAAATTATGTCTGATATTTCCACAGTTCTGTCTGAATGCTAAGCACACATGTGATTTAAAGTCAATAGGAAATGACATATGGCTCTAGAGTTTCTCCATTCACACACCTAACGCGTGCTTTTTACGAGCTAAACATAAGGTTTATGAGAGTGTGTTATGATTTTCACCATCTGTGTTACAAAAAATGAACAGGTTAAAAAACAGGGAACCACCAGCCTGGTTGTTATTTCACCGTTTCATTGACATCATGATAAAAAGAGGGTGAGAGAGAGAGTAGATGACGCAGAAACCTAATTAAGATTCTCCCGAGCGTGAACAAATTAACCTGAGTTATGAGCATGCAGAAGCACAAGACAGACACACACATACACACACACACACACACACACACACACAGGCACACACACATTCGTCTTTGAAATAGGTGGAGCAGAGGAGGATGACATTCACACTCAAACAGGCATGACTGCCATGGACATTCAGTGATATTTTAAGCAGGGGAAAGGCAAAATATTATAGGCCATCTAGTCCAACAACACCACCATGGAAAATACACCAAAATAGGCTACAGGATCTGCATATCTGCTTTCATTCTTGTTGAATTTAAAACCGCCTGAACAACCTCATCACTCAGATTTGGGGCAGCAACATGATAAAATGACATGTAGCTTCATGTGAAAAATTAGCCTAACAAGGAGAGCTGGATAAATAGGCTGTAGCATGTAGCCTACGCTAATGACATTGCAGAGAGCGACATATGCCAGGCATCAGTATGTCACTCCATAGGGACATGGGGCTTACGGTAAGAGGATAGTAAGAGTGAGGTGGTGCCGTGTGTGTGTGTGTGTGTGTGTGTGTGTGTGTGTGTTGGGGGGTTATGGTTTATTTACCTCCTGGCACAAAGCCCTGAAGGCAGACAGAGGGGGTGGGAGTTAGAAACACATTGGAAGCGGGGTCAAAGGGGGGAGGAGCAGGACAGGACATGTCATATATGAATGAGAGAACAGGGTATGAACTTGACCCAGACTGGAGGACTAAAACAGGAAGGAGGTAATGAAGTGCAAACATGCTTTGTCATGCCATGTTAGAGCCATAGGATTAGAATTCTATAATTAGAGGACGGGGCACCATAATACTAGCCTTCCTTTCAGCATGATGAGCTGGCGAGTCTAAATTACACAAGGGGGCCGGAGAACAGCTGCTGTGATCAGAACAGGCAGCTCTGGAAGTTTTGTACCGGCAAATAATGCTCAGTTACTGCACCGTGCGGACTAATTGACATGCTAAAGAAACTGAAAACTTGGCATACGGGTAAGATTTTGCTGTAATCAGTTCACGAAAATGTAATTGCAATGTAAACAGACAGCGGTTGTTATGGGACTGTTTTCCGAAGCAACATTTCATCATATTCATCCGGCGTTTTTACCATATTATTACACACGGAGCCTTTTCACACAGGTTATGGTTAGGTATGTGTTCCACTACCTGGCTGGCAAATTCATCACTGATTCGACAGTAGAAAGAGTGCAAGAGGGCTGAAGATGAGTGGTTATAACACGGCTATAACAGGAGGAGCAGTGGACTGCGAGATAACACTTTCATATATGAATATTTATCTCGAAGGCTGGCATTGGAACAGATGAGCTCGCATGGGAGGAAGAACAACCCATCCATCTCACTCTCTACCATTCTCTGCGCTTCATTCTTTACCTTCAGACATCCCCTTCTCTTGCAATCACCATTTCAATGCCTCTTTCTTCTTTTGCATTTTCCACCCACTTTTTCCCCTCCAGTCTTCCTCTCTTTTTCTTGATATCACCCGATCTATTGCTCTTCCCCTTAAACGCCATCCCCCTATCCATTCCCTCTCAGCAACACTGATGTATTGAAAGAGATGGCGGAAAAAAAAAAAGAAAAAAGCGTGTGATTAATGTCTTTGAGAAAAAGATAAATAATCACAGGAGACTGGGGGCTGGTAGTTGGCCTTAGGGGAGTAAATATGGAGAGTTTTATAGCTGCTCACTTGGGAAAGAGGGAGATGGAGGAGATGAGAGGGGGAGGAAAGGAATACAGCGACAGCAGATCCATTCAAGTATATTAGCTTCCCCCCCATACACAATAACCTCCGCATCTATTCTATTGCTCTACTGTCTTTCATCATCCACACTGAATCCCATCCTACTGACAGCACACATACACACGAGAAGCCACACAAAGCCATGCACGCTTGTTTGCACACATATACACACCCTCACAACCACCCTGCACTTTTTTTTCCAGGCCAGACCCACTGTATGTGTTTGATGGGCCAATACATGTGGTGTGTGATGTGGCTGACAGCCCCCTCCCATGCTGCCCTGCTTTTAAGCCCTCATCCTCCAGTGGCTGCCTGTCCCCTGGAGTAGATTGCATCTTTTATTTATCATTTTCTCTTCCTTGGCTTTATTTTCCCCAGCCAAAAAAATAATAATTCTGGGGCGAAAATTGCAATCAGCATAACATGCCCTCCTCCTGCTGTGTACTGGCCTGTCATCCTCCACTCTGTGAGCATGCAGGATGAGACTGACAGCCCGTGCAGACGCAGACACACACATGCACACACAATCCCCCTCTGTGTTTATCAAACCCCCACACATAAGCTTCTCTCTCTCGCTCTCGTTCACACACAAAAACACATGCATGGCCAAAGAAAATGACCCCATTCCCCTTCTTTGTCACTATTTCTAACTATTTTCCAAAGCACACACCAAATCGCCTCACTGGCGCCCTTACACTATTTTACTCCGTGCTGGGTGTTTAGATCCGAAAGCCCCAAAAAGAGTGAGCACATAAATGAGTCTAATGCTGGGGAATCTGGTAAACAGGCCAGAGAGGGAGGGAGGGAGAGCTGCCTGCCTGTCTGCCTGCTCCATGGCTACTATTGTGCACTGCACATTCTCTGAGCCCACAAGAGCTGAAGCCATCTCCACACAGATTCTTTGGAGGGATAGTAAGCCAAGAAGTGAGAGAGGGAGCAAGGGAGAGAAATAGAGAGGGTGAGGGAGGGAGGAGGAAGAAGATCATGCATAAAATCTTGTTTGCAGAATGCATTAAGATTCAGATGAACTGGGGAGGGTAATGGGATTAGAATCCTGAACCGTTTCCAAGGGTGGGGAGTCGGATTGACAGCTGAGTCTATTGCACTGACGATTGCAGTGAAATATTGTGGCTCTGGCAAAGGCAGCCAGCCAGGCAGAGAGGCAGGCAAGCAGGGGATTGCTGAGCCTACAGCACCTCTGTTTACTCCGAGCTTTACCACAAATAATACAGAAGACAGGGAAAAATTGCATCTTTGCCTTCACCAGCTGCATATAGCCTGGGCTTTAACTGAATATTGGGAACACAGCAGAAAAGCTTCAGTCTGTCTCACAAAGGTGTTTGGCAAACAAAATAGAAGCACTGTGGCTTTAAATCACCGTCCCTCCCACCCTTTCTAAATATCGTCTATTTAGCCAGCGGTGAAAAGATATAGGGGGCTTTTGTCTGCGTACCCATTGGTGGGGGCATGTAGAGCTGGAAAGACATAAAAATAGGAACAAAGTGCTAAGCTTCCAATTGGGATGGCTCTGGGCAATTCAATGCGCGCAGCTCAGTGGGCAAAAACAAGGAGAAGTGGGCTACTATTACGGGCTTATCTGAAAATAGGCTATTCTCACACAGCTATAGGGTAGACTGGTGTGGAAATACCCTGCATTGTTTATAATACACAAGGCTATGGGAGGCAAACACAAGCCCTTTAAAAGTCTGGCATGGTTCCACAGAAAAAGGCAAACCGTGCGAGTTAGATGTTTTGTTTATTGTAGGCTGTTTTCCTGCATTTTTGTAACGTTATCGTCCACTCACCGACTTGCAATACGTTGTCCACCCAGCCACCCTCTAGCAGAGTGACACCCCGTAGGAAAGGCAGCTGGGTCTCGTCATTATTGTCCCCGCTAGTTCCACTTTCCTCTCCTCCGGCGTTGAAAGAGGAATACATACAGATTTCCTTCTCGCTTCTCGGGAATGACCAGTATACGATCCTCCGCTGGACGGGTTCCGGGATCCTCTCGAACCGCTCCTCCACCCTTTGAAACGGCCACTTCTCTGCGACTCTGCGTGCCGCGATGTCGAGCAACGACTCGGGGTTGTGCGTTTTTCCATTCCCCGACCCTCCCGGAGCGGACCCTGCGCCGCCACACAGAACTCCTCCAGCCCGCTGCCCCTGCCTGCATGCCGGGTTGTAGCCGGGCCTGCAGCAGAGCCGCTTGGCTGGGGGCTGCTGGACTCGCTCGGCCATGATCGCACCGCTTCCAACCTGAAGCGCAGTTCCTCTCCGATCATATAAACGGGATAAGGAAGAGAAAAGGGCAATCTCGCACCGATTGTTTGCCGTACATGGAGAGACTGCCCTTATTTGGAAACGGAGGCGGCGCCTACGAGTTCCGTGAAGTCCTTTGTGTTGTCAAAGTAACCGGGATGGGCGGGATCCTGGAGCGCTGCCAGCGCACGAGTGGCGCTATAAAAGGAACTGGAGGCGGAATTCCCGAACGTCGGCAAATCCTTTGTGAAGCCGTTCGGGAGCGCGAGGGCGGAGCCCCGGCGGCCGACGGCCTTTGAAGTTTCCTTCTTATTTGAGTTTAAAGGCGGGGACTTAATCCAGGGGCGGTCTCGTAGTTTCCCACAGGGGTAAAAGGGGGCAAGAAACCTGACTTTTTTTCCTTTGGAGTCTGCGCTACCACCCCGGGCTCTAGCTTCTTCAATAACAACGTGATGGTTGTTTTCGAGACTTAAATCCAAAGGACTCTCAGCTGTCAGAGGCAGAAAGGGCATGGGAGGAGGAGCATGGACACATGGAGCTGGACATGCTTGTCCTCCATAGCCACCGATCAGTAAATTGCTGCATTGGTTTACTGTGCTGCAGCAGCATATGGACAATTGATCACAAACACACTCTCTCTCACACATACAGACACACCCACACACTCACACTTGACTCAAATGTTCAATAATCTGATGAGTTAAAATAGACAGAAATGTCCACAGTTTTAAATGACTAAAACAATACTGAAAATACTTAAATTTTTCTTTGACAGAGACGATTGCCTGACTTTAAGTCATCTAAAACTTGACAAAAAAAACAAGATGAGGTTGAGTTAATACGATAAAAAACTAACAAAAACATTTGACACAGGACTAAGACAAAGCTGACGAAATTAGACTCCAGCATGTGAAAACACTTGTAGGCCTTTTCTGTGGCTTTGGGAGGGAATAAGTTTGAGAAAATAACCCTGCTGATGTCATCAGGGTTATCTTGGATTGCTACATTAACATTTTAAATAGAGAAGTTGTGTTCTCCACTCTTAACCCACTCCAGTAGTCGAACCTATCAACTTGCAACAGAAAAAGTCCGAATCAAAGGATGTTGGAAATTCCTCATGGTCTGGCCAGACTACTGGGTTTTGTTGCAATCATTATGACACACCAGAGGAGCTGGTTAACTATAAATTGTGGTGCAGTCATTTTATGGTCCCTCCTTCCTGTCTGTTGATCATGCTAGTTCCATAGCTGTGTCATGAAAAGGGGCCCCACTTCTGTGGGAGTAAAATAGTCATCAAGGGTTTAGGGTGCGGCTGCATTGCCCACCCCCTGCCTGGTGAGACATGTAACAGAAGCTAATAATTATAAGCATATAGCAAAAAAAGCCACCAGATTGGGGGGGGGGTTAAGTTGTCTATAAAACTTGCCCAAAACTATGCTGGCAAACCAGAAAGTGTGTTTGCAATGTGTTTATCTTCTGCATGTGTTCCCAGCTGCCCCTCTCTTTCCTCTGTGAGCAGGGCTAAAAGGCTGGCCTTTGAACTGTTCTGAAAGTGATCCATGCTGTATGGACAGAGCAGATGTGGCCTAACCTGATTTGGTTTCAATACTTCCCCACAGGAAGTTCACAAAGCCAGCAGGTCCTTCTTTGTTATGTTAGTCATCTTTCCCAGAGGGCCAGTGGAGCCTTTTGCTTTTTTTTTTTAGAAAGCTATTGCCTTATCGTTTGCCTTATTCTTCAGACAGAGCAGTTTCACACATAACCTTGAAGTTTCAATAGCTAGGTGCCACTGGAATAGAGTGGATAACATTGTGTTTTGTATCGTTAATCTGTATCCAATGTTTTTCCTTGTCCAGCAGACGTTCATATACTTTCTACAAGGAACCCTGAGATACAAGAGATTACTGTACCCAGACTTTTACAGATAATCTTGGGGTTTCAAGTTATTATCAAAACTGATCATAATATATTATACAGATTAATTCACTCACACACCCCCAACATGTGATTAAATTTCACTGGAATTCATGTTTGAAATTCGATACCATAAATAAATAAAACAATCTCAAAGGCTTTGATTTCTGAGTAATTCAGAGTATGGCTCTCTGTTTCAAAGTTCTTTCAACTCCCAATGTACAATTACACAATTTGGAGGCAATATCATACCATATACATTTTTATAGCCAAACGCTGCATTCACTACTGCTTGATTTTTGCCCTGTATTTTGATAATGTATGAATCTAATTTCTAAGGCTAAAGGACTACATTTCCCATCTTTCAAGGAACGCGTCATAACCAATCAAAAGCGAGCATTAGGGTCCACATCACGTTACACTTCCCGGAACAGAGAGGGACTGGTACTTATTATCGTGGATATAAACACAATCTTTGCACATTGGTAAGTTTATTTTGTGTTTAGTTCGTTTTTTGACCACCACTAGCTAATATTAACATATATTTCGTTGTTTTGTTACGTTCAGGTGCTTTGTTGATGAGCAGTTTAGACGAGAGTTTAGCTCTCTTGTCCTTAAAGTTAGGCCGTTATGGATGGGCGGGTTAGCTAGCGTTGCTAATCTTAGTAGAAATGTAAATCTTTCATCCACAACTCAAATATTCAGATTGAATCCTACTGGTAGACTAGGTAAATGTGTTATATTAGCCGGTTTATATTCGGCTGTAGCTAGAGTAATTGGTTGGTAACGGTTTTCGGAATGCAGCTAACGGAGCTAGCTGTGACTCTGCTGATGCTAGTTAGCCGGTGGTAATTAAAGCTAGCAGTTTTACGAGCGACTGTTTGGTCGGAGCGCTCAACAAGTAGCAATAACCTACATTAAATAGCTTGATAAACCTTATTGATGAGCAGGTAACATTGCGATAACGATGTCTGATGGCGTGAAAACCAGTTTCAAAATGTAACGTTAAGCTTTATGTGTTAACTTTATGATGTTATGACCTGGATGATTAAAATAATAAAATACAACCATAACGTTAATTTTCATTGCTGTAACATACCTCCCTATGACCATACGGACTAATTTGATGAGCAATTTGAATACATAGTTTCACTTAAATCAGGAACTCCTGATGAACATCATTGTGGATTAGACAACATGTATCCTAAAATAATAGCAATGTGTTAACCGTCTAAAACTCTCTAATACTAATCCCACTAGTAATTATATTCCTTTAGTTTGTCTGGGTGTGTATTTCAAAGTTGTATTTTTGGTCATTCCTGCCTTTTTAATTAGACAACCAGTTAAGATGTGGCGACAGGAAACATTGTTGTCATATGTTGTACCAGGGAGCCTCAAAATATTGGATTTTTATGGTGTTATTTCGTTCTTATCTCAATTTTAGAAAGTACCTAAACTTGTCAAATATGTAATTTGCTGATCAGCCAGAACGGTTTTGTATATCTAATTTAAGGCTCAGACTAACCACAAAATCTTGCTTTTTTTTCCTGCTACCAGCAGTCCTAAACCCCATAGAAATGTATTTTTATTTATATATAATATATATATATATATTACATTTAGAATGATACAGAAGAAAAGAGAAGCCAAGCCTTACATTTGAGCTTGAACCAAAAAAATATTTAGTATGTTTCCTTAATAAATTACTTGAACAATGAGTTAATAATCAAAATAGTTGGCGATAAATTTTCTGTTTAACTGTTTCATCACTAATCTGATTGTTGTCTGTAAGCAGTTTCTCACTGTATGTGAAAGTAGGTTGTATCAATAACGGCCACTCCGATTATCATTACTTTTTGAAGGTCCTGTAGTTATTGTTTATAAAAAATGTTTTTTATTTATATATCACACCGCTCTGGCTATTTACTACTTTCTCTCCTTGTACCCTTTCTCAGGTTTGATTAAGCCTCATCTTTGCTGACCAGGATGATTGACATTCGGGCATGGGCAGAGTATGTGGTGGAGTGGGCTGCCAAAGACCCCTACGGTTTCCTCACCACTGTCATACTGGCTCTCACACCTCTCTTCATTGCCAGTGCACTGCTGTCCTGGAAACTGGCCAAAATGATCGAGGCACGTGACCGGGAACAGAAGAAAAAGCAGAAACGTCAGGAAAACATAGCCAAGGCCAAGAGGACCAAGAAAGATTGAGCCTGTGGGTAGAATGAGGGCATAGAAAAGGAGGAGCAACCACCACGCTCACAGCCCTCCTTATTCCAAATAACTAAACGACACAGTGCCCTTCGTTGTCCCAGCCCTACTGCCAGCACAGGGCCACTACACCTCTTATCAGGGGTAGGAGACTGGCCCCACAGGCCTAACAGTGCTGAGACGGACAGTACCGCCCGAAGGAGGCTCGTCCCAGTGGGACTTCGGTCAGCAAGAGCACAATGGTCACCTGGATGATGTAGTTATACAGAAATCTGCTGATAATATTGTGCAGCTGTTGCAACACCTTGCATTCCATTGTTAGCATCCATGTTCCGCTGAATTCACGATGTAATGAGCATACTGGAACTTTTTCCAAAAACATCCCAAATACTAGTTTCTAATCAATAAAGTTTTCATTGTTGATAAGAAAATCTAATTTCCTCTTTATGGATTTAATATTGGACTGGAAAAAATATCACAAGTGCTTCTAATTCAATGCAGATAAAGTATTCAACGCCTCATGTTTTATTGTATTGTAACACTGAGCATAAATTGCAAAAACACATGTGAGAAGTGAATTTAGGTCAAATAGTCCTGCATCTGCAAGGTCCCACTCCTGGTTAGTCTGTTTTGTAAAAAAACTAAATAAAAACGACAGTATGAAGACAAAGAAACATCCAAACAGGTCAGAAGAATTTCAAAGGCGCTGAATATCCCTTAGCGTACAGGAAGGTCAAACATAAAAACAAATACCAAGACCTGCTGCCAGAGGTGCCTCTACTACATGTAGACCTGAACGAAGTGAACCAGGATTGTTTTAGCCAGATTTGGTTATGCAGACAATATTTTGTGTTTTTATATACTCTGTTCTATTTGCAATGATACATGTTCAATTTGGAAGTCTTTTTTTATTTATTACTATTAAAAACTAATTGCATTCACTGGGACTGTAAAATGATAAAACATAGAAACCGTTAAAACATGATTCTAAATACAGACAGTGGACATGCACACACACTTATTCCTCAGAGGGTTCAGTGGGAGCATTCAGACAATCATGTTTTCAACTACAGTTTCCAAGTTCATGCTGTTTTTTTATAGCCCTGCAGAACCTTCTTCAGCATCTCTTTGGCCAACATGCACTTTGATCTCAAGCGAGAGAACTTCTTACTGGGGATCAATATACTGTAACATTGATTCTATTGACTTGATTTACAAGCAGCAGACACCACCATGACAAACAGAAACATGAACACATTATTTAATGCAAGCACAGCTGCATGACACCATCTTCAGGCTCTAGCTGTTGAGTTCAATTTAGATTTAACAGTATTTCTACCTACGTATTCCCACAGGATTAAACGTATGCTTTTCCACATGCTCCTTCAACAAATAATGCTTTTAATCTTCACAATGTAGAATGTTGCTCTTTGAGGGATATACAAAATGACTGCACAATATATCTGGTCATAGCTCAATTGCTGAGATCTGTTCTTCTGATCAGCTTGAATTTTATACATGTGATATTTATAATTCATTTTACTAGTAAGGAGTCAATATGAATGTAATTAAATTAGTCACAATTTCTTTTAAATGTCTTTCAATATCCCTTGAGCATGATAGTGTATTTGTAGTTGTACTAATGATCATTGGAAGTACAACCAATCCAGTTTGTATTTGCTTTATTTACAGACCATCCAGCTACATTGAATCATGTGGTCACTTATAGTCAGCTTCAAGATGACTGACACTTCTTTTCTTGTCTGTATATACAATATACATACACCAAGGGACTAGAAAAACAGTAACTTGTATAATATAATACAGTCCAATAAAACAGCCTAAAATAAATACTTCCTCCGTGAAACGGAGATGAATTGATATACTTTGCTAATTTCCAAAGTCATAGCTTGTTTGTTGTCGACTTGAAGTGCATTATACTGATAGCTCTAACATTACATATCAAAGTCTCGACTTAAATTGAATATCAGTTTCACAGAGGCAGTATTTATTTGCAGGGATTTTCTATTGGATTGTATTACATTGCACGGCGGTCTCAGTGTATATGTGGATGTCTCAGTCTATTTCTTGGGAATCCAGGAGCCAGGCTGGAACGTGTTTGCAGTGCTGGTCGGGTCTTCGTTGATCTCCTGCTTGCCGAAGCTGGTGGCGGCTGCGTGACCCTTGGCCGCAGTCTTTGCAGAAGTTGCCACCAGACCCTCCTCATACTCCTTGGCCTGTAGGGCCAGATCTTTCTCCTCCACCTCTTTGGCCTTGAGTTTGATGTTCTCCCTGTAAGAGTCATTCTTCAGCAGCTCCTATCAAACAGAGGTGGACACACATGCATATTCAGGGTTCACCAAATGACATTTAAGACTTTTTAAGACCTTTTTACTCCATTATGGAATGCAATTTAATTATTTTTTTAATGGACATCACCAGTCAAAGAATTATGGAAAACCAGTAGGGAGGTTGTGGCCTGGAATTAGTAAAATTGAACATGCAATCCACTGTCACAACAAACCCACTTGTAGTTTATAGATAAATAAAGTCTTCCACAGCCTGCAGCCACATACAAAAAGTTAGAACTAATGTTAACGTCTATGGCAGTAAAAAGAAAATATTAAAGACCCTTGTACACATAATTCAAGACTTGAATACTTTCTAACGCCTTTTATTTAGGATCTGAATTCTCTTGCAATTCTCTAGTATTACAGTTTGTTGTCTGTGGCACCATATAAATGGTGGGCTTTAAGGCTGAGTGATCCTCTATTGTGGTATATGTAAAAAAATATATAATGTATACACACAGATATACAGTACTTCTTGATATATTAAATAAGGCAGCCATGCAGATGCATTTACAACATTGCCTACTGTGGCCACCAAGATAAATTAAAAAGTGGCAGCTTCTGCAGTGTAAATGGCAACGCAAAGTCTGACACTTGACAAATTTATCATCACCAGACATCATCTACCAAGCTCTGCGGTGTTGGAAATGTTGAGGTGGCAGTTTCCTTTAAGATGTGAGAAAATGGAGCGTGATGAGAAGATTACTTACTGGAACCTCCAAATGGTCCTGAAAACTACCCGATTGTATTAGAGAAAAGGCACAAAAAGTGGAGAACGCACGAAAGTGCACTGGACATCTTCCAGGAACAAGTGTGTGTGTGTGTGTGTGTGTGTGTGTGTGTGTGTGTGTGTGTGTG
>CALSCE010010657.1:21310892-21324055 GCA_943593645.1 Bovichtus variegatus | reverse complement strand
GCTGAATGAAATAGTGAAACAATGAAATAGTCCCATTATGATTTGTGCAAATCCTGACATTCCAGAATTAAATATTTTTTTCATTTTTTATGAACAATTGCATTTGGTTTGCATTCAACACTGCAGGCTTTCCTGTGCACCTTCACCTTTCCATATCTACAAACATGTTTTCAGCTGTAGTTGTCCCTTTGGCCCTTTTTTGCAGAGCCCCCACCCCACTCACACCACAAACAACATCTCTTTCCCTCTCTGTGATGGTTACTGTCAACAGCTTCTGCAGTAGCTATGAGTGCACAGCAGTGGAACAAACTAACTGAATGTTTTCCAGGTACTTATCTACCCCGCTGCAGTATATCATTTGTCCCAAAGACGTCTTATTGATCACTGTCTTGTCTTCCAATAAGGCCTCAGTAGAGTGAGTCTGGTCTGTTGTGTGTGTGTGTGTGTGTGCGTGCGTGTGTGTGTGCGTGTGTGTGTGTGTCAGCTGCAGCCTCTGTGGCTGTAAACTGTCATATCTGCTTAAGGACAGGAGGCACAGAAAGGTTATTTATGCATCCTGCTTTGCTTTTTCATGGGTTAAAGGAATTTTCAGCCTTACATCCTTTAGGATTTATAGATTAAAGACTAAACTATTCTCCTTTGCACTGACAAATTTGTATTAATTTTCTTGCTGTTTACCCAGTGTATGATGTTTTCATGCAACATTAAGGAAGAGGAACAAAGCGTACACCCTTTGCATAGCATTTGCATAACCCTTCCACTCCTGTGAGTTTGACGAGCCTTGGGGCCAGACAGCTTCGTACAGTAGCACTCTGCTTGCCTGCTCTGCTAAATCCCAGGCTGCATGCCTGTTTGCCTGGCTGTTCCCCGGGGGGCCTGCTACTGCCTGTATTTCTGTCTGCATGTCTTGTTCTTTCCTAGCCTGTCTTCCCGTCATAAAACTGAATTTACCATTTAGATATTCAAAGTTACACCTTCAAGGATTGGTTGACATTTTAGGAAATATGCTTTTTTTACTTTCTTGTCGAGCGTTAGATGAGCAGGTTCCTTTCTGTCTGTTGAATATGAAGCTGGAGCCAGAAGACTGTTAGCTTAGCTTAGCATAAAGACTGGAAAGAGGGAGAAAAGGCTAGCACGGTTCTGTCCATAGGTACAAAAAAACCTGCCTACCAGATCCCTAAACCTCACTAATCACCATTTTTTTTTCTTAGTTTATTCATCCATACAAAATAAAAATAAAAATTACAAGTTGCAATTTAATGGGGGGTTGTGCACAGGGCTATTTCTTTATTTCCTGGAAACTTCGCAGTGATGACAAAACTCCAGGAGCTCACTGCTCCTGGCAAAGAAATTGTCTGACGCTTAACCTCCAGTAAAATCAACAACTCAAACAAGTTATAATGCGCTCATTAGTGAGCTTGAGACACTGCACAGACACATGCTTGCTGTTTCCTCCTGTTTCTAGTTGTTCCTTAAACTGATGACCAATCTTTCTCTGTTTTACTGCCAATCAACACACAGCCTTGAATGAACATGTGACTCAAAATAAGCTTAGAAATGATGGATGACTCAGGCTGAAAAGGTAGTCTGATTCAAATGTCATCATTATTATCCACTGTGTGAAATATGGCTGGCTGTTACAGCTGTTCCTGCTCCCAGTCAATATTTGGCTGAGGGAAGAGGTAAATTACCTTCAGTGTGTATTTATATGAGTCTCTTCACTCAGGGAGCAATGGGAACATTACCTCAAAATGTGTTCTCAGAAATTCTCCAAAGTAACAACAGCACAGTCAGATTTGTCGGATGCTATTTCCTGTTATCTCATCTCTCTGGGTGTTTTTGTAAGGTTTTACGGGCTCTCTGAGCTTTGTTCATCCTTGTTATTGTAAGCGGTGTTAGCCATAAATTCTAGTTTTACAGTCTGAACATGGGGAGAGTGTTGAAGAACGTACAGCCACAGGATACAATACAAACACTATGTGAGTAATATGAAGTTTTGAGCTGTTTGTCTGGATGATAGCCGTAAGGTGAACATGTTCCAGACATGTAAGAACGGACGGCAAGCAGATTTGGCAACAGTTGTCCAGATGGGCCTCTCATAAGGTACACACTTTCATTTGATTTGATTTTATTATTCCTGATGTTTGCCATACATAGTGTTGTTACATAAGTGCTGCTATGCACTCTGTTTTACCCTTCAAGCTGTTCATGGGCCAGAGCTACTATAATCTTCAATCCTTATTACCTGAGGTGTGCACTGACTGAATTAAACTTACATTGACCTGCAGTCCTATTCAATTTAAAGGGGTTCTCCAAAAAGTTAATGCTGAGAGACTTACAAGGGACATTTGAAAAATCATTGTCAAAAGCAATGCAACAGATGCAGTGATATCCCAGTTTTTTAGGTGTCAAACTGCAAAACTGCTGGATCATGCATCTACCATAATGCATGATGCACGATGTGTTTTTCATTGGATCCTTCCTATCTGGTAAAAGCCTGCATCTTTCAATCCATTTGCCCCCAGTTTGCAAAACGTTCTTGTTTAAATTCAAGCCCAGGCTGAGTTAAAAAGTCATTTCAATACTAGCTATTTTAAGAAGTTTTTATACAACTGTTACAAAAAGGTCTTTGCTCAAAATCCACCTAATAGCTTTTTCCAAGACTGAAGACTGCAAATAAAAAGTCAAGTGGAAAGGTTGACAATGAGTTAAAACGTTTGACATTTTGGAAAATACACGAAAATATGCGAAGCTACCACCATCAGCCAGTTACCTTAGCTTAACACAAAGACGGGGGGAAACATTTTCCTACCTCTATCTCTAAGGTTCACTAATAAAATACAACTACTTTGTATCTGAGTAGCTCTGAGCTCTGGCTACTCCACTCTTTAAAGAGCACACACCGCACTCATACACATAACCATTACTATCCAAACACAATATGCACACAAAGCTTTGCGCACAATCGTTTCTATCTCAAATGTTAATCCAAATGTTCGAGATAACCAGGCAGCAGCTCAAAGTCCTGCCTGTTTCAATTCACCTCTTGACTGAGGCGAGAATCTCTCTTGACCAAACACCATGGCTCCAGTCCCTCCAGGGAAAAAAGAAAGGTGTCTGAGTGTGTGTGAATGTGTGCGTCATTTTGTGTCACTGATAGCTTCAGAGCCTAAATAAAGATGACAGAGCAGACGTTCATTGGCTCTGCAACACAAGTCATATCTGTCTTTTCACTGTGTTTTTACATACAAAGAACATTTGCAATTCATGTCTTTCTCAGGGTACGCTGTATTTCCTGTGGTCGCTGAAGCAAGAGAGTCACATCACCTCTGGCAATTGCAAGTGCATCTGAGTGTGCTTCTTAGCAAAATATGTCAAAACAGATTCAATCTTTATTTTTCTATATGTCACAGTCTTTACTTGAGTTATTTTCTCATAAAGATATCATAAAAAGGCGGACAAGGATTTCATTCATCTGTTTTGGGCATCCCTATTGTCCCTCATGTAATGTGAGCTGATATTAAAGGACTAGGAGTAGCACAGAAGATTGATACCACTCTCATATCTGACCGCTCAGAATAATCTGCACAGTTGTCTTAGTTTAGCATAAAAAGTGGGATCAGCTGGACACAACTGGCCCGGCTCCGTGCAAAGGTAACAAATACCACCAACCAGAGCAGACAAGACACGAAGTCACTGCTCATGTAATCCGCCGTAAAAATACAACTTGTTGTTTTCAAACCACAATTTGTATACCCATTACACAAACGAGGATGTGTTAATAGGTGAGGGTTTCCTGTCTTTATGCTAAAGTGAACCAATGTGGCTGGATCTTCATATTTAACAAACGTCCTCTCATTTGACTCCCGGCATGAAAGGCAATAAGTGTATTTCCCAATGATTCCTTTAATATTACCAATATACGCAGTAAAGCAGGGTGAACCTGGACATTTCAGCACTACTGCCAACTCAAAGACAGGAGCAAAGACACATTTTACAATTTTAAACCATAGCAAAACTATTTTTTTTTAATTAATCATAGCAAAAAGAACCTGACAATTCAATAAATACTGAGTAGAGTCTTCTTAGCTGTTTAACCGGGTTAGTGAATCTTTAGCAACCATTAGCAGATTACAAAACAGTTTCCAGAGTTTTGTCATCTTACTCTGTCTGACATTTCTCTTTTCTAATGGAAACGTTTTACAACTGCTCAATTCTAATTCCTCATTCTGTAAATACTACATCAGTTCTTCCCCCTCTGTCTTACTCCTCTCCCTTGAACTCCCTTTAATAAGCCCCTCACTTTTCCTTTACCTCTCCCTTCGAGTTTTGTCCGCAACCATGGGAACTTTCAGCAGGAGGAGGGGGGGGGGGGGTGGGGTGTAGGCCGCAGCATGAGAGGCACGTCATTGGCCAAGAGGCAGGAACCACTCTGACATGATTGGCTGGGAGCCTGGGAGCTGTGAGCAGAGTTCCCTCCTTATTCCAGAGAGCATCAGTGAGCAGCAGAGTGGGACTTGCTGTGTTAGAGATGCACACCAGATACTTTTGTTTGTTTTGGTTTCTTTGATTGGGACTCTCAGAGAGCGAACAGAAGACACTGTACGGTGGCCAGGAGTGGATATATAACCTCCTTCTGGAACTTTCTCAAAAAGATATAAAGTAAGATTTTATTACTTTATTACCATTTTTCCTCCCCGTCACCTCTCTATAGTGATAACCGTAACTGTAGTACAGCAGCTCTTCTTGCTATGGGCTTAATATTGGAGCAAAATTAACACATCATAACACATAAACAGTAACGCATCAGTAATTGTAATGGAATTAGCACAACATTTGATACAATGACAACAAATACAAACATAAATACATTATCACAAACTCTCTACCAAAGTTTGACTTCTGAAATAAGAAGGAGTGTGCGTGCATGTGCAAGTGTGCGCACATGATATGTGCATGAGTGTTTGTGTTTATGTGCACATGCATGGCCATGCATGAACTTAGATGTACATGCACTGGATTACTGAGAATACTTACATTCTCTGTCTTTGAAGGATGTAGCCTTGTGCTTTAGGGTAGAGGACGGTGCAGTGTGACTTCACGGTGACCAACGTCATCTGCAAACTTGTCCCCGCAATGCTTTGCATTGACAGAGTAGCTCAAGGACTCCCCTCCCAAAATCTCCTGGTGTGACTTTCAGGCTGCAGGGTGGTAGTCGGCTATAAATAGTCCTGCTCCAAATTGTGCTGCAGTCACATATTCATTCATAGGGAACAAGAAATGACAAAGTCATTGTTTTTTATTCGAGTCTGGAGCACTTTGATCAATTTAGCTACAAAAAATACAATTTGACTCCGGTATAGACACAGAATATAACCCGAGAGAAAGGCAAACAGAGATAAACAGAGATGGACAGTAGAAGTAGACATAAAATGATAGCATGTGTCTGTCAGAGTGTGTGTGTGTTTGGGTGGAAATTGTTAGCATGTGTCAGAGTTTCTCTGTTAAACAGCCACATGTGGCAGAGCAGTACTCAGCAACTCCCCACAGTTCCCTTTAAGGAGGTTATCACCCCTGCTGCTAAGTCAAAGAACAAATCCCTTGATTCTCATAGAGATACTTATTAATTACTATTCAAAGCAGCTTGCTACAGCATGAGACGGACAACTTGTTGCAGTACATACAAGGAGTGGAGCCTTGTCTTGTTATGAGGTTTACTCAATGAACACAGGAAGAGTTACATCATACCCTTACAAATAAATTACACCCAGGAGGATTTAATGTTGAGCCAGCTGATCAGCTAAGCACATATGGACCCGTTTATGTTTCATATCCCAACCCCCCCTCATAGGTGGGGCAGGACGGGAAGGGCACTTTTATGAATATTATTTCATAAAAAAGCAGTTTACCATGAACAGTCCACATTTTGATTTTGTTTGTTTGACACAAGCCATCTTAAGATAAAAAAAGGTCAAAAGTTGTGCGTATGACATAAACGAAAAACAATCTGCTGTCTCCTGTCCTTTGTCTCTTCAGCCTGTTGTTTATATCCACCTGTCTGTCAGCCTGTTTGTCTCAAAGCTCCTTTATTGCAGCGCAGAACACAGGGAGCCTTGTGTTGTACCTGACCTCTACTATGCAAATATATTCTGTCAGACTGCCAGCCAGCGCTGCACTCCACCTCCACGTGGATGAGTCCATGAGATGAGAGCACAACACTAAGCCCATTGTTTCACCTGTGCATCACCTGAGTACGGAGATAGAGGCTGTGCTCACAAGCTGGGACTGATTTATGCCAGGGGGGCTCTCCTCCTCACTCAGATTTGACTAATGGATGGCTGTGCTGATTTGACAATCACACAGCATCAGAGAAAATGAGTATGGAGCATACATGATTTTTTAAATTCTTACAAACATCTGTTTGTTTCCTTGTTGTCGTGATGCCCTAGGTCTATTTTTTGAATCAGTATTGCTGCTTGCCAGTGTGAGTGAATGGGAGCACAGAGTAATGAGCTTGGCTCGGTGTACTCTGTGTGTACTGTACGGGGACAAAAAGCACCTGCGCTGCACCTGATGTCTTACTATCAGTCTTCTGAAGAAGGGTCTATGCAGCTGTGCGTGTGTGCATGTACTGTAGATGCACACATCCTCCACTGGCTTCGCTGATGAGGATTTGTAAGACATCAACTTAAAGTGACAATGTTGACTCAAGTGTTTACCAGAATTTGTTGTATTCAGATGGCGGTTAGCTCTGAGTGATAGTGAGCGATGACGCTTTTATGAGTTTCCAGAGGTGAAGGGAGCAACAGTGGAGGACTTCAGTGTTTGGTGCCAACAAAGTCAAATGTCACACGTTTCCCTGAGCCATTCTTGGCATTTTATAAGTGGGAGTTAATGGAAAATTATATAATTTGCTTCCCAAAGCATATTCATTACTGTGATAAAGGCAGTGTTTGTTTTCCTCTGCCTTTCTGGCAAGGATATGCAAAGGTCCTCTAAAGCTCTTGTGCAAAGGCACTGGAATATGCATACATACAAACAGACATGCACACACAAACACATATAAGCAAGCGATGCCAAAAGTATTTAAGTATCTTTTTATTGCAAACTCCGTTCCCATAACAATAAGCAGGAAAGTCTCTGTGTAGTCAAGGCTTTTAGAGGCCATTCTGGGACTTTGCTGGTCTATGGAGCGTCAGTAACATTTAATAGGCTGGTTGATTTATTGTAAAAGTCCAGTCTTTTTAAAGAGATGCTTGTAAGGTATCTTCATCAATTGCTTTTACATCTGTTTTTAACTTTAAAGTGAATCAAGAATAGTTTGTTGCTTAGGTAAAAGATGTTCCCTGCCTCCAGATGTTTGGCAATATTGTCGTTAATCCTGTGACGAATGTGCTGTTTGATATTTCATCCAAGATGTATGACTTTTGAACCTTTAATGCAGTCTGTTCCCCTTACAAGGCAGCACCATAGGCATGCCTTGAGACCATCCCATGACACATAATGACTTAAACAGACATGTGTAAAACAAAAAATGCATCGAGGAAAAGATACGAGAAGATACATTTGTCTCCCCTTCTTCGTCTCTGTCTTCATCTCTCTCTGTAGTTGATAAACACTGACCTTCAGCACAGCTGGATGGTATCAAGGGAACCACAACACAACGTCTTACTATCAAGCCACACTGTCATGGTCAGCAGTGGGGCTGCGTCAGATAGCCTTTAATTGATGTCATGTACACCAACATAAGCAGGGACTGACGAAACAGATGACGAGGATCTCTGCCTCTGCAGCAGCATCTGTGTGTGATAACTTGGTTACGTTAGGCAGGAAGAATGACCTCCATTGGACATAAGAGAGGATGAGAACAAGAAGAAGAAGAAGAAGAAGAAGAAGAAGAAGAAGAAGAAGAGAGAAACAGCTGGGGCCTCGAGCTCACTTCCCTTTCCTCTCGTTACACTGGACGTCCTGTCATTGTGTTTGTTAGCTTTAAAAAAGAAAAAAGAAAAAGAAAAGAGCAACAGCGTATGGTAGCCTACTTTTATAGACACACATCTAGTTATCATGGATCTGCCCTCTGCCTGGACTGTGGAGGGAATAGGTGCGGGGGATTGATGATGTCTCCAGAGAGTGATGGTATGCGCTGGTCATCTTTTGGTCATCTCTCGCACGGCACATCCTGGTCCTTTGTTTAAAGAATACAGCATACTTTGTTTTCCTGCACTGCAGTAAAACTTTCCGTAAACAACTGTTGACATTTTCTATGTTTAGGCCGGGTCACGGCAATGTTGCTCTTAGAAACATGAGATATAGACGGAAGACGAGAAAAGCTTTGTGCTTCTGCAGACCGGGGCAAGGTTTTCCTTGAAACGCAACCCAACTTTGTTTTTTCACTTGAGCTCTCGCAGTCACACACACACACACACACACACACACACACACAGAGTGTTTGCCCAGCACTGACTATCAGACCAGAACAGTATCACATACAATAGTGAAAAATGAACACTGCTTTCAACAGTTGGAGAGTGGAGCGGGACAGTGAAATGAGTGCATTCAGCACTTAATGATTGTTCCAGCTCCACCACAGCTTCTCCGTAGAGAGTGGAGCAACTGGATAGTGTTGCACTATAACATATCAACTTGTCTCTCACTGAGAAGTGATTGCAGTGCTTGGAGTAAGCACACACCGCAGAGAATTGGAGTTAAGTGCCTTTGACAGCGAGTGTTTGTGCAAGGAAGGGATGAATAAACATATGGGGTGGCACATGGATTATTAGATTTTTTTTCCTGCAACAGGGCCAAAAAGGACTCACTTGAGTTTACGCCTGATATTTGGATTGAGCCTTCACCTTCCTCTGAATGATATCCACTAGGTATATGCTTTCTTGCCAGTAGAGACAGCTTGCCAGTTGGCAAGAGTTACATTAAAACAAGGGCATTTGGTCAGGTGTCCTATATTATTTATCAGGTCATGGCCCTGATAAGAACCCTTGGTGTAGGACACTGAATGGAGTGAAGCCAGCTAGCTAACATTAGATCAGGCAGGCTCTGCTTGCACCGCTACGACTCGTAAAACACTCTCTGAGACACACATCCAATGCACCCTTTTCAATAAGGTGGGTATTCAAACTAACTATGCTCTGCTGAAACTTTTACTCTGCAAAACAGAGTTGACAACAGTCCAATCATGTTGTATCAAGACAGTTTTTGGAAGATTAAATCTGTTTTCATTTTGCTTTCCAATGTTGCTGCATTGAATTAGGGCTATTGAATTAGGATGAGTTACTCTCCAAAAGAAATAGCTGGTACAACATGTTCAACATGTGTCCGCCCCGATCAACAAGCAAAAGTGTTTTTAGCTGTTAAAAATTGCCACACTTGAAAAACACAGAACTGCAGTCATTGAAAGGGACACGATTTGATAATCGTTTAAATATGGGGGCATATATAAAACATCTTAACTCGTGTTATTATGAGTATTGAGATTCAGAAAAAGGTTGTGGACAGCTGTCTTTGATGTGCCTTGTGAGTAAAGACAAAACAAAAAAACAACATGTCATATTATGAATGTTAATTTGGTTTTGGAGCATATTTCTCCCAAAGCTGTTGTTTTTCTTTTTTCGTTTTTTTTTTTTTTTGGGGGGGGTTCATGTTGACTAATTGGGTTAGCAATGAAGGCAATAACCTTGAAAATTGGCTCCAGCCCATTCACATAATTATTTGCCGTTACATCAGTTTCATGTGAAGTACAACATGCCTTGCTTCACACAATGTCGCATTCAAATTTTCCTCATTTTCCTTCATATTCCTTAAATCATCAGACACATTTGTTTTCTTAAAATCAATAGGTTAGTGTGACAGCTTGCTTTATCTTTCACACCATCATAACATCTAATCTACTGAGCTTTTTGGTTTATGCTGCTGCCACACTCGCTGCACTCATTGCCGAACCGAAGCTTATATGTGGTAATAGTTACTATAATATTTAATAAGAGGATGCATACGAGGAGCATTCCGGGATTTAGATAGATCTCACTCGTTTTACTTAATAGTATATCATCTGCAATGTTTGGAGATTTCTTTATTGGGGAATGACTACATGGTGGTTTGTGCTCGACTCACAAATAGTAGATTCCACATTTGCGACTTTTATACGTTTTTTAATTTTTTTATCATTCGTCACTAAGTGTGGCATGTGAGTGATGGGGTCAAAGCCTATAGACTCCAAATATCAATTTAATTTGTAGTCTGTATTCATATGCTATGATAAACATATTCGGAGAAATTGTCTGACTAAAACAGTGTAAATTAGGCGTATTTCACTTGCCATTAAAATGTTTTGCATACAGTCCTTTTTGAATGAGATATCTACACGGAGAAGCACAGCACATAATCTTGCTGTTACATCACAACAATGCAGACCCAATAATAGCTCATCATCACTTACAGATATCTGAATGTTTCATGATATTCTAATCCCATTCATCTGTTATTTATCCATAAAAAGATGTGAGACAGGACTTCACTGCACACAGATACACAAAATGTTCCTTCAAAATAAGTTTGCCCTCCTCCTCTTCCTGGTTTCATTTGTCTGCTGGTTCGAACCAGATAAATGCTTTTTGTAGTAAAACATCACTCTCCATTTTGCTTTCTCACTCCTACTCTCTGTTTCTTTCACCACAGTGGGTGGAAGAGTATTCAGTGGATATTCAGGGTCTAATTCCATGTGACCATCTAAGGACGTTGGCTCACAAGCCTCAGGCGGCAGACATAAAATGTAACATAGAGATGTGTTTGCACTCTGCTCTGTCTCATAAATCCGTCCAACAAATGATCAAGTTATACAGTAGCAGGGCTTTCAACAATGTACCAAATGTAATTTGATGGATAGAGTAGATGTATTATTTTACTAATGCATATATAGTATGAACTGTGTGCTTTACTGCATACAAAGCTCATCTATCCCGGTTGTTGTCTTTACATGATATGCACCAATTTCATAGTTTAAATAGCTGAGGGGAATCAAGAGTTTGTGATAAATCTGTTCTGCCATTTTACTTTAACTCGGAATCATCAAGAAGACACTAACTATACTTCTCAGCCCTAATTAATAGGAAATGTTTTCCCTAGATGAGAAAATTGGGTTAGCATATCTGCTGGAAAATATTTGGTTTTACGGTTGTCTGTTATTTCATAGACAAGAGGGCCAGCATTTCTGTGGTTTGATGCTGCTTCAAACTGGCAAATCATCGCAGGGGTTCACTGGAGAAATCAGTCCTGCCCTCCTTGTATTACTGCCACTGTAAATGTTTTTTTTTTTTTATTATTTTTTTTTTTATAAAAACAAGATTACAGATATGTAATCAGCTTTCTGGCTCCCCTCACATAATCCAGGCCAAACTAAGCCTCAGAGGGTGGGCCTTCTTTACATAACATGACAATAAATCAGAAACAACATATCACCTCTGAGCAGCAGAGTGTCTGCAGTCCTTTTACTGAGCTGATTGGTTTGCCTGCTTTGCTTACCTTAACCCAGCGAAACAGTCACACAACCTGCACAGGGAGGGAGCTCCTCCACTGGCAGAAACATCCACCACAGGCACCATCATGGCTGTGAATCACATGTTTCAGGACAGCTCAGATGATGTTAGCCGCCCTCTGTGCTGTATAAACAGTTCAATTGAGTCAAGTTACTGTTTGCATGGGTTTTTTTTCTTCTTCATATGAGTCTGATGTAAAATGTTGTGTAACTGTGGGTTTTTTTCCCATAAAGACAGGTGGATGTAGCTAAAACTCAGGGCTGGAGAGGAGACTTTGAACGTAGCATTGTTATCATGTGAGGGTCTCTTAAGGACAAACAACCCCTAAGATTCACTAAGATAGGCTGACTGATTTCTGTGTAGTAGTAAGTACTAAACACATCTCCAATAAAGGTTGAAGACAGCAGTTGGTCTTTGAAGTCTTCACTAGAAGCTAGAAACTGTTAACTGTTATAATCTAAAATAGAGACGCATAGAAATCAATTTCAGAAAACTTCTCTTCATATTAACTGTATTTATTGATGATGATATTATATATATAATATATATATTTCACATTTCAGTAGTTCCTCTGTCTCACAGATCTCTAGTTTACTACATATTTTATACCTGCTGCCTTTCAGGTATAGTCTTCTCCCATTGGTTGGCTGGGGCCAGCTCCTATTGGCCCCTTGTTGGCACTTAGGCCACGCCTCTCAGCGCTTCTCTGCTCCAATCAGATCTTCTGTCACCCTTTTAGGTGGTGTACTCTTCCGCTTCAGTTTACAAATATTACTTCTTATTTCACAGTATATTGGCCACTAAGTTACTTAATTCAATAACATCTTACTAATCACATATTACATCTTAATAAGGAACAATAAGGCTCATTGTAACAGTTTATATATTGATTATTCTCACAAAACCCAATATATTCCTGAACGTAAGCTAGCAGAGGCTAACGTTAGCAAGTTAGCTAATAACAACATTGTTAGCGGGAAGTTTCTCCTCCTCTGGGTTGAGGTTTACCGACTAAATGACCCATAATAACGCTAAAATAACACATCTGGGACCAGTCTGCTCACAGATGATCAGATGAACCCTTCATCAAACTCCCGGTAAGTCAGAGAACAAGACAAAAGTTACTGGCATTGAAAATACGTGTCATGTATTTACTACATTTGAAATTGTGTTAGCTTACACAAACGTTAGCCTACAAACACTGCACATTGAGTTCACGGTCCTAAGAGTTAAAATATATAACTTTTATTATTTTTCAAATGTATTAACAGTCTAACCCCAGAGCCTCTTTCCAGATAATATCCAAAGACAAGACAGTAATTAGGAGCATTGTGAATGGCAACTGTAAAATACTAAATATGAACAATAAGCTTTCTCCATAAAGGACTGTCCACACATTACCAACTGAAACCAAATTAATTCCAGATATAAAATCATTTACAACAAATGTTAGGTGCTGGCTAAAAATAATCCAGAGCTGTAAGCTGCCCATTTTTAGAAAATTGTAGGCCGACAGTAAATAAAGAAGTTGTGTCTGTGTAGCCTAAAATTAGCCTAAAGTTAGCCTATGTGTGTGTATTGGTGTGTTGTGCAGGCAGTGTGTATTGTGTGATGTGT
>CALSCE010010657.1:21283620-21310882 GCA_943593645.1 Bovichtus variegatus | reverse complement strand
TGTGTATTGGTGTGTTGTGCAGGCAGTGTGTATTGTGTGATGTGTATTTAATTGTGTTTACATATTTGATGTGCATTGTGGTTTTATGATTCTGGAAGCTGTATATTTTAACTGGGGACAAGAGTTTAACATTAGCAACAGCTATAAACTCTGTGCAGCACAGTGTCATGCTCTGTATTGGAACTAGCCTATGTTACATTGCATTGTCCCGATCACATAAAATACTTTTCAATTAAATTCACACACTGTTATTTAAAATAGCCTCATACAGCTAGCTTAGAGGCAGGCTTGTGAGACAACTACATGAATAAATGACAAATCAACAAGTGCAAAACAGCTATGATAAATAAAAGTAGTCTACCCACAGATACTCCAGTGAGGGTATTTTGGGGAGTAGATAAAAGATGAATGAATATTTGCTTTATCACCAATATGTCAGTTAAACTGCTGGAGAAATGTGCCCAGTAGTGGTTGCTACTAGCGACAGAACAATAAACTGAAACCAACATTGAGAGTGCAGAATACTTCAAAAGGAGAGGAATGTAGTTGTATGGATAG
Source organism: Bovichtus variegatus (assembly GCA_943593645.1). NCBI lineage: Eukaryota > Metazoa > Chordata > Actinopteri > Perciformes > Bovichtidae > Bovichtus > Bovichtus variegatus. Next base: position 21,310,324 of record CALSCE010010657.1, on the reverse strand, counting down.
TTATATACATACAGTAGTTTTCTGTATTTAGAATACATATATACAGTAATACTTTGTAAGATTCGAGGTGCTCTTTCATAGTGTGTGTGCATCAAGGAAGAAAGCTTTTTGGAATATCGTGAGAAAGAAAAGGTGGAACCGCAACAACGCAGACACATTCACAGGAGCTGGAGCTATTGTGCCAAGGGAAACATTGTGTCGTGCCTTGAGTGAAAATCTTCTAATGTGCTTGGACGCAGCATCAGGTTTTTCTTCTTCTCCTGTGTGTAGCAAACCTCTGATAATCTTTGGACTGTGTGCTGTGAGCTCCACAATAAGCACCAATGCACTGGAAAGTAAATCAAACTTTGGCCTAGATTGTTATATGATGACACTACAGTGCAATTATTACATTTCCAGTTTGCCAGTCCCCAATATATATGCATCTGTCTTTGCATCTGTTTTTAGTTTGCTACATTTTCCCAAGCCTTTGTTAACGTATGGAAAAGGACTAGCGAGGCACCCAGCATTAACTACGCTGCCAGTCATTCTCTAACTAGCTGGATCATTAGAGGGGCATAAACCACCATGACTGGGTGTATGACCTTGGCATTGCTGTGTTCAGTCAGTCATCAGTGTTCCATATTGAATCACATTTGATGAGAGAGATGCAGGCTGAAATTCGCCTCACCACTGCGTGCCTGCTGTTTTCTGCGAGGCTGTACGGATAGGAGTGAGTCATCCCCAGCTCTGCACGGCCTACTTCTGCCCTGGGTCAGTGATGTCATTAGGCTGTAGTGGGCCATGTGTATGAGAGAAATAGGGTAGTAGACAATGCCTCGTGTGTGTAATAGGGATGGAGAAAGACTTGGTTCAGCATAACAAGAGAAACACACCAGAAATGCTTAAAATTGTGCAATTGTTTATCAGCAGAACTATAAATGGTGGGTGTACAGTAAAGTGGCAGTTGCTATGTAAACAAGGTACGGTATTAATTTAGATAGTTACTGTGGATTTTTTATTTTTTTTTAAAGCAGCCACATGTATATTTTGTATCATGTTTTTTAATTTTATTTTTTTTTATAGTAAAGGACAGAAAAGATATCAGGAGTGAAAACTTCGGTGTGAGACACACAGGCAACTAATAGCTCTCTGGTGACCTCTGCTGGCTCATCAAAGTAGAGCAGCGCACTGTTTCACACATCTACAGTGTGCCTTGAATGTAGGAATCTTAAAACTATAGTAAGACTACATTTACTTTATTAAAATTTTACTGAATGTTCATTGTCATTCTGCTGTTTGTGCACAAAACATCAATGTGGGCTGTAGCTGTGATTTACTGAGGCCTTACACAACCCTTTCTTTGGTTTAACTGGTCCACAGCGAGCTATAAACTGGTGCTGACACAAAGGCTTCCTTAATTATCAGTCAGCAGTAAGAAGAAAAAAGTAATTCAATTTTAAAGGCCACAGACAATAGTCTCTTTCCTCCATTAAGCCTTTAAATTGGTCCTGTCCCTCGAACATCTCCGAGCAGGGTCTGACATCTGTACAGCTCTGCTCCATAGAGGCTCATGCAATCGTTTCAGATTTTCTTCATTTCCAGGCTGGTTTTGTGGTTTTCCAGCTAGTCATGGTTAGACGTTGTGCCAGGTGCATGTGTAATAGTGGTACTTGTTACCCGGTGAGGTTGGAAGGAGATATATTTTTGTAAAAAAAAGTACCTGTGGAGCTATCATTAGCAGACTACTTCTATGCTACTCTAGTAGAATGTGTACTGAATGTATACACACGCTGCTTTTGCTTTTTAATAATTGTAATTGTATACAGGAACAGTGTTTCAATGTTGGTCTCGATCGGCAGATGATGTGGTGGTTCACTTTTAACGTACACTGTCGTTAGATTCTATCTTTATCTTTTTTTTTAACCTTATTTTTTCTGCGGAATCAGTTTGATATCCTGGATATAACCTTCAAATGCCTATTGTAGACTTTCTGTCTGCTTCTCTCTCCAATCGCTTTTTATTTTTTTCCAAAAATTAGATAATATTTTTTCAGGGAGAGCAGTTAGTGGTGGCTTCATGGTCGTTTTTACAGCTTGACGGAGAAGCAGTGGGTGGCGAGGCTTAGCCTTTTGTCGGTTGGTCCTTTTTTAATGCTTTTTTCATGCTGAATGACTGTAAAATGCTGTAGATGGACCAACCTTGATCAGAACGATTTCATGAGAGAGGTTAGTGCTTCATTAACTGTGATAAATAAATTCTTGGATAAGGTGGCAACAAGAGATACAATTTAGATATGAAAGCTTGAAGGACTAAGTCTCATGATGTTACAAATCCTTTTCTTAGTAGTGCTACTCACTTCTTGCACATGCATGGAACATGTAATTCATCACATTTTGAACATGACAATGTGATGTGAAATGTTTCTACTGAAGAATTTATTAAAATATTCCATTAAAGTGGAAAATGTCCCTCCGCTGATCACACCAGATGTTAACCTGGGTAAATGTCATCTCAGTTAGTGGAGATAGAAAGCTTTTCTCTGTTGCAGCTCCCCTCAGGCTCATGACCCAGACACATTTTTAGATATAATCCTGCCACGAGCAGCTTCACAGCATTTCCTGCAGTGCGAAGCAGAGGGTTTGATTCAAACTGAATTTGCAATAGGCCTACATGCAGTCCAATTTACCTGAACAAAATAATCCTTTTTGGAGTTTTTTTTAATGCCATAGGCTTCCTTATTTAACAATTTTTACTATAACAAAAAGATGTAAGTCATTCTTAAACTGAGGTTCAGGAGGCCCAAGTTGTGCAAAATGTGTTTATTGTTCATAGGTTTTTAAGCTTTTACAGAAAAGCGGTGGTTGATCCAATACAATCCATTGTCTGAAGGACCTGGAAAATAAATAATTTAAATCGGATAGACTTTCATTGTTGAATATCAAACTGTTTTCAAAATACTCCCACATATGATCACCCTAATTTCACAGCACAAAAAGCCAACAATAAAATGTGTGACTCATACTTTGGTCTGCCAGACAATAGGTGGAATATAAGACCATTATTTTCAAGGAGCTAGAGGTGTGAGAGCTAATTTACATTTCAAGTAAATGGTATTGTATTTTCACCAGTGGTCCACTTGCTGTGAAATTGTTTCGAGCTGCTACGAAGAGCTCATCACTGTCAACAAAGTGCTACGAGAATTAATGGAAAGGAAATTGAGCTGTCTTGCCAGATATGGCTTTATAACAGGCACTTTCAATTCATCTATACTTGAGAGGGAATTGTAGCTCCTATATGTGCTGCATATGATCAAGTGTAGGTTTTGAAGTATAAACTATAATAAGGACTCTCATAATCCCTCCTGAAATAGAAAGCCTGACCAAGTGACAGCACACATCTATCATTTGCAGGACGTGTGTTTCAAGGGTGTGTGTGTGTGTGTGCACACACGTGTTGGTATGCCTTTGAATTTTAGTGCATGAGCGTATGTGTGTAGGTGATTGTATTACAGGATTGCAGCTGATTTATGTGATGGATGGATTGAGGGATTGAGGGATTGCGGTGGCAGTTAGTGTTAGTCCTCCACTGTGTAAAGGACAGGACAATTCAGCCAAAGAAAAGCAATGACTCCTGAGGATCTGCTCCTCAGTAGTGTCTCTCCACATAAGATACTCATTTTCATTATTTGTAATATCATGCCTTGTAAGTGCAGCACCACTTGGAGGAGCCACTGCTATGTTTCGGCTCAGTCAGTGGATGAGCGCGCTGCTGCTGAACACTGAGGACTGAGACCTATTGTTTATTCATTTATTCCCCTACAAGAGACCATCTTACTTCAAAAGTGGTTCAACAGTGGTCTTTAAGCTGCAATCAGTGACCAGATACAATTACTAAATCAATAGGATAATAATTTGCACTGCTATGTTTAGTGAAGGAACTCCACAAGGCGGAAAAATCCACTTCAGTCAATTGCTATGAAATGAATGACATTGATTAAGTAAGGAACACAGGGAGCTTTTAGTGAGCATCAAACAAGTGTTGGTGCATATTGACTTTGAAAACACTGTGACGTATTCTGTAATGGGTTGTCATTTATTTTAATTTGAAGAATCTTAAGATGGAGCTTTTCAACAGCTTTGACAGATTTGTTCATTGATTGCTTCATTTTCATTTATGCAGATCCGCCTACAAAGAGAATAAAAGTGACTGGCCATTTCAACAAAGCCACTGTGCCTGTTCATCTCGGCTGATTGAATGGCTACAATAAAAGGCTGAGATACTTTTGAGCGATTCTTCAATAAGCAGCTGTGGAAGCTCAACAAGAAAAAGGAGACGTTTCAACCACTGAAATTTAGAGCATATTAGACAGCCATGACCTTATACTGCCGGGTGAGGAGAAACCATAGCTCAGCTCAATTTTTGCACACTCGCCTAATGTGATCACACGGGATAAACTCTCATCGCTCTCCTAAAGATGGCAGGAAGTTAATTGAAAAAGCCAACGGAGGATGTATCAAAGGGACAGGGTAAGAAAAAGCATCTGCAGAGGGCAGTTTTCATATCTGTATGTCTCTGGTGGGGGATCTCTAGGTCTAATCACACCTCACGTAACTAATACTTGAGCCCTGACAGAAATCAACCCCCTGTGGTCGCACTGTAGGCACACACCCTGCCACACTGATCCATCACACACACCCAGACACACAAACAATGAGAGCTTGCTGCCTTCAAAACAAAAAAGGAGACGAGATCTGGTTGTTCACAAACACCAGTGTTGCTGACTGGCAGGTCTTACAAGCACCAGTGAGACCAGTAAATTGTTACTGACGTGTTGCTGTGTCTGACAGAGAAGAGTGTCATGTGACTGGTTATTCACTCTAAAAATATATATTTGTCACGGAGAGTGAAAACATGCATAAACAATCTTTACAGCCAAGTTCAGATCACTGGTGGCGAAGATTTTGAAAGCACGAGTGGTCATTGGCTGCAGTTTTTAAATGAGAATTTGCATATCAAAATACTTTCATCCTCCTAGTGCAGCTTTCAGAAGCTTGTATAACAAGGTGAATAATAATGTCTGGCTGTGATTCAAAGTTTGATGTTGTTTATTCATTTATTTCACCCTCTGTGTACTTTGTATCTGCGCCATGTGTCCTGCTTATTCAGTTTTTGCTCTCAAGGCTGAAATCCACATTATTTTAGAGTCATCACATTTGAGCCTTTATGCCAACCCTGAAGAGACAGCGAGGGATGGTTTTTTCAGTCATCTTAACAGCTCCTTCAAGCCATGATAGATCTTTAGCTTACTTAGAGCTATCGGGTATAATCTGCAGTTGACCATGACATTGTGGATTTTTTTTTATTTATAAGTGGCAGTGTGGCTTAGTGTGCACTAAGAAACTGAGTTCTTGAGAAATGCAAATGTGCCTGCAAAATGGCAACGGCTCCGCTACGTTTATTAAAGTTTGTATCACTCTGTCTGTTAATTAAGAGTTCTCTCACTCTGTGCCAAGAGCTACTTACAACCAGAGAAGAGTAGGAATGACTGAAATAGCTGTTTACAGTTACAAAGCTTAGTCTAGACAAATTCAAAACCAGGACAATAGACTGTTCAGGATGTGTCGGGTACAACATAACCAACAAAGCTTTGCAGACAGCTTAATCATTCAAGGACTTACATCATTATGACACTTTAACACTACATAAATTGCACACATTGCTCATCTTATGTTTACATCTTGTTAGATATATATATATATATATATATATATATATATATATATTTTGTTTTTTTGTTTTATATTTTTGCACTATTTGTACATTTTAGAATTGTTATACTGTCTCCTACTGTGTATTGCAACTGTTGCACAACACTTTCCCTCTGGTTAAATAAAGTTCTATCTTATCTTATCTTATATAGAGGGATGGTAAAATGTGAGATGCCAAGAAATGTTTAGACTGAAAATGTACGTATCACTGGTGCACGATGTCAAGAGATTTTGGCGGCTGCGTTGAGACAATCAGTTCTGATTCCAGAGCCTGTAACTGTGCTTAACCATGGTGGTTCACACTCGCAGGGAGAGCTGAATATGAGCATAGATAAAGGTTGTGGTTTGCCCTGAGGTTATCTTGTCCTCTGTGCTCATTATCTGACTTGTGTGCAGATTACACTCCCACTGTACCAAATCCCACTGCGCTTCACTTACAGTAGAAAATACCCGAGTCTACATTCTCACATTGTCTTGCCGTGATTATTCGGTGCACCTCTCAGTCTGAATGCCACTGTCCTCACTAGCCCAAAGCCCAAATGAACACACCTAAAGGCTACTTGCAATGCCAACACTTGGTGTGGCCACACTGATAAACAGCAGGAAATTCTGACAACAAGGAAAGCAGGTGCTATTTATTGAACCAATGTTTGTATATTATATGTGCATGTGCATGCTTGGTGCTGTGCATATATTCTGGCCTCTTTTCAGACTTATGCACATGATGCTCTTTACAACATGCACATCATGCAAAGCCTGTCAACCATGTCATGACCAATCCCTCTCCTTTCCTCTCCTTTCCTCTAATCTTCTCTCCTCTCCTCTCCTCTAATCTCCTTTCCTCTAATCTCCTCTCCTCTCCTCAGCGCCCAATCGATGGAGACTGTCCAGCCAACTCTGTCTGTTTTTCTGTCTGTGGTAATTACCTGACCGTCCTGTCACTCCACATCTATTTAGTAGAGATGGGCTTGAGCTAAGGGACCGGAGTGGAGGATAATGTGTTACTCGTTTGGCTGATTTCTCATTCAAAGTACATCCAGTGTTGCTGATGAGTCCTGGTAGACAGGGATAAAGTAGAGTTGGTGTTGTTTTTAAATTCATGGACCATGTAAATGAAGGCTTATGTAGTAAATGGCAAGTGACATGGAGGTATATGTGTTGCTTTGCAGGGAATAGGTCTGGGTGTCAACCATAAAGGAAGTCACTGCTGTAGGGAAGATAGGTTATTCATGGACTGCATATATGTGTTTGCACAAAACTTGATAGAAATATACAGAGAGGAGAGTGGGTTGTTATAGAGAAGCAGAGCAAAAATGAGTAATACTTTCTTGATGCTTCTTCTGGTTGATAACAACAAGGCAAACTTGGACGTGACAGTAATGCTAAAACACAAGTAGACTGTCTGTATATGCTCCAATCAAACCACACCATAATTTGATTATTTACTTCTTTGAAGTTCTGCAGGATTTTCCACGTGTCTCAACCCTTTACATTCTTTGAAGGGTTACGAACATCCAATTGATCTTGGCGTCTTGGTGTGTTTGGGTGTGTGTGAGATAGAGGAGAGATAGAGGAGAGAGAGAGGCAGGCGTAGGCATGGGGTTATTATGGCAGGAAAACAGAACAGGGTTGTGTAACTCTGGCTGATAATTCACTGACCTTTACCTTTTACACTCTAATGCATTCTAATAGGCCAGTGGAGCCCAGTATGGCTCCTTTCTCACCAATACTCACACATGCATTGTGTTTTCCTTCAAACACGCGCGCACAAACACACATGCGTGCACACTCACACACACACGCACAAGTACCTGATTGTCTAGGAGATCAAGGCTTTCATATTCTCTAACCACAAAACCCCTGGAAGCTGGTATACACTTACCTCAGTCTAGTTAGTTCTATCTTGCTTGAAAACAATAAACAACACATTTCAAAAACTCTAGTCACTGCATATAAATGTAGAAACTTAAGTAACCAAAAAGATTTTTTTTAATCTACTACTACTACGTTTACATGGCCACTTTGGGAATTAGTTGAGATGGGCTGCGTCCTCAAAAATGTATTTTCTTGTATTTTTTTGCTGACCCCCCCCCCCCCTTCCGATTGACTGTGACTGAAGCCTGCCTGTTTTCAGAGGTGGCACGCACCATGCAAAAGAATGACCGGTCCGGAGACGACAGCCAGCGGGACAGTGTAAGTGAACACCAGCTTTGTCTTTTTATTTTCCCCTTTATATCCTTGCATCATTACATATTTCTACATCTTGAATGTCTTAATTTTCCTTAATCTGGCAAAACCTTCTGAAGTCTTCTATTGTACTCCAATATATACGTACGTATGTGATTATGTATTTACATCTTGTGGCTGTCTTGATTCAGTATAGATTTCTGGAATTTTAGTAGTCAATATTAAGATCACAATTACGCATTCACTTCAAACATAATGCATTTATGAAGATTTTTTTCTGCCTACATTTTAAAGTGAAATGCATAATTCTGGTGCACCCTAAGAGCAAAATTAAGAGGCTAGATTTCGCCAAGCGGGGCGAAAGTGAAGAGCTGTAAAATAAAGTGGTGCACGGATTTATAGCAAAACACAAAAGGAGAGCGTCATTGCAAAATACAATGCGGCACAATAATCATTTTATAACAAGTATCTTGTTTTCATAATCGTGGGAAGACAAAATTGTATTCAAAATTCGATCAGTTGCACAGCCTTGGTGCAAATTCCTTTTTATGTACAAGAAAAGATGGTGTGTTGATGTTTGGTACGAACCTAGAATACAAACATGTCTCGGCGAAGAGCAGAATTTTAAAATAGTATTGTAACTTTGCACTGTGAGCACTGTTTTTAAAAAAAATGATTTTCACACAAGTTAAAAACTGGTGTTTTCCTTTCCTTGCATATCTCCTGCTTCACCCATCCCCCACAACAGCTACACATCAACAGCTAACCGACTGTATCTGGGCTCTCACATGATGTTGTCGGAGTTGTGTGCAAGCTGTCTGTCACCCACCACTATCCATCTGGATTTAATAGGCATGTTCCTGGAAATCCTAACAAACAACTAGAGAGATCAGAGCTAGAGATGGAGCTCGGATAGAGCAACAGCAGACACTATCTGGCTTATCCCCCCCGTGCCTAAATAAGATATTCAATCAGTCTCCTTGGTTGTTGACCTTGAGTTGAAGTTATGGCCAGTGTGCGAGTCTTTCAAATTGGCTGACATCAGAGAGGAAATGCATTGAGTATGCAGATGGAGCATTTCCTCCTATATCAGCCAAAATATGAATGACGGATTTAAAAAAAGAGGGAGAAAAAAAGACATTTCTATTGGTTTTGGCTTGATGCCGAGTTTCCCACACATTTTCACATTATCTTGGCACGTATAGAAACCATATTATCATCAGTTCTACATTTCAAATGCTGCTGTAGCTTCATGGGATATAAATATACTGCCACGCTGTTGTAATAAACAGTATGTATTAAACAGTGCTGTACTGTAAACTGTAATTATACAAATTCCGAAAATCTAAATAGATGCTAATGAACACTTTGTATCTCCTGTGGGGAAACTCTAAAGCCAGAGGTCACCGATTTGGAAAAAAAAAACCATCCAAAAACATGATTGCCTTCAAGATAAACTGCTAAAACTGCTGCATAACATTAAATTAAAGCAAAAAGCATGTAGTCCCACTGGCACAATATTAAAAGGTGATGCTTAAATGTAAGTGGTTATTTAAAAAAAAAAAAAGCGACAGGAACAAATGACCTTTTAGAATGAAATAAAACCACGACTAATGGAACAAAAACTGATTGATGATTCACATTTTGTGTCATTGAGGAGGCAATGCTTTTTGAAATTACACAACTGCACATTGCTAAAAAAATGTGCTGGGTAAAACATATTGCATTTTTTATGTTTTCTCCCTTCGTTAGTAGTGGGAATTATTTGGCGAGGTGAGCAATAATTCATGTCAGATGTGCCTGTTATAAATGCCTGACAGTTAAGACAGAGTGGACAGAGCAGGGTAAGGGGGCAGAGCAGAGACAAGTGTTGCGAGAGAAATAGGTGGGACATCAAGAGAGGACAGCTAATTAGAGAGTAGACAGGAGGGGTGAGGGGGGGGGGGGGGGGGGGGGAGGTTAAGACGAGAAGTGAATGTGAAAAACAAACCGAGAACAGCAGAGATGCTACATCATCACCCTGAGGGGCATATTGAGGTAGAGCATGGGCTTCGCTGATGAATATGCTTCCCAAGGCTCTCGAGGGCTGTCCAATCAGGCAGCGGCATTGATGAATAGTCATGAGTCACCTTATCAGCATCACCATGGTTACGCAGATGTGTCTGTGGCCCTGTGAATGTGGTGAGGGAATAGGAGTGGGCCAAACGCTGCTCCGTCTCCTTCCCGCGCACATCTTGATCGCCAATTAGAGCCCAGCAGGGGAGCATCCAGGCTATGCGTTTGCACCTCTTTGGCCTTGAGGATAAGGAGAGCAGGTTTTGAGTGAGGTGACTTTTTACTGGGATATGGTGACGATGATGGTTAGGGTTTAAATGCATGTGAAGAGTGCAAAAAGGGAGGAGGAGGAGGAGGAGGATTTGGAACCTGCTTGAATTATTTGACGACTTAAAATCACGTTAATGGGCAGTAAAGCCAGCTGACACATACAGGTGAGGTCTGGCAGGAGGAGCAGTGGGGAAGTGGATGACAAGATATTAAATGAAAAGAGCAGGGAAATTAGATTGAACAGGATCAGAGGAGGGGGAAAGCGACTGAAAGATGAGCAGGACAAGAGGCAGCTGCAGGAGATCAAATAAAGAAAATGGACGAGGAATAATAGAATAAAGGACTTGAACAACACGTAAGGATTTATATAATGCACTAACCTCTTATGCAGACAACGTTTAAAAAGTGCAGTTTTGTGATGATCAATTCCCAAAAAGCCGCAGCTCTAGCTGTTTACACTGGTTGGAGTCCCCTTCAGGATTTGAAGGAGCCATTAAAGACAGGTACCACTTCTCTAATACCATAATGCCAAGATTTGTTTTTAAATATCTCAGCTCAGGGAGAAAGGGCTCTTTATCTTTCCTCCATGCACACTCCACTAATGTTTCACCGTCATGGACATTTTACTGTATCAGACACAGTAAGCAGAGGTCATTGTTACGATAAACTTGATAATCGCAGTCTTTCTTATCACTGATTCGACAGGCCCAGTGCAAACAATGTTAATTGTTTTGTGGCCACTGCTTATCTACCTGCTTATTTATTTATGAGAGAGTGGAGCAATCTACTGCATATTCGAAACATGTAATTAGATTAGCAGGCAGCTCCATAAAATGAGGACAAACTCAGGCACTCAGGAAAATTATATGTTTTTCCCCTCAAGCCTGCCAAAACTCGACAGGGCAAATTTGTTTTATTTATCTGGTCCACACGTACTTGTCAGGGTCCGTCTGCCTGTCCTGTTGTCAGTAGGGAGCCTGCACTTAAAGGCATCATCCACGCACATAGGTAGAGAAGTAGGCAGGCTCGTATTTATTTATTCTGCTACACCTTGTGTAAAGAAACATTACCACCCGCTCGCCGTTCTCATTTCACAGCCTGTTGACTACGTTTAAAGTGTGATTAATCTTGCATAAGGTGTTTGGCAGCGTGCTCAGCGTGGATGTGGGGCTGATGCATGAAGAGTGGTGTGTGAACTCTGCCTGGGAAGGTCGACATGGAGGATTCATGGAGTGATGAATCTGCCATCCTGTTCTGTCACAGTTTACCTAGATTCAATTCGTGGATTCTCTCCCACTTTGCTATTACAGAACAGTCCAGACACGAATGCTTTGTTGTGTCTTCAGGGCTGCTTCATCGTGTGAAGATACAAAACATTGCAAGTAGGCTCTACTTTATCCTTCTACTTTATTAAAGTACAGTGATCCTGACTCATTGCACTGATGAGGAAAATACTCAAAATGTGTTGTGAGTAACTTCAGCGTATCAGCCCCCTGATCTAGCATTTCTCTCTGCATCTGCTGCGAAACTGTCCCCCTCCCTGTAGGTTTCAGGCCCCTCCAGGGTATTTCATCTAATTGTGTTGTGCACAGACCAGCGCATCACAGAGCCATGTCTGAAGCCGAGGAAGACTGTAAGTCCCCACCAGACATTTCTCTTGCTTCAAGCTACTGGAGGGGGGTCTTTTGAAACAAATTGATTCATCTCCCTCACCTCGAATATGACACTTCAGTACACCATTGTTACTTCCTTATCAGCTGTCCTGCTAGTTTTCTTGCACTTTATCTTTTCTCATGTGTCATTTTTGTCACTTTTCCTGCTGAGATAAATGGGAAACAAGCAGATATCTGCCACAATAATGTCCTGTGTGTTTGTTTTTGCCTTTAAGACTCCCATATCCTGCTATCATGCTGCGACATCGGACACTTTTGCCACCTTATGAGAAGCATTTGTATGTTAAGGCAGGCTATGTCGCATCAAAATAAATATTAACATGTTTTTAAAAAACAAAGTGTACAGCGCCTGGGGGGTAGGCACATACAGTATTAATGGAAATGTAAGACAGTGTTACTTGGGATAGAAATTGGGGGAAATGTATGCCATGGCTTAATGTATGCCATGCATGTCTAAGAATAGAAAGTCAATTTGCATATAACGGCTGCAGCAAACACCTGGAAGAGGCATGGAGGTGTTTATAATACAAGAAGGTTTGAATTCAGTATTACTGCCACATGTGGTGAAGCTGCCCGCACACTCTGTATTTCACACAGTAAATGTGTGATGAAACTGAGGTTTTTTGATGATTGATGGAGAATCAAGACCTTTAGAGAACTACTAAAGGTATATTGCCACAACTCACTGCCCACTTGTGCAATAAAAAATCCTTTAGAAATCACCTCACGGTGTTATTTTATGTTCTTTCTGCTTTGACCTCTTCAGTACTGTAAATCCACAGGACTATTATGTTACCTATAGGCGTGAAAGATAAACACACATGTCATATGTGATGTCATTTCCAAGTCTAATAGGGTTCCCCTCTTCTTTTTTATGGAGGTGATGTTTACTGTACGTCTCAGAGGCAAAACACTGCTCCCATGTATGGACACCATTAACCATAATAATAACCTTTGTCTGTGGACTTATTCATAACGTGGAGCAAAGGCAAAAAGAGGAGTGAAAGCAATACCATATGCCCAACCCACCGCCCCTCTTTTCTTTATCCCTTGACTCTAATAAATCTGCTATGACACTGTGAGCACTGTGTACTGAAGGAGATGAACTGAGTAAATGTTTATGACCCCAAAGGATACTGTGTTTTACAGCTAAGCGAACCATCAGATCAAGCAGTAAAAACACACACCCTGGTTATAAATACCAGTAACTCACCATGGAGCAATAGATAAAGCTGTGTTGTTGAGGCAACCCTTTTGCTAATACAGCATGCGCCAAGCAAACATGTGACTGGTTGAGACGTTCAGATTGCTCAGTAACTTGAGCCGTGGGTATCACATTTGCCTAAATAAATCAGGTTGCATACAGGATGAGTTTTCTTAAGAGCCAATGGTATTCAGGCACAGGGAAGATTGTATATTGAACCTCCTCCTCTCTCCTTTGTTTCAAATGTAGTGTAGGCTTTCAGAAAGCAGAGAGCTGCCTATGTTCCAGACTAAATTGTTTTTTTTTCAACCAGGTGATTTGCTGCATCTCCTTCAACGGCAATCTTGATCTTTTTCATCTCTTCTCTTTTTCTCTCGCTGTCTCTCTTCCTTTCCTTTTATCTGTGTTAACTTATATCCAAGTCACTTCTCCTTTTGCTCCCTAGCTTTACCCAGAATCCATTTAAGATTTATTCTCTGATTAAAAATCAATTGCTAAATTCAGAGCGCAGAGATGAATGATCCCCTGGCTTTCTGCGATGATGGTGCATTCCTGTGAACAAACAGTTTAAGCATTTCATGATCTAAGGCGCTTTGTTAAGTAGCTTATAGCAAAACCACTACGCTGAGTTTGATTCTGAAGTGTTAGTGTGGTCCTTTGACCTGATCCAACGCCAATACACCTATTTTTTTGGAATATGTTAACATGGATCCTGATTCAGTCTCAATGTAAAATCATGTAACATAAGTTAATATAATGTCACGCAGAAACTATAATGTTGATGCTAGTAGTGAGGAAGTGAGGGAATGCCTCTCAGCTCGCCTTAGGTGATGCTCCGACACTCTTAGCGGGTGGTATCAGTAGGATAAACTGCGGAAAGAAAAAGAAAGATGCATCAAGGAAGACAGCTTTTCCAGACGTCCACACATGCGCACAACACCCAACCAATGTTTGGTGGCAGCCAAAGCTCCCGAAAGGTCGAAAAATTCACTTTATGAAAAAGGAATGGTTTCCTATTTGCTGAAAAATTGGTCTAATTGATATTAATTAATAACTAAATTATACACGAGGCAGGGAGTAGCTTTAAAACAGCAGATTTCCATGTGTCACTTCACACAGTCTGATCCCCAGATACGTAGCTTGAAAATGTACGTGGGTGGTAAGCAGAAAAGATGGTAAATATGTTTTGTTTTTTTTTGTAATGTATATAAATAAATCCCAATTCACATACATTTTTAACCATTTCCATTATTAAAGCACATATCAAAGCAGAGTGTGCGCTGTGCTTTTTTTTTTGTGTTCTTTAAAACTGCCAAATACCTATTTTATATTAGGAGTAGGTATTTCAGTTATTACATATTGATGTGCTGACATGATCAAAGTATCCACAGGCTATTTAAAAATGTTCTACCTCTGACCTCACACTAACTCTTTTCTATCAGATTTTCTCTCAGGGCCGTGCAAACACACATAAACTAAGGGCTCAAGTCAGAACCGACTCATTTTGCATTGATTTATTTACTCTCTCGGCCACAGAAACCACATCTTTCTGAAGTGAATAAAGTACTTCTTCCCAATGACATAAAAGGAGGGTATCACTATGTCTCAATGCTGACTTATAGAACTGAAGTTGTTTATCTGTGGCAAAAACAATTGTAAATCACTAAAGAGGTATAGGATTGTTTTTCTGACATTTGCTGAATGGCCTGACATCATGCACTGACTATATTTACACCTTGGTATCTACTTTTGGTAGCTAGTTCGCTACGCTAAATTGACGATTTGCTAAACCTTTCCCCAATTGTCCAATCATAACACTAACGCAAACACTAATCGCGATTTAAAACACTAATCGCAACCGTAACTAGGTACAACCAGCGTGTCAAGGTTTGGATTTTGCAGCTGCATGGGGCTCTTGTAAGAGAGATATTTGGTATCTAAATTGTTAAATGTCATGTCTTTTTTATTTTTTTATCTGTTATTGTTTATTGTCATGAGGAAAACGTCCTGTTCAGGACTGGAACCTCCACTCCGTTGAAGCGGGTCTTGGGTGCGACGGTGTCAGAGCCTAACATTAACGGCTCCTTCCTGCTCTTTGTTGGATTTGGGAAAGTTTACACTCCAGCAAAAATAAAACCTGAATCATAAAAATACAAACAATAAAGCATGAATATAGTATCTATCAATGTCTATCTGTTGTTATGTTACAGATGATAATGAAGTTAAAGCTGTAAAATAAAACAAGAAAGAATACAAATTGTTTCAAAGATTACTATGAATAACAGATGGCAAATCTGGCACAAGCATTCCTGTAAACTACATGGTGCCATGCAAGAAAGAGGGCTTTTGCGAAAGGTTACCCTAACCCTTGATAACTAACTACTATATAAAAATAATCTACTTTATAAACCTTTACTTCTTCACACACAGAAGAACATTTAGAAAATCCACAACATGAGTTGGGCTGCCTGCTGATTTCATCAGATCTGACCGGCAGCCCACCCTTGGACCAGACCACCAATGAATTGCAAATAAAGTACACGGAGAGCCCAGAAGAGTCACAGCAGACCAATTAACCTTTCACTGATCCCACTTTTTATAAAGGGCCACTTCAGTCATTAGGACAGACAGCACAAGTGAGTGAAAATGAAGGACTGTGTGTATACTCTACACGTACGCTCGTACGCAGTAGGAAGTCCTAACCTTTGTACTCTGCAGTCTCTTGTGTCATAACCCTTCGCCATGGTCTTGGACGTGACAACCCTTTTATTCTTTGTTTTGTTTCGTTTTTTTTTCCTTTAGGCCAAAAGGCAAGCAATAATGAATGTAAGTGTCTAAATCATTGATAGAGTAATGTTATAGGGCTAAAGTGTAGTGCGTCATATGAAGGGCAAGTCGAATGTAACAGCAGTACCCTGTATCACTGTAAGAGTGACAACATGTCTGAATATACTGTCAAAAGAGGTCATGGCTGACACATCCATCATTCATCTGCTTTACCCTCACATGATGAAAAGTGTGGGTTAATCATGTTGGCTCCATCTTTCTCGTCTGTAAGCTTTTGTCTGTAGCAATGAGTCTAATACAGGTAATTATGTAGGCATGAAAGGCTTGACGGCTTCCTGGATGAAGACTGGCATCTTGATGGATGCAGGGGAGGACGGGCAGGGGGGTGAGGTATTTTGCTGCACGATGGAGTTTAACACAAAACAGTCATGACAAAGAGAGAGAGAGAGAGGGAGGGGGGAGACACACACATGCATGTACATACGTACGTCAGTGGTCCGAGAGGTCCTGGTGTAATAGAGATGTATAATGCTGTAAGGGACAGCCTATAGTGCTAACTGCCAGCACAATGCATTTGTTTGCACTTAGAGGGCGAATATATGTTTTTATCCAGCAGGCTGCCCCAGGCCATGCACACACCTCTGCCTGGCACAGCAATTCAATCTGCTGTATGAAAATCTGCAGCACACGAATTAGGCCAAAATAATTCATTTAATAATTCATTTCAGCCTGCTATTGTTACATGATTTTTTTTGGCGGATTTTTTTTGGGGGGGCTTCTTGCCTTAAATTGATAGAACAGCCGTAGTGAGAAAGAGGGAGAGAGGGGTGGATGTGAAACAAAGGGCCACGAGTCGAACCCTCTGCAGTAAAGAATCCTTGACTACTCTTCTACTCTATTTTGTGGCCGTGTCTTGTAGAGGAACCTTGTGACAAAATGTAGTTTTAACAGACTTATTATCTTAGTTTGCATGGTGCTAACGTGATGTTATCAAATAGCAAAATTTAACAACAAAATGAAATGTTATTCCAGCTCAGGAGTACTTTGCACTGGGCTTAATGGGAGCTTTGAGGCAACAGAGTACACACACCTTGCATGCTTCACTGTAGGTGTGATGTCATAAATGTGCTATCTGTATCTGAGATGCAGAAGGGAGGCCCTACCTGTACTCATTGAAACATCATATAATGTGTGAAGGGTTTCACCTGTAAAAGAACTATGTGGAGTGTAAATGGTTGACCCTTAGTGAAAGGGGAAGCCTTGTTATTTATTCTGAACAAATGCAAACTTCTCATGATTTGTGGCAAGATTAATGGCACAGAATCAGCCTCAATTTATCATGCTGTCTCACCACCTCACTCCATATATGTGTGTGTTTGTGTATCGTGTGTCCTGAATCACAGATACACAAATAACCGATTACCTCTGTGCTGTCTCCAAGGACAGTGTACCAAAGAAACAACAGACTATAGAGCTTCTACTAATACACTTTTGTCCAACAAAGTCTTGGGTGTGTTGTGTGTTCAGTGGGGAAAAAGCCTATTGTGCTGGAGGCCAATACAAAGAAAGCAAAACAGCAATTTGCATATTAAAACTAGTAATGTGTTTGGTCTTTGTCAAAATTAGATTGATATCTGCTAATGGATTTCCAGGAGCATACATTCAGTGCTACATTTGAATATAATGTAGAAGACCTTGCCTTGAAGCAGTCTTGTTTTTAAAGGAGAGGCTCTGCTTCTGCCTTCAATGCCGCAGAATCAACTTTTTAATAATTAGTTAATGGTACATTGACCACCTGATGTCTTTCCTCCAGGATGACTTTATCTCCTCTCACACTGGTCTCACCGCAGACGTGCTCAGTCTCAGCTTTCACATGGAGCTTTCCTCCTGCTGAAATTCTCATCATTAGATTTCTTTTAATCCTCTCTTGACCCGGTGTGATGTTACATTTTCACTTTTTATTTACAGCTTTCTCTTTTTCTCACGTGAGTTTCGCTCCTCTGTTAAGTCCTCAACATTAAGAGTAACTCATTCATTGTATTTCTTTCTCTCTTGGCAATTTATTCAACACGTCATTCCTGGACGTCATCATTTCTCCTAAAAGCCTAATAATCTCGTTAATAACAATCTTAGGTTTTCCCCATTAGGCATCTCTGATTATTGTCTCATTAATAATTAATGTGATGCATACAGAAATGTGAAGTACATAAACCAAATAGTCACAACCAAGAGGTCAATTGAGATGTAAATTACTTATGTGCAAATATACCTTTCTCAAATCAATAAATTGAAAATATAATATAATGCAAAAAAACAAACAAAACTATTCCATATAATGAGTAAGAGACCAAGCAGAAAGGCTGAAGGACTCGAGGTGTATGAAGCAAAAATAAAACCATTAATTTGCAACTTAAAGATTGGAAAGCAGGACATAATTAGCATTAGGAAAACCAGAACTTTTTTTTCAGAAACTACTGGACTGGACCGGACATACAAATATAGAGAGTTTTTATATTCATAGGCTAGACACCCAGAGGGGAAAAGAAAAAAACAATTAACTCCACAATGCAATTAAAACCTTTTACAAATATACTATATATTCAAATAGTGTTTGTACACATTTATTTTTCTGATATCAAGAAACAACTTTCAAAGTCCAAAGAAATATAATTTAAAGTGGACTCTCCTCTTGACTACAGTTAGCCTCTTGCCTCTTTTTGTCAGACTCAACCAAGGTCGCATTGTAACAGAGAAATAGAGTAAAAATACTAAATTAAATGCCAGTATGTTCAACTATAATAAGGAAACAGGATGTATTGTAAAATGTTGTGTGTTCTCTTTGAAAACATATCATTACTTTAAGCATCACATTTGTTGTGACAATGCTAAAAAGAAGAAAACCACCGACACTGACACAATGTTATAGAAAATGTATTTAAAAAAAGTATATGGTATAATGAAGGAAAAGTGTCCCACGCCCACGGCCCACCTGACGTAGCCGACACTTGATTGGACCTGTCAGTGCAGGTGTGCTTGATTGACATCTGTCTGACCCTCTGGTTGGTTGAGTTGTGCCTTGTAGGGTGGGAGAGGTTACACTTTCATCATTCTTATTCTTTCATTCTTTCAACTAGATGTCAAATCAGCCAGACGAAGTGAAAACATCTGAGGCCTTAAAGTTGTTACTGTATGGCTAACATGTTAGCTAACGGGCTGAGCATTTACAGAGCAACATTAGCACCATATGGAGTCAAATCCCACACTTTTTCGACTTGTGAGCTACTTTTAAAATGACCAGGTCAAAAATGATCTACCTGTATTCAAAAATGCTAAATATATTTATCTATATATGTACTGAATATACTTTAAATATACAATATATGTTGGCATACCTTGCTACACTGCATGAACCCTTATGGCACAATACAATTCAATACATTTATGGTCACTACCTTACTCTGATGACTTGCACTGAATAGTCAGCCAGGTTTGCATAGTGCGGACAGTAACTGCAGGTCGCCTGCCTCAGGCATCCTTCCACATGATCATCAGGGACCGGATAATCTTCATGTGGGAAAAGGCTGACTCGCATAAATAAGTAGAGCCAAATAATGCAGTCAAGGAGGTAGCACATTTCCTCATGTTGAGTACTTTTCCTCTGTGAGTAAGTTCCAAAACTGTCCATGAGCCTTGGACTTCGGCTGAACGTCAGCCTGTCGTGTCAGCATCTCATCCTCCACTGCACATGAGTTCAAGTGAAACAGTGTGGCAATTTTTCATGTGAGTGAATCAACTTCAATATCTTCCCTAAATGGGTAGAACATAAGTGTAGCAATTGGCTCAAGTAAAGCAAAGTCTTGAAACCGTTTGTCAAAGTCTAACAGACAATTGTCAGTCTGCTCTGTGTAGCACTGTCACGTTGCGCACACACCTTCCCCTCGGTCTCCAGCTCTGATGCCAGGTTTTGAAAGTTCCCCAAATCATGGCGCTCCAGCTTTGAGGACAGAAGTTGCATTTTTCATCTGAAAGCATTAACTGAGCTGATCATGTTGACCACGGTTTTGTCTTTTCCTTGCAGCTCTAAATTAAGCTCATTCAACATGTTGGTCAGATCGGTTAAAAAATCCAAATCCAGCAGCAACTGATCGTCATTAAGTTGCTTGTATTCTGCAATTCTATAGACAAAGACCTGCCAAAAGAGGTGTAGATGATAGGCTATCATCTAAAAACAGTTCTGTTATATGTATATATATATATATATTTATTTATTTTTTGAACGGTGTGCGATCTACCCACACTACACTCACGATCTACCGGTCGATCGCAATCGACCTTTTGGGCACCCCTGCCATAGACTGTATAGAAAGATGGACAACAACGCAGCTCCTAAAAAGTGAAAACATAACACGTTGATGGCTGGTCATAAATCCAGCCCGCTCCATGTTAGCTGATGTGACATGTGCCAAACAAAAAAATCATAATACACGTGAAATAAAAATGTTTCCAAAGATGTTTATCAGAAAGCCCTTTCACATATGACTCATTGTTCAGATGAAAATATAATTTACACTTAATTAAACACTAAAAAAAAAATTGTAAAAAATTGCGGTAGCAAATCATCTGATGTCAAACATGTCATGAGAAGAGATGAGGAGCTTTGTTTTGAAACAACATTTTTAACTGACCCATGTTGGTTTTTAAAAAGCTGACTTTTCAGAATAAAACGGATCACTTTTAATAATAAACAAATATTTGCTTTGTTGTTTCTAAGATAACATTTGAGCTCCACTGGAACAAGCTCGCTGCAAGCAGCATGTTGCCCCGTCCGGAAAATCAAGAACATCCACAAAGGGATCCAAAGATGCATTGTCCCTATTTAGCATTTACACTGTGGCTTTTCCCCTTTTATACCATATACTCTGAGTTGACAGTTTTATTAAGCTAGATGTATCTAATAAACTGGAAAATGAGAAATGATACACTGTACAAGAAATGGAGTTGTTATTTAATGGACTTATTTCCTAACTCACAAAGTCAGTGTTTTCCACAAAATAATTCTTAATTGAAAAATGGCCAAGTGAAAACCTTTAACTGTGACAGTGGTGTGAGATTAAAGGTCTGAGGTTACTAAAGTCATGTGCTTTTCAACATAATATATCTCATAGGCTGAGGCAGCTTGATGTCATTTCAATTTTAATGGACTTTTCATAACTAGAGGAACCTTTGAGGCAAAATGGTGCTACATCAAATAGAGAATTTAATTACACTCGTTACCCTTTATTGCTTTTTACCAACAAACAGATTGCACACCTTGAACTCAGTTAGTAACTGGATTCACCGTGGACCAGAACCATCTTCTGGTCATTTCACTGTTTACGCTTGGCTACTATTATGCTAGAAGTCCTTTTCTCACTTGTTGAAGAAGAATAACTTTATTAATAAGGGGAATTACATTTTTTCCCTCCTTGTTATTTTACACACGCACATACACAGTGCCCAGGAAGAGAACTGCACCTTTCCAGCTTGCAGTCTGCACCGTCCGTGGGCTGAACTTCCCCCAGCCACCCTCCGGTTCACACAGAATGAGCTCCTGTGCTCCCTGAGGAGAACTTCTGTGAAGAATCTCTGCCTGCTTTCTGATTCTGATTCTTTTTTGGTCTATCTTTTCTTTGAATTCACCTCCATTTCCCCCCCTCCTCATCCAGGTGTCTGATGATTCATCCGACTCCCCAGAGCCGGGGCAATTCACCTGCATGGAGCCTTTCCTGGTGCGGAGGCTGTCTTGCCGGACGATCCAGTTGCCCCCTTTGGCCTTTAGACAGGCAGAGCAGTACTATTGTGATCGCAAGCCAGAGTTGGACACAGTCACAGTTCCACCACGGCCCACAACACTGCCACTACGCACCCCGCCCCTCATCGCCATCACCTCCGCTGACACCAGCAGGTAGGACTGTGTGTGTGTGTGTGTGTGTGTGTGTGTGTGTGTGTGTGTGTGTGTGTGTGTGTGTGTGTGTGTGACTACAACATGTCTTTCAGTGGAATGGGTAATTAGAGTAGGGGTGAGGAGTGCTTCGATCAATAGACTGAGGACACATCACTCGCTAAGTACCTGACACTGTGCTTACAGGTTGAAATGTGCTTAAACATTTACTGATGACTATACGATGTTTTCTCAAATTGTGTGTATGCTTGCGATCCAAAGTATCCCACACATTTTGAGATTCTGTGCTTTGTGTCTCCATAAATGTCAACAGGATATAAACCTCTTCTTAAAGAGAGTCCAACACTTGCTTGCCATTTGCAATCAATCATAGTAAACATGTGAAGTGGATCAATTTAGACATATACATAAAGTATGACTATGAATTAGATGTCTCTCTGTGAAACCCAGAAATAAAACCCAGAACACAAACAATAAGCAAACATGGCTTGCCCTAAAAGGTGGGGCGGATGGAGCTCAGGTGGTAGAGAAGGTCGTACATTAATCACAATATTGGTAGTTGGATATGTTTGTATGTGGGGGGATGTAAGCTGACAAATGAATGTAATACAAAAAGGTTGCTCAACAATACATTTTCATTTTGCAGATGTACTTAACAGAACAACAAAGACGGCTTTCAAATCAGTCCTAGTTTTCAACTGCTACATGATCACTTTCGAATCTAAAAAGAAACTGAAAATGTCTGTAAAGAGGACAGAATGTCCATGGTGATGGATTACCTATCCCACGCAAGCCTCTGCAAATTGAGTCACATACCATAATAAAATGAACGGCTAGAAATGGCTGCCTGAAAATGACGGTATGAGTTTGAAAATGGTTGACAGTAATGCAAAGTATGCTTGACGTGTAGTGGACCAATAACATGCAAACCACTGGTATTTAAATGATCCCTGACTGGCTACATGCTCTCAGTGTGACTCACTGGAGGAATGTAACCCACCATTTGAAACATGATGATGAAGATGGAACCTCTCAGAGGGTTGCAGTAAAGATCTGTCCCTTTTTTTTTTTTTTTTTCTTTTCTTTGAAAAACCTTTGCTACAACATAATTTCACATTTGGCACTATGGTTTTGATTGATCTACAGTGTTATACACCACAGGAGTCTTTTACGTGTAATTTCTTTCTAACTAAGTATTCAAGCTTTTGTGTGGAATTTTTATGTAACCATCACACAGGCTGCAGAGGTAAAGGCAACGCTTACATTTCACGATACAGAAAGTACAACCACATGTTTGACAAATCTAAGCATTACTTTTAGTGTGCACTCAGTCTCTTCAGTTTGGAAAACATGACCATACAGACTGAGAAAACTGAGAAAGAATGACACCCTATCCCTAAACTGGAGAGTGCATCAGAGCGGTTTTAGATTAAATGAGGTTTGGCAGAGACGGACACCAATTCTCCAGCCATCTTGCCTCTCTGAGGGGAGACGGAAACAAACATGGCAAACAGCATTCTGCATCAAAGACAGTGGTCCAATGGGGAAGTCATACATTTGATTAGCGGACCATCCAGAAATATACCCAGGTATGTGGAAATGGCATATGAATTCAGTGATCAAACCCGTGTGTCAGTGGAAAATCCTCATTGTCCTGGGTTAGTGTTGTACATGGAAGCAGATGGCAGTTAACTCGTCAATCAAATAGAAAGCGGTGCTCCTCTGATTTGCCTTTGATTGTGTTGGCATGCTTCAAAAGGCTCTGTATCTCACTCATCAGCATCATGGTACCTCCATAACACAGTTCAATTGCCCGGCATGTGCCAGATGAGATAGAAAATGCATCCTCTTCCCACCACTTCTTTCGTCTTGTCCTTTTTTTCTCTCTCTTTGCTGAATGAAGTGACCTGCAGTGTGTCACAGAGTAAATAAGCAACAGAGAAATGAGCAGTAAGGTGCAGCTTATCAAGGACAAGCTTGTTAAAAGAGCTTTAATTAGAGAATATGTTAGAAGGCGTTTTTAAAGAGACTTTAAACAAGAAGAAAGTGTTATTGACTTGTAGACTTCTTTAAAGGAAAACAAGAAAAGCTCACTTAGGGTCAATTTGCTCTAAATTACATTTTTAGGCCGACAGAGCAATTTTCATGGAGACTCTGATTCACAACAGTGCTGAAATAGTTTCCGCTGCCTCAAAATTAGTGCTTAAATATCAAGAACCAGTGGATTCCAAGAAATACAGATTGTTTTTGTCTTTGCTTTTAACATTTTTGACCGTAGCTAGGTGTGTCACACATCTAGATTTCTCACAACAGTGTCTACTGTATCACTGACAGAAACTGCTTCCCATAATGAAGAAACAGTCAATACTGAATAATCAACTGTTAGCAGAGACTGCCCATTCTCTCTGAATAATTGTCAGCAAACTTTTACGTGAACTTCAGAAAAGGGCAAACTATTCCCAAGTGTGTAACAGCTCCACTCTTACATCTCGTTACATTGGCTAGATAAGGTTTGGGTCATTTGAAAGGGGGTTGTGTGCTTATTTGAAGGAAGACAGGGGCAGGACAGGCCTGGCCACTGTCTCCTCTACTTCAGACGTTGTATCGACTATTTTCATTTATGTCATTGCCTTTTCTTGTCTTTTTCTTTCTATCTTCAAAATCTTAAGCTTTAAAGGTTTTTTTTTTTTTTTTTTTTTTTACTTTTCAAACTATTGCCTGCAGCGTCCAAAAAAACCACAACCTGATTGGATTGAATCAAAAGTGTTTTTTGTGTAATATAGTATACGCTCCAACATTTTTTTTCAGCCCTTTGACTGCAAAGAAAGCCTCCCGATAAACCCTCAGTCATGTCCCATCATGTTAACACCGCATCAAGCAAGAGCGACTGCTTTCATAACAGAAAATACTAAGTGTGAGCAGTTTAAGAAAAGAATGAACTTTAGGGAGACAAATGGGTGATGGGGAGATTTTAACAAAGGCCATACATCTTAACTTTGCTTCAAGCTTAATTCATCTATAATTCAGCACAGCAGTGAGGAAGAACTATACAGTTGTAAACCATTAAGGAGGAAAGACATGCCGCAGTAAATTTTCCAACTGAAACTTTTGAGTGAATTTGGTGACATTAACTTTTTATGCAGCTTAATGAGACTGTCTGCAGTATTAATCCACGGACCAAGAAGAAGCACAAAGAAGTGCACTCTTTCCATTAGATGCTCTCATAATGGGAAGACAAAACAATAATTTTATCCATTAAACAGTTCCAGTGCTATTGGTTTTGCCTCTCCCCAGCGACTAGCAAACACTAAGTATGATGGCTTTTGTTGGACCGATAGAAAGGGTAGAGATTTAACATCATTTATAGCCCTCAGTGCCTCAAAATACATAAACATACATTTATTGTGCTGCGAGATGAAAATCCCAAAGAGCCTGATTTGCTGGGCTCACAAATGGCATTGAACATTAAACAAGTTTTTGTTCTGTTTATGTACATGTATGTTTTTTCAATCAAAGAATGTAACTTTATGATTGCATGGCGGACAAGGTCATTACCAACACATCAGCAAACGAACTGACTGAAACGCTAACCAGCAGATGTTTATTAGGTGTTGAGATATAAATGTGTGCTGACAAAGGCTGTTCCAGCATCATTAAGTGTATTGAATATTGGCTCAATACTGGGTCAAAACAAGCTATCAGTGTATTGAATTCCCAAAAACTAAAATGTCATCCCAAGAGTCATGTGAAATTCATCAGGTCAGTTGGAAATGAACTGTTTTTCTCTCTTATATTCTTAGAAACACATGCATACATGCAGATTATAGTTATAGATGCACAGTTCCCACTTTTCTCTCCGGACACCTAAAAGCAGATGACCCGCTGATACCAGTGCTTTTTTTTATTAAAAATCTGTACAGCTCACTGTGTAAGAGATTAGGTTAATGATTGTATGTGTAAGGGAACACGAGGCTGCAACTAGACATTACATCTTAACTATAAGAAACATTTATACGCCAACTGCAAATTTGAATTATATTCTGGAAGGTTTATAAGATTGTGTTGTCGCTACTAACTGTGACGTGAATTGGTCAGGTTTGGCCGATAACCTACTCTGTTAAATGAGTATTGGCTGGATATTTAGGAGGAATAACTATTATCGACTGCACTAATAGTTATCTCAGCCATTTTCCTATTATTGAACTTGCTACTTTTTTTATGTACGATTTGTGTAGCGTTCACTGACCAATCGACATGCTGATGTAGCAACAATAACACTTTTGTCCTTACAATATTAAACAAATTGAAGATAATATAAATCAAAACATTAACAAGACTGTATTTTTATCACACTGACTGAAAGCTCCTTATGGCTTGAAGCGCTGATGTTGTATTGACTCCTGACAGATTTACAAGTCAACATGTTTGATGTTTACTAATAAATCCAGTGGCAAACAAAGTTGGTACATTGTTCGGTGATGGTGACTCCCACTGCATGATGGGATATGATGTTCCCCATGACCTTGAGATCAGCCCAAGTCAAAATTGCATCCACTTGCACCTTTTCCATCCGAAACCATGCGAGGAGAGAGGAAACGAGGAAATGTGGTTTTAGAGAAATGAGACGTCCTTTCCTGTGACGCGTCACATTAAGAGACCGCCGTTTCTGATGTCGCCAATCACAGCTGATCAGCTGTCCGTCAGCTGTAGAGACTTTTTGACGGAGTTTGTGTCTGCACACATGTGCACTGTGCTAATACTAATAAAAGGCACACAGTTATCACTGTGCAGCAGCAGCAGCAGCAGCAGCAGCAGCAGCAGCAGCAGCAGCAGCAGC
>CALSCE010010657.1:21246662-21283610 GCA_943593645.1 Bovichtus variegatus | reverse complement strand
GCAGCAGCAGCAGCAGCAGCAGCAGCAGCAGCAGCAGCAGCAGCAGCCTGGTACCTGTTTAACAAACACCTGCACATGAGTAACAACCTGCAGTCTGTCTTTATATGGACTACTGTGTCCTGCTTAGAGGCACAGGGACCTTTTCTACGGGCAGAATGCATTTATATTATTTATGCATTATTTGTGTCAATATTTATTCATATTTTGATTGTGAACTCATTATTTAATAGCCCAGAATATGATTATGGCATCTTTTGAACACTGGACATTTTTTATTAGGCTAAATGTTTCATATCAAACCCGACGCTCAGGAAAGATGAACCTCGCATGTCGCATGGAGATGACTATAAATAAAAATGTAGATGTAAAAAGTGCTTCTTGCTGACAGACAGACTCTTTGACTCTCTCCGAAATTAATTGTATCCATAATAAAAGTTAATGGGAGAAATAACGGATCACGAAAAGAAAAATCTTTCTTATAAATGAAGAAAGTTGTTTGTCTGGTTTGTTGTTTAGATCTACAATTAACACTTTTTAAACTTGATGGTAAATCGGAAAACAAACACAATATTAAAAAGAGTGTTGCACTGGAGTTAAATCTGTTATCTGTCTTCACTCCGGTATGAAACTCCAGAGATGTTGAAATGTTTCAGATCAGTCTGATCAGCTGCAGGGTCCAATCAATAACTGATATCCAATAAGGGGGCGTGTTGGCTGGTAGAAGACTTCTGTGCAGGCTGCTCCTGCGTGTCCTCGCTCCTCAATCCTCGCTGCTCAGAGCAGAAATAAGAGCTTTGGGACGGTCTTCAAGATGTCGCACTGGAACCACTTTGAGTGAGGAAATATCAAATAAGAGACTTGAGATGTACTCCTTGTTTAGGAACAAATAATGAAGCATAAATGAAATGAATACACAGATGAATTTTCAGGTCATTTCTCAGTATGTGCAGTATTCAGTGCTGCTGCTTATCAGTGCATCTCTGCAGGGAATATGGTTAACTTCAGTAGGTAAAGGTGGATCAGCACAAAGTCCACACAGGAGTTGCTCATGTGTGCATGCAAGACATGCTCCTATTGGCTTTTCTCTGTGTGCTGTCCTACCACAATTTAATTTACTTGCCACTTGTTTTCACCTTGTTTTTAAGATGATTACATTTCTGCTGTTGAAGAAGGAGCGATTGCAATCCCCACCCTATTAGCTCCCAGAGTAATGGGCCCGAGCTGCAAGGGAAGTGTAGGAAGGAAAGAAAGCAGTCTTCTCTCAAAGTCCCGTTTCCCTGGAAAGGATGACAAACAGAACAGAGTAGGAGAGGTTTAACAAGGTCACTGGATGTTTGCACTCCTCTCTACCCCCGAGGCCATCACAGGCAAAGACATTCATCCTGTAATGCCCCTATGTTTAATTAATTGCTGTCAAGGTGAGCTTATTTGACCTGCAGTGAGTTTAATGCCAGCTGTTATAAATACATTCCCAATTTTATCAATTATATTGAGTGTGTGTCCAGTTCAACAAACTGATGTTTTTGTGATAAACTTAAATCTCATTTGGGCTATTAGATAGTCAAAGTGGTTCAGTGTTATATGATTTGGCCACCTATATCTCTGTCCACCCCCATCAACTGCTTTTACTCATGAGGATTTTAGGGGAGGTGCTCTGGGTGGTGCTCTGGGTGGGTCCCTCATGTTTAATGTCGCACCCTGCTCCATATATGCAGTCGCAGCCTGTTCCTTGCAGGGGACTTGAGAAGAGTGTTGTCATGTCTGGATGGTTTTACGCACACCATGGGTCAAGTGAACTACAGCCGCGGGGATTTACAGAGGTTTGCATGATATAGTTGAAAGAGCCTCTGCCTGTGTGGACCGTCCTGCACAGCTCGAACCGTCGCAGCAACACAAGCACCTTGCTGAAATGGGCGTGTACGGAGGAAGCGGGGAGCACTTGGAAACCAGACTAAATTGAGACGAGTTCCTCCTCGTAGCCTCTGGGACACTTCTCCCTTCTATAGAGGTCTACCTCGTGATGCGTAAAGTGATCAATATTTGGTTTTGTCCAATGGGTTTCTGCAGGGCAGTGAGGACTAAGTTGATGGAGTTAAACTCAGACGTGATCTCCAAAAACCCAACTGGACGTGAAGCACCGAGAGTCACTAAAAAGTTGTCTCGATTACTTCTAGGGTTGTAATTTTGCCTTCGGACCTATTTTTGGATTTAAAAAAAACAACAACACCTTAACTGTGTTGTGAAGCCCCCTCCCTACACCTTCCCCCCGGGTCATTTAATTTGACTTCAAAGTGTTTTATTTCTTTTACAAAATATTTGTTTAACCCAACGTGACGAGGATGGACCCTGCCTGCGGGAAAGTGGGGACGGCGTCGTTGTCCACCGGCGGCGGAACCGGCGTGAGTGCAAAGGCGCCCAAACATCTGTGGAGGCAGCAGAACCAGCCAGCGCTCTCTCCGCTCCACCACGCGCTGGTAGTGCGCAAGAACGACCGCGTGAGACAAAGAGGCTTTTCCGACACCGAGAGATACCTCAACCCGAGAAGCATGGACCGGACTTACGCTGTGGACACGGGGCACCGACCCGGGCTGAAGAAATCCAGGATGTCGTGGCCGTCGTCGTTTCAAGGTCTTCGACGGTAAGAACAGGAGGAAACTGCTTCTCTCGTCTTGTGTCTTTTTCTAATTCCCCTCGATGAAGATGGGCGTTGTGTGCATGACTGACGCGAGAGCCGAGAAGTCTTTTGGTTCGTATTTAGTCCTAACTTTGAGGAGGTTATACATTTTTTTTTTTTTGGCTTTGCCTGTGCTCGACCTCTGTTTAACACGACTTTTTGTATCGCACTGTGGAAAGCATGTACTATGTATCTGCACTACTGCCAGGGTGCAGGCAGGATGGATAAAGTAGAAGCTTGGGCAGTCCATAGCGAAAAGGTAAAAAGAAGAAAAATAGTCGCCAAACTACGGTTTTAAAAGCACTGCTGTCTATGCCCTTTCCCACACTCACACACACACCATCCGATAACTTATATCTGTTTTTATTCTTTTATTTTAACGGAGCTCACAGGCGCGTACAGCTAATTGTTAAAATTAGGTCAGAAGGATGTCAGCCTGAAAGGAATGGGTTAATGTCTAGGACACAATAAGCAAAGTCAAAAGAAATAAGTGAGTGTTAGGTAAACACAGTTATCACAGTTGTATGTTTACGTGTATATCTGTTAATTAGACTACTAAATGTGGCTCAGGCAGAGATGCACTTAGTGTAGAGGCTGATGGAGATGGAAGGTAGGCGTTGACCGAAGCCAGGTCACAGGGAATATTCCTGTGTGCCTGAGCACAACACATGAATGCTGTCCCCTTGCACCCCTTTTTTGTTTGTTTTTTTTATTTTAAAAATATTGTTAAATGATCTTCATTGAGCTTGAGGATCACTGGGTAGCCTAGTGTTCATGTTTGTAAGTGAACTTACTCTCTGGTCTCTACGAGGAAAAGAGATACAGTAGGAGGGCTTTACATCATCACTTATAAATGGTGACCACATTCTCTGAAATTACACTCAGAATAATCTGACTCCCTACACATGGCAACGTGGATAATGATAGCGCATGTATGACAAGCGCTGGGTCTTCAGATATTGCTTGCACTTAAGTATTTAATCAGAGCAGCTACTGTAAAATGACTGCAGTAATGTTTGCAGTAACAACAGTTTTAGTGAAGGCTGCCTGCACACGGACAGACACAAAAGCAGCTCTGCACCCCTGACAGCCCGGGTGTGTAGGGAAATGTTTCTGCTCTAATTACTCACTTGTTCTGGGAAGGAACGAGGAAAAAAAAAAGACCAACTGAAATGAAATCTGAGAAGGTCACCTCGGCTCCCTCGCTTAAGTGATTGTTGCAGATGTAAGTTTATGTCAAACAGCTTGCTGGTTTCTTTCCTTCTTACTCTTATTAAAAGATTGGTGTAGATATGAGTGATACTTGCCTGCAGGTCCAGTCAACTATAGAAAGCGCAGTGGC
The DNA here is from genome assembly GCA_943593645.1 of Bovichtus variegatus. Classification (NCBI taxonomy): domain Eukaryota; kingdom Metazoa; phylum Chordata; class Actinopteri; order Perciformes; family Bovichtidae; genus Bovichtus; species Bovichtus variegatus. The sequence goes on along the minus strand of CALSCE010010657.1, from coordinate 21,279,594 downwards.
TTCTCTGGCCGACAGACAGAATGGTCCCTGTCACAGTGGCAGAACAGTCACATGGAGGAGATGCCAGGGAGGGAGGGAGGGAGTAATGAGAGCGCAGATGGAAGTGACATTGCAAAGTGGTGTGCTGGACTAAAACACCCATGTGATGTTAAAATGTTGCATTTGAATTTATAATTTATCCTAACAAAGTCAAATTTAACATGAGATGTTAGTGTAATTCAACTGCATTGAAGATCATTCAATCACTTTCATATTTGCTTCAGGGGGGGTAATTACAGGTAGATTAACCCAACCAAATAACATTTTGCCCATGAGCCTAATTACATAAGAGGCACATTGCACTCCAGCACATATTCAGGAACAATAACAGCAGGCTAAACCAAATTTGACCCCCTGTATACCACAACCCAGTGCACCATTATTTGCAGCTGGTCAATTGATTGCTTGTGTTTTTTATGTGCATCCATTGAGTTGCATTTTTGTGTAATTCTTATTTCAATGTCTCCTGCCTCTGGGACTCCTAAGGACCTTAGTCATTGTCCACAATAACAATGCAGAGGATTATGCAATGCACAACGTATTGCAGGACAATCGTACTAGCAGCTGTTGTGTGATAGCAGAACAGCTGCAGTTAAAGTGTGTGTGTAGTAAAGGTATGCACCTCTTTCTCAGACTGACTCCAGTCTTTTCATTCATCTTACAATCTTGAAAATAGCACATTGGTAAAAAAGAAATAACACATTTGTAAAATGAATAATCCATTGTTTTATAAAAACAACATTGCTTGGCACACTGCCTTATTGATTGTATCGTTCAAACACCAGAGTCTTCCCTTCTGACATTCATTGTATTACTAGCATGGATTTAAAAGCTTTTCCATAGCCTATGCGAACATGCAATTAACTATAAGGAAGACGGCTAACTTCTCTATGCTTGAAAGCCCATTATATATATATATATATATATATATATATAATGGGCTTTTCAGATACTCTTATAGGTGCGTGATGCATGAGTTCATGTGTAAAGGTTACATATCTTTACAGGGAAAAACTCTGCAATCAAGTTGTTGCACGTTAGATGAACAAGACATATTTCCTGAGTGTAACAGACGGATAGAAACAACTTCTAAGGGCAGTGCCCCTGTAGAAAAATAATAAGAAAAGCCAGCCACTTGCTCAACATATACAGTTGATGTCAATCTCGTGTATGGAGAGAGACAGCAAATCTTTCCCTCAGAGGACAGTGGATGTAGCTGTGTGTGCCCGAGCCGCTGGTTTGCCAAGGTCCAGCAGCCCCAAGGTAAAACACATCACCCAAATGTGTCACAATGTAGGCTAGGCCTGGACGCTGCTCAAGGCTTCTGTGAGACCTCAGGAAGAATCTGGAGCATCCTTTGACGAGGGGATGGCATGCTCCCATTTCTCTCCCACTGCCTGCCTGTCCCTGTCACGGGGACGCTGCGGGGGGGTCGGTTCTTTATCTCTGGAGATGTCACTGAAGAGGAGGATCAGGATTTCTCTCGTCTCGGTCCAATCACAATCAAGATTTGGTGATGCAGTCGCTGGAAAAGTAAATGTCAAAACAAAAAAATGATGAAACATCTACGGGGAGAAGGAATGGAAGGTGCTCTTCCCTGGACATTTTGTTCCCTCAGGAGCAGCAGATTGGAAAACGTAGCCCCTCCTTCTCATTCTAGGCTGTATTTAACAGCTGTTGATTTTTCTCCTGCCAGTCTTCCTCCTACTGTGACTGACTACTGTGGCTTGCCAGAGTGAGTTTTTTTTTTGCCAGTATGAAGCATAACCCCCTGGCTGTGTCATTAGATCCCAAGGGTGTAAGTGAGCGAGTCAGAAACCTCTATTTGGTACTTGGCTATATATAACCGCAGTCACGGCCATACTCCCAGTCATATTTCATAGAATGCTACAGCACTGCCATAATACACATCTACTGTATGGCTAGACTCCCAGGCATGTGAAAGATGCCCAGAACATGTTAATGAACAAGTTGCGGACATGGTACTAAACCTTTCATTAACAGAGATTAGCATCAAACATCATGTCGCTTGGGTAATGAAATGGGTTATGAGCTATACTTTCTTTTGACTTTGAGATTTTTTTTGTGTTTTAGTGTCCTAGTATGAAAGGCTGTCGGAGCTGATAATTGTGTGAATGCCAGCCCATTGTCTGGGTCTTATTGACCTGTTCATTCAGGCAGAAAGGGAAGGAGTATTGAATATGTTCTGTGAAAGATGAGCATGTGCAGGTCAGTGATGTAGACATTTTGAGTTGGGAAGTCAATTATAGTCAAACCTGGAGTAAAGCCACAGCTACTTGAGCAGAAAGCCAAAAGGTAATTTGTCATTCGGGATGTGTTATATTTGCAGACGATAGGGCTGCAGGCCTGATCCTTGTCAGAAGTTTTCTGATATGTTATAAAATTATCATAGTAATAGATGTACAGTAAATATCAATACTGAAGGGAAAAGGACTTTCTATTTCTATTTAACCCAGGACATTTATTTTCTACTTGTACAGCTATAGACACTGTGTTTTTCTATGTAAAGAAGGGATCAGATTTAGTCCCATCTCAGCTATATGCACAAAAAACAATCTTATGAAAGAGTATTTTATGCATATGGAATAGGTTTCCCAAAAATGCATACACTGGTTAACATGCATGCATAGAAGTGGATAGATTATTGTTATATTGCATTTATAAGTAGATAAAATAAAGCACAAAACGCTCATGGCCATATAAATCTATGCCACTTGACAGCTACTTTAAAGCCATTAGAAAGTGTATAGTATGAACAATCTGCAGCTATTTGTTTTAGTAATAGAGTATTCTACCAATTATTCCATCGATAAATCTAGTAATCGGATAAGAAATCATTTTGGCAAACTGGCACACTTAAGCATACAAATGCAGTGAAAGTTTAGCAGCCTCTGCTGCTTGTTCGTGGAGCGTGAAGTGACAATTTCATTGGTTGCAATCAATTTTGGTGTCACATCATGTGGAAAGTGGCATCGGGAATTGCTTCCTTTTTGTTCTGAGGTTAAGACAGACAATTTTCTGTGATCATTACATAATCCAGCTACGTTCAATCAAAAACATTGAATTGAAAAGGGAAAAAAATGCAATCTTGTAGAAGTATTGTCCTATACCACAGCAAATACTGATTGAGATTAAAGTTCACAACTAGGAAAATGTATGTATTTTGAACACGTCCAAAGTGGGATCCTGCTTCGGGAACATATTCGTCCAATGTTAAAACCATATGCTACAATAAATAAAAAGACTTGTGTCATTTTCGCTGTAGGACAGACCAGTGATCAGATTCTCTGCAGTCGGGTGGTAGCAGGATTGCTTATCAGTGGGCAGGAGTGATATTGAGGAAAAAAACCCAGTTCTGTGCAGACCTCTGTGTGCAACTCTCTGTCATTGGCATGTTACTCAAGTAGACAACATTAAGAAGCAATGCATTCCCACATCAGTGATATTACAATAACCAAAACCAACGGCTGCAGTAGATTAGTTTGGTCGAAACAGAGTAACCACCCGACAATAAACAGCCGGACGGCAAGTTGCGAGGCTTCCTGAACATGATCAGGGTTTCATATACTGCACTGTAGTGAAGGGAGCTGTTATGGGAACTGTCAGTCATGCTAGGCCTTAATACCTCATGTATGGTGCTTCGTTTCTCGATTATTTCCCTCAGCTATTGATTATTCTCTTTTCCCTTTGCCAATTTTCTTTCTTTCTATTTTAATCAGTGCTTTCTCTTGAGAGATATATTCTTTTCCATCTCCTGATTCACTGACTCAAACACGGGCACACAAATAACAGCATTGGTTTGTGCACATACTGACAGTTAGTCCCCTGTTTTCATATTTTTCTTCCATCTTCCCTGTTGTCTTTTCCTGTCTCCCTCTTTTTCTCACACATGGTGTTTCTATCTATTGACTCTCTTTAGCATCTTGGTGCTGAATTAATTGCCAATACAATATTTCCTCCATTGCATGAAATGGTAGATGGCAGAAATGAAGGGAAACATTTGGCCATTATGGCAAACAAATCATTATTATCACGATTATGTTTGGTCAATATTGAGATCATGATTATTTGACACTGTTTGACTTTGGCAACATCATGCATTTCTAAAGAAAATGTTGTAGCCTACATTATAAAGCAACATTATGTTATTATTTTCTGCCCTAAAATAACAGTTTTAAAATCATTTTGATCTACACTGGCAGGCAGTGGACCTGGGTCAAAATGAGCTGGCTTGCTATGTCTTGTATATTGTTGTACTTGCTTGATGTTTATCAAAGTTGTTCACTCCCTAGTTTTTGATCATACGTAATGTAATCATTACAAATGGAGGTGTAACATTACAGCTGTCCATATTTACAACAGTGGGGAATTGCACTCTGAAACTGTAGGGGTGATATATTGCCAATTAATGAAAAGTTACATTTGATTAGCTGCACCGCCCTATTAAAGAGGGCCAGGTTTCTTTCGGGGAGTTGGTCCGAGGCATAATTACAAGGCCAGTTAATATTTGATTTCTGCACAGGTCTCCCCCTCTCCAAAACAAACGGACCCGGGGATTTAAAACCTGTAAAAAACACTGGATGATGGCTGCCGCTGATGTTTGATTAACTTCTCTGAAAACTTTAAGATCGAAAATCCTTCATCTGGTTAAAATATATATTTTTTTAAAAAGACCCAAGATCTAAAAAGTGTATGGTAAAAATTTCAATTTATGACAGCTTCTGGCAGGCAAACACAGCACGCTGCCTTTACAGTCGACTAAATGAAACGGGCCATTACCTTGATTAAAAATAACAGATTTTTCTAGGTTGGAAAAAAATAGTTGGAAACATTTGGGATAATGTAAGTAAACAAATCATCAAAAATATATAAGTTTTTTTTAAAAATTTTAGTTTTTAGACATTTTATTGCTTAAATGTTGCACATTATACCTTTTTTTTTTTTTTTTAAGTATTTTTTGGGTAGTTTTGTATGTCTATTGGAGATTTTGACAGACAGTTGGCAGGAATTGAGGGGTGAGACGAGGGGGAATGATAACAAAGGTCAGACTCAAACTTGGGACGTTGCAGTTCAGTCCTTTTTTTTTTAAAACATTTTTTTAACGCCTAAGCCCCACATAGTGGTTGCTTTTGTGGTTGTTGTTTTTCTGCACTGGGTGTCTCCCTACATGTTTTACATGCATTTGTTCGTATAGTTGAGTTACTAACAGATCACGTGACGTGATAAATAACAGTAGAATCCTGCATCAGTATTATGATGGTCATAAAGTAAATCGAAATCGAATTTGTAATTCAGGGGAAAACAATCTAGCTTGAAGGTGATTACAGTGACGCAGCATAAACAAATAATTGAATGCTTGCGTGCAGTTATGCCACGGTTAATGTTGTGTACAGTATACGTCCTTGCAGAAACTCAAGGTCAAGGTAGTCTGCATTTTTGTTTCCTTGAGACAGATTTAAAAAAAAAATAAAAAATTAACTCCGCTGAAGATGCTGCATACATAATTCATGGTTCAGTGTTGTTGTGGATTCACTGTGCTAGGACAGAAATGTAACATGCTTCATATGATCCACATACTGTATCAACTTATGACTCATTTTTGTTTTAAATCAGTCATGAAGAAATCAGCAGATCTTACAGGGAATCGCTTATACAGGCGTAAAAGGTTGACAGCAGTCTGTCCATCTTAACGTCACAGTTTTTGCTAAATATCTGTCTAAATATACTGCTTCCATTTGTAGCTTGCATGAGGAACTGCTGTGGCTTGTGACGAATGCAAGCAAGCAGACTCCAACAACTGTAAACAACCTACCATGCAGGCTTCAAATGCAGTTGTTAAACAAATGTTTATTTACACAGATTTTAGCATATTTTGGCAAAACGAAAATTATTATGAATATGCTGAGCATAGTAATAGCAAAAAATGGATTGTGCTCCAGGAGTTGTTTTAGAGATAATCCACAGTAACTGACATGAATTCAAGATGCATCTTTTTTTTTTTTTACTGCTAATTTACAAGCCTACAGGGCGTGTGTCTGTGATATTGAAAATGTTTTAGGTGGAGTAGCAGTTTAAGACTATGACTCATGAGTGGATTTCATGTCACTATGGGGATTTGACTGGCTAATAAATTGGCCCCAGACCATTTGCTTATTAACAGGAAATGGATTTTGTAGCAGACCCATGGCGAAGAATGGATATGCTGGTCTTGATGGCTCCTATTACAGATCCATTAGTATAACTTTTCAGATTGTTGACCAATCTTTGTAGTTGCATCATCATAAGAGACTGTATGTAAAGTTGTACATTATCCTGCTTTGCTTGGTTTTTAGAATGACTGTGAGCTCCCTGCAATAATATTTATATATATATATATTTTTACAATACTAGTTCTTCTGGGTAAAGTTGAGTTTAATGTCCAGTATGTCAGTCTTTTCACATTATTATTGTAAATGTTTTGTAAATTTGGACTGTATTTATAAACTCAAAACTCTTTCACATATACTTCTTATTAGCTGAGAGAATATAATGTTTGTTCTTTCTCGTCCTATGCCGTGACACTGCCCAGTCACCAACACTAATATATTGCTTGCTAATGTTTGGGTTTGAGCAAGTTTGCCTGACATGTATAACCACACATGCATAGAAATAACATTTAATATTTTCTTGTGTACAATAAACAACTCTATAATAATTGTTACCATCCACGACAGTGATATTTGTGTGTCTGTGGATAGTGTCGCAACCATGCAATATACAGTCACAGCACTTTACAGATGTGCAGTTGAGAAAACTGAGTTTGAAGATGTGCGTGGTCGGAGCGAGGGGCATCAAGTCGGGGTAGGAGGTGAGGAGGACAGGCTAGTTTTATTTATTTTTTCTTGTCACACGCATTCTGAAGTCTCTGACCCCCTGTCCACAACAGAATCAGGCATTAATGAACAGTACACACAAACACCCACTGCAGCATCGCGGTTCTGTTATGTTGGTTACAACTGTTGACCCCTATTAGCTAAGTCGTTATTTTCTCTTCCATCCATTTTGCTGGTGTATACAGCTCTGTACGATTTAAGTCTGGCGGTGCAACTGGCTCAAAGTACTTCTCCTGGCCCAGTTGTGGCAAACGCTCTGTGTTTCTGCCTCTGCAATGTATGTATTTTACTGTAACATTGGCCATCTGTGTAAATACTCACTTCCGTCTTGGCTATGACTTTAAATGTGGCTATGACATCCATTTCATCAGTCTGGGGTCAGACTTCACAAGGCATGAATCAAAGACAAATATCCACACAGCAAGTAGCGTTTTAAGACCACAAAGTAAGGTCTGTAGCTTTCACCTTTCACATACTGTGACACTTGACCGCACACCTTCAGCAGCTTTTCAAAGGAGACAGAAGACTAGTCCCTCTCTTTCAATCTTGTATATCGGGAGTAATAAGGATGGAAAATCTGTAGAAACCAGCTCAACCTGTGAGCCCCCAGTAAAGTAAATGTTGTCTGGCTTCCACGCATTGACCTGCACTCTTAATTTGCATGGCACAACTTGAAAGCCAGTTGTATATTAAATTTGATTTATTAAGTTTGAAATGGATCCGTCCTGGTCGACGTGAAATATAATCTGCTTGCATTTTCCTTGAAATGCATTCATGTTGGTCATTTGGGAAATAGTCGCCATAGCTACAGTAGTTTCATGCACTAATTTCGTTAGTGTTGAAATCCCATGAGTGTGCTTTGAGGACAGAAAGCTGAGTTCGGGAAAGCGGAGTATAGAGACATTATTTGTGGAGTGAAGGAGAATATGGGGAAGTTCCTGTCGAAAGCTGTCTTCATCAAGCTATTAAATGTGTGCTCATGTTTTGAAAATATACAACATTGCAAAATTAGGGGACATCAGTCCGTAGGGACTTGGCTTGAGAACTGGGTTCAAGTCCCCGAACAGACCAAGTACAGAGTGGGGACTGTTGTGTGGAGATTTGCCAGATTGCCTCCTCGGCACTGCGGAGGTGCCCTTGAGCAAGGCAGCAGAACCCCACACTGCTCGCCGGGCGCTGTATATAGAAGAGCTGCTCACTGCCCCTAATACTAGAATGGGTTAAATGCAGTGTAAATGTCGGTGTGTGACGATAAAAAGAGGATTCAAATCTTCATTTCAAGTTACGCTTTGGAGATTTTGAACACTAGTAGTGCTATGTAGCAATGTTTTTACCAGTGGGTTCCCATTTTGTTTCTATTTATGTGCATGAGGGGGCACATGCACGTGAGCATGCAATACACACTTGTGGCCAAACCTTGCTCTAAACATTGCACAATTTGAATATTAACAAAATTCAGCTGTGCAATTGTTTTTATTTGAAAGGAGATTCATTCAACACGTCAGGCCTCAAAGATGCACACAATACATTTTGGTGAGAAACACTGAATTTAAACATGACAAGAAAACTCCACAGGGAACTTTTAATTTGCTGAATAAATGCACGAAATACAAATCAAGGCAGAAATAATACAGAAGAGGTTTTGTTAGAATGACGGCACCATGCTTCGGTATGTTCAAGTGTCACTGGAAATGAGGAAAAAAGGAGGAAATGACATGACCACTGCATCATGATGACAAAGCAACAATTGTGAACAATCCTGGGTAGTTTTCTACATAAGGATCACTGATAACAGACCTGGTCGGCTCTCAGCCTCATATTTGTCACACTTGACACCTGCCTAGATTCATGTCATGAAAAATGTGCCTGGCAGTGGATTTTGTGCAAGGAAGGATTTAGGAAAGTACTCACAGCCTCTCAATGTGAATACTGGAGTTGCTACATGCCATTTCTGCCATAACTTTGTACTTTGCTATCCATGCACACAGTTAGGCTGAGCGAGGGAAATGTGGTAGTCTGTATCTATTTTTGGTGAAAAAACCCTGATGTGTCTGCAGGTCTTCTCGTGGCACCACAATGACTGCCCTGCTTCCCTCCGGTATGCCCTACCTGTCCGCTTGCATCTACATCGTTTAGCCCAAGATAACTCGAGGCTCGACTGTAACATTAGAATGTAAATATATAATAAAGTTGCAGTAAGCAATGCATCTTGACCATATGAGACGCAACTAAAGAGACGCACAAAGAGTCAAAGATTAAACTCAAGATTGTTAGAATATTTATTCAAAAGTCAGTCGTTTTCAGACTTTTTGCTGTGGTTATGGATGCTGTCAGTGAAGGCACCACACAACAAATGCTGCTACTTGTATGTCTTGTATAGTCTCCCCTCAAAATGATTTTTCTTGAGGTTGTGGAAGAGGTTTATAGACTTGTCATTCTTCATTGTCTTTGCTCTCAGGCAAACCTATCATACACACCCACTGTTAGGACTTCATTAGCTACATATGGGCAGAGAGGACATGAAAAAGATTTGATTTCACAAAGATCCAGCACATTTACATTGAGAGAATACTTTTTTTTCTTTTTCTTTTTTTTTTTTTAACATTACTTTCAAATATATGGTAGCAATAATAAGTAATATGGTGGATAAACTACCCATAACTGCTTCAATGCTGTTCTTACACACTTTAGTGCCTTTAAAGTTGTGAGATGCACAGTACACAAACTTGATATTGAGCGAGTGTGCCACAATGAGTGAGGTATGCCCTCTAACATATTTCCCCTGGGTCAGTATTTAATGAGACTGCAGGTCTGTCCATCACATTGAATCATTGTTTGTCTTTTCGTTCGATCACTTTCTTACTCTGTCTACCTAAAAAGCCTCGTGCGAAACTCATCTTGAGTGGCCAGTTTCATATAAGATGATACTTTCACAGAGAAAGTGGTCTTTTCTCCCACAGAAGGTTTGTCCTGGTGTTCTATCACAAGAGCATGTCATGATGCTGCTCTTCTTTTGTAACGCATTTATTTATTGTTAAATATATAGTATAATATATATATAAAAAAAAAAAAAAAAAAAAATATATATATATATATAACAGTGTAACTCTGACAATGTGTGTACCATGCAACCAGGCCTGCATACCTTTTTATAATGTATAAAATCGTGTGTGTGTGTTGTGATCCCTCTTATAATGTGGAGAAATTTTTTTGTTATGCTGCATGTTTGTTAAAATTAGTGGCTATGGTTGGCACTGATTGGTACCTAATAATAATTGGTAGCTAATTATACTATAAAATGTTCCGATAATTATCTTTTTTTCGACAAGTGAAATTTGTAGTAAAGTAAATAGTTTAACGTATTGTAATCCAAGTCATATGTGGGAGAAAATATGTGGCATCAAACAAGTGGACATTAGGCTGTAAAGACACAAAGTGTGATGACTGAGATGTATTGAACTCGGCAAAGCCTGAATATCACATCAGTAAGTTTCATAAATGCATGTTTGTAGTTGTATACTTTGCACCTTTTGTCTTATCTTTCTGTGTAACTCTCTGTTAGTGTACATCACACTCACTCATATTTACTGACTTTGAAACTTATTTCTCTTTTCCTCTGTTTCTCTTGCTCTCTGATTGTCTCTAATCTTCCCCAGAGAAGAGTTGTGTGTGTGTGTGTGTGTGTGTGTATATAACTTTCCCCCCTAGCATCCTTGTGGGTATTCTCTGGTGATGTATAGAACAGCGTTGATCTGAAAGCAGTCAGGATTTAGACTGCACCAAATGCGTAATGGCTATAAACCACAGTCCCTATGCTGCCACATAACCAGGATCCATTGCAGCCAAACTGAAGTTTAAGATTTGTCTTCTGTTGCTGTATTAAAAAGAAAATATGGGCCTGACTGAATGTGAAGTTTACTTGGTTTGGAAACACAAAAGGCATGATATATTTGATGCCGACTTTAAAGAAATGCATTATCATTTATATTTTCTGTTCAGTGTCTGTCTGGTCATTGTTTTTCCTTAAATTAATTTGCATTGAGGTGAGTGGTAGTGGCACCGCCAAGGTTGTGTTTGTGCAAATCAGTTAATGCAGTGCTGTTTTTTTGGGCATTTATCACTGTTTTCTGCCAATCTATACACCAAACAATTATATCAAAGCAGCAGGAGTAATGCATGTGCTATATCTGCGGTCTGTAATTTGAGGAATGTGCTGCGAGTAATCACGCACGGGTCAACAGTATAGGTATCTTAAGTAATTAAATCCTTTGACACATTTTAGTTTGAGTAGAAGAAGCATCATTAGAATTTTGAACATCGCTTTCTCTGATCTAAAACAACTTTCTATCATTTTAACGGGATTGTTATGGTTGTCAGTTCATGTAAATGGCTCAAACACACCACTGATATTCTCTCACCTTATCTGCAGGAATGGATCTGGAGTTATTGTGCTCATGTAAACAGACTATATGTACAGTACATACTACTGTGAGACCAACTGAATGCACATTTTCAAACAATTGTGGTATTGTTCTTTTCCCCCCACAGTAGAAACGCAGAAGAAAAAGGCAATTTCACCCAATGTCTGATCAAATAATTTAAAGATGTTGGGCTTTTTTGCCTTTCATTACAGCTGAAGATTGAGAGGAACTCAAACCCGGGCCGCTGCGGTAAAGCCTGCGAACATGCTGATGTTTAGCAGGTAGTGTTTACCAGGTTTACCAGTTTAGTTTAGCCTGCTGTAAGGAGCACTAAAGGCAAAGTACAGCTGCAGCAAAGTTGATGACCGGCCGACCAATATCAAGCAACCGATTTTAAAACACGAATCCACACACACAAACTTCTCTGCCAAAGAAATAGGATTATTTATTACACAGACTGTGTTGGATTCTGTAAGAGCACAGTTAAATTACAGCATTTCTGAGCAGCAGCTATTTGTCCCAAGCCTTGAGAGACTAACAATTCCAGAAATAAGGGAAAAGTGGTCGGATATCAGCGTGGACGCCATCTAATTTGTTGCTGAATGCTGGCAAAGTGAAGGTGCCACTGGAGGGGTTCAGGCAACAGTGAAACTCGCTCCTCCTGATGAGTGTCTGGCTTCTATAATTGGAAAGGGTCTTGTCAGTGGTGTTTTTCCACCGAGGGAAGTAGACACAGACCTGGCAATGGATGAAGCTGCTTCACATGCGTGGGTCAGTGTTTCTGTGGATGTGTAAACATCTTATTCTCAGGTTAAACATTCAAAACCTTGCATGACAAGTGGCACACACATCTACAAGTCATCTCACAGTAAGGAGCCGTCCTTTTGTCTCCTTTTTTAGTTGCAAACGAGGTTGAAAATCAAATCACGCTGCACATTTTGCTTTGCTGCTCCCTCTTTTCTTACCACTTTGCACCATCTGCAAGTTTTTGGCATTTAGGCCATTTTTAAGGTGTCACATCTTTCAAGCCCATGGAAATAGAAGTTGTAGCAGGATTTTCTGGAAGTCTAGATGGCAGCTGTGGACCTATTCTTGGCTGGATGGTGGGACGGTCTGAAGAACATGGTGTCGGGAGGAGGTGGAATGCCCTATGATCGGTGTGAGAGGCAGAATAACATTAAGGGTCTGAAAACAATGTCCGCCAACTCAAAAATAAACCATATATGAATTGGACTTTCTTATAATCTACATTCTTATGTCGAATTTAAATGAAAACATTTTTACATGTTTTGAAGGTGACTGTTTTCCGAGCAGAGATGTGATTTTCTGCTTCTCCTGAAGCCAGAACTGAAGGCCGAGACCAGTGCTTTGTCCTCCTCACACAAGAAGCTGATGTGGTCTCTGCGTATGACATTCAGCAGATAGCTGTCCCTGAAAGAAAGTCTTCGGAATTGTATTTCTATAACCTTTACATTTTTCTCGTTCGGTATGTTGGATAGCCACAGATGTCTGGGGTTATAGGTGTTAGTTAGTGTATGGTAAGAAATGCAAAGGAATAAGCCAACCGTATTCAGCCGTAAGTAAATAAACCTACCTATCTAATCTACACAATGGCAAAAATAAACATTATCACTAGCAAATGAATTAACAACTTTAAAAATGGTATTTAACATATAAATATTATATATAAATCTCATTGTTAGCCGAAAACAGAATATACACCATGCAATTACTAACAGAGAGGTTTGGCACTTACACACAGCTGCACACACACACAAGCGGCTTCTTTTTTTTAAAAGAGGATTTATTTTTTAAAATTTCTTTTGTTTGCCTTGAACATTAGAACAGAAGATGGACAGAGAGGAGACAACATGCTGCAAAGGGTCATGGGTTGGATTTGAACCCGGGTCGCTACTAAGGATTCAGCCTTAGTACTAGTACAGGTGCCCGCTCTGCCAGGTAAGCAACGAGGGCACCCCCATAAGCAGCTTCTTCAAACTCCGTATGACTCATCTGTTCAACTGCAGAAACTCGGCAACTAAGAGTCCAAGTGCTCTGTTCATTGAGCACCTGCTCCTCAGCTATTTTAGAACCACCTCAGTGAACCGAGAGACAAAGGAAATGCTCCAACCCCATTGGTTTGTCGCTGATACTGCAATCAGCATTGCAGTGCGTGTCCATAGCGGGTCCTCTAAAAGCCTTTTCCACAGTCACCGTATTTCTGTTTAGTCCCCTGCAGAGGACAGACTCGACAAGGGATGTCAGAAGAGCCTTAAAACTGTTGACATGGAAAAACATCAGAACTTTTTTTTTCATACAAGGTTAATTTTAAATTCAGTCTCCTGACTAAAAGGCTGAAGTTCAAACTCACACTTTGTCAGTTTATGGTGGATGCAAGGACAGACTGCCTCATGACATTTGAAATGTCACAAGAACCTTACATCACATCCAACATATTCTAGTGGCTCTGAAATGGCAGAGCCCCATACTTTACAGCAGGGCGGGATTATTATCATTATGTTTTCACGTCATTTAATGCTAATGTATTTAGTTGAAGACCTTATTAAATACATTTGGTATTCTAAAGTAATTTATAGTCTAATGTTTTTACATTCTATTACACTTTTAGCAGTTGGGTTTGTATTGCAAGAGTTTTACTGTCATTACAAAATGCATCCGCTCACAATTTGGACTTTCCACCGCTAAACCTTTGGTGTTGCGTTCACCGCAGGACGAGTAAATCGTGGCAGTTTTGTCTGTTAATGTGTGACATAGTTTGCTGTGTCTAAGTGGTCTCTGTGGGGTCCATCATGTCTGAGCCATCTGGCTTGAGTAGTTGGAGTGTTACGAGGTTCCCTCTTTTGCAGATTAGCAGCCTCTCTGGACTTTGACAGTGTAGCACAAATATGAACACTTCTTTGGTGCGACATGTAGTAAATCTATTTTCTTTGTGGACAGTTCAGCGTTACACAGCAGCTGTGCAATGTTGGATGAATTTGTTTGCAGTAACGGCACAGATGCAAACTGATGCAGCCAATCACAATTCAGCTTTTCCCTCTGGTGGTGACATCAGCCGTGTGTCAGTGCTTTGTTTCAGATTCTTATTGTTTTTTTTTTTTTGAGTCTGATTGATACCTAGGGGGCTGCAGTTATAGATGATATCCCCTCTGGGATATAGTTGTTAAATGTTGTCATCAGAAGCAGCTGTGGAGCTGAAAGCTTGTTGGGGTTTCTGAAAGCCGATACTTTTCTAAAAAACACAGCAGTGTAATTAATCTTTTCTATTTTCTTCAGCCAGTATTAAAGAAGGTCATTAATTTAATTTCATACATCCCAGTGAAAGACGTCATGCAACTGCATCAAACTTTCCTCTGAAATGTTGATAATTACTCTAAATGTTAAGGCATTTGAAGAATGAAAACCTCTGTGCTCAGTTTTGACGAATACAGTCTTTCTTTGGTTTGTATACAATTGAAAGCAAAAATGGATACTCTTCTTTTTATATGGGCAATCCCAGATCTGGATCACTGCCACACTGTGATCAGCTGTTCCTTATGTCATATTTTATTTCATGCTAAATCCATCATGTGTTTTTGAGACATTCTGCTTTCAGTCAGATCCACTCTTAACAGGGATAAACATGTAACCTTGTCGGGAGGCATTACTTTGTATTGTCTATTTTATCTCGGGGAGAAGGTGACATTCTCAAATGTTATATGGTAAAAGATGACGAGAGGGATGTAGACACACGTGGTGAGAAAATAGCTTTGTAGAGGTTGTCCTACGAGGGCTGGCGGAGAGGTGAAAATGTGCATGCAATCTCTTTACAAAGGGGATATTGTATAGAGATGCTATGCGATATTGAGGTCATCTGAGAACCCTTCATAGAGGTCGTGCAGCTCTTTGCTTTGGTGACGTATATCAAAGCTGTGTGAGATGTAATAGTGATTTTCTGGCCAACACGGCTCAATTTTGGCTAGTTATTTGTGTAGCCACAATTGATTTGTTGATTCGAGCTTAATTGATGGCTCGTTACTAAACAAATAAATACAATACAATAAAATAAATGGAACTATAATATGTTTGTAATGTACACAGTGACACACGTATCAGATTTAGATTTTTCTTCATCAAATGTTTGCAGGGAAATCGGTGACATTGGTACAAAAGTGTGTATGGTACAGAGAGTGAATACCTTTTCTCTAGGGTGCTCATTAATAACAACACTCTGGAGAGTGTGTGTGTGTGTGTGTGTGTGTGTGTGTGGGGGGGGCTTTGTCCTCTTGGAAACAGAAGACTGGCTCCCCAGCAAGTCAGACAAATCAGCCATATAACCAATTCCCCAGACGAGAAAACAACAGCCAGCCAACCACCCAACCAAACATTAATTCTGTAAGCAAGCTGCCAGTCAGGTGATTCCCCATCTGCCATGCACCTAGGCATTAAGTCAGTCAGCAAGCCAGCCATGTGCTCTTCCTCACTCTGGATAATGAAATAAACCTTTCTTTCCGTCCATCTCGGGTTGGATACATTAAACATCTCAGCAGCCCTGTCCATGCATGCTAAAACCGCCTTTCCTATTTTCCCAGTGCCACACGTACAGTAGGTTCTGCAGCTTTAATGCTTCTGTTTCTCTTTGGGTTTAATGTATGAGCATGGCACGGTCCAGCATCTAACCAAGAGACCAAACAAATCTTTTTTATGACTGCTTTGAATAACATGTCGGCACCATCTGAAAGGAGACCAATGAATCATATTTTCTCAACAGATATTGCTGATATGCTTTTGACCAAGGCAGTATGAAACAAATTACACAAATAATTATTCCAAATGTACTTGTTGAAATATAGAAATTGCCTGGCTGAGACTGTGATCTGAAACTCTAGCAGCATGCATTTGTACTTTCACTTGATCCATGCAAATTTGATTTGCTGTGTTTGATATAATCACCCAAGGCTAAAAGTAATGAAATCATGAAAGAATCGGTCAGAAACTACATTAGTATATGTGTGGGAGATGTCCGCCAGCACAGACTATTCACAAAAAGGGCCAAGAGCAAATCCTATGAATAAGTTATGACCTTGCCTAAACTTGCTTACTGTACATCGATGTACTAATGGGCTATACATCAGAGAGGCAGTGAGAGGCCCGTCGAGAGATGCGGTTGTTATTTGAAGTGGTGAGAGACAGCTAAATGCCTAGCTTTACACCAGAAGGGATGAAAGTGGAGCAGAGCTCAAAGAAAATAGCCGGGTGAATTGCTGGCAGGTTGCGTCTTTCTCTTCACCACTTGAGTGCGAGCACTTGACTTCTCCTGCCTGTAAAGATACAATCCGACTTTCTTTTCCTTGCTCTTTTTTTTTTCACATCATCTTTTCTTACCCACATCTTACTGGGATTACTTTGTTATTTTTCATTTTGTTGGTATCTTTTAAAAGAGTTAGAAATGTACTTTCTACTTTAGATTTTCACTTTTCAAATGATTTATTCAGTCATGCAGAGCAAAGCTCTTGACATTTTTCTTTTGAAGTTTTTTGTATCTCAGGGTGACCACTCAAAATGATCTAGAGAAGGAATGGAGAGCTTTTCATACTAAGTAAGTACAACATGGCCTCTCAGAGGTCGAGCGAGACTTATCCTCTCCTCTTATTAGTGTGTTTGGGAGAGGGTCCTTGGTTTGACTTTGAGCCTCAGAGCAACAGGAGGCACATGTAGGGTCTTTACCCCTCCATGCTCCAGCGTGTGCCTTTGCAATAAGATTATTGTGCCCTGATACTGGAGAACCTAATATCCATAATTGAGACCTGAAAGGAATACTTTGACATTTTGGGAAACATGCTCGTGTCTGTCTATTAAATATGAGGTTGCAGCCAGTGAAGCCTAGCATAAAGACTGGAAGCAGGGGAAAGAACTAGCACGACGTCTGAATTTCAGGCTTTTTTTCCTCACATTCCAGCTCCGCATTTGTGGCCACAAGCTGCTGCTTACAACATCACATGTTGCAGGCCACGTACATGCCAACCACATGTGACAGACTCTTAAATGACTGTTGTAATTTATGTTTTATATTATTATATTTATTCTATATCTTTAATGATACTTTAAACATTTTTCTGTCAGGTACGCAATTTCTAGACATCAGTGTACTGTATCTTTAAGGGCATACATTCAGAAATCCACTCATTTCTCTTTTACAAGTCTCTTTCCAACTGTGTCGAAATCATAGTACTGCAAACAATGGTCCATCTTAAAAGCGAAAGGACTAGAGCAGCAGGTATGTTCAGTAATTACTCGGATGGCTTGTGCACATCTGAGAGAAGAGATGGCACGTGCACAGAGGCACTGAGCAGGTTTCCTCCTAAAGGGAGCACAGAGGAGTGAAAAGGGACAGCAGGGGAGAGGACAAAGAGCCCCACTCCCCCATCCCTCTCCCCCTTCACCACCACCACCAGGCTTAGACAGGGTCACAACAACCATGTCCACTGGGGCCACAGGAACGCAGAGAGCAGGACACATGATACAAAGCTATCGCTGCAGTCAGTGTGTGTGTGGTCAGAATTACATTAAACCCTCAATCCCGCAGTAGATGAACCTTACATACCTTCTCATATTTCTGCCTCTGGTGAAATATGATTCAAAGCGGATGTAAGAAAACCAGTTTTCTTGCATCATATGTTGATATTCAAACGCCGATTATAGGCAAAAATAAATGTGTACACTGAATAGAGTTGTAGCTTAAATTGCGAAAACAGATCTTGCAAAGTTTAATACATAAACAGCTTTTAACTCTCACTTTTCCAACTGTATTTGTGTCTGTAGAAATCTTTTGGTGTCATACTTCTTGCTTAACAAGCAAAAGCATATATTTTTAATCATCTTTTTTTTAAAATATATTATTGAGCAGTGCCATATGTTGCCCTAGGGTTTAATGTAATAGCTATTTTTGAAATGTGTGTGTGCTTTTAAGTGTTTCCAGAATCCCAAAGCTTTCCTCCAGGTGATTTAATTATCAGTGTGCTCTTATTTCAATATATATTTTGTGATTGTCCTATTTGTTGTATCCTGTTTCCTAGATGAAACAGATTGTACATGTTGCAGAGCAACACTGCAAAAGTTGATTTATTTTTATTCGTCTACTAAAGGTTTAGTTATTTTTAGACTTTACAAACAGTCACACCTGCACACCACTTCTAATCTTCAACGTTTTCATGTTTTTTTACCTGTTAAAGTTCATTCTGGGATCATAACATATTCTTCTTAGTTTAAAAAAAGGATCCGTTAGAGTTGTTCTTCAGGCAAGTTATACGTCAGTTAGTCTAAAAGCTGTTTAACTGCAGTGTTCACTTTTATTCTGATGTGTCTGTACTTTATCCCCAAATGGTATTCATGTCCAGGCCAAAGTACATGACCATGTTTTGGGTTTTCAAACGGCCATATCTTGACCTCACACTGCATTTGATTACTGTCAGTAAAATATATCCTCCTTCCCAATCTCCTACAGGCCTGATCACCTTTTGCTTTTGCATGTAATGTCTGTCAACCATACAGTATTATTCAGAAGCACAAGATGTTATTTCACCATTATTTAGGCGACGTGCGTATATACGTACCCATGGACCTCAGGCATCCTAGCTGTCCTCAGTCTGAAAAAACATTGGAGTAGAATTATAAGAAAATAAATGCATTTTTCTAACTTCCTCCATGGTCCTCGCATCATTACTTTGTAGAATTTTATTCAGTATAATTACAGTCTCACACACACACACACAGAACGTGGTTTAAATGAAAATGGCTCAAACTTTCATCTAAACCTTTCAGTGAATACATTTACATTCACACAAAGTCCCATTCTTCGCCAGTCTACTGCAGTACTTGGTTGTGTGTTTACACACAGTACCAGGATTATTCAAATACTAAACAGCTTTAATTGTGTAAACACAATACCAATGTACAAAAAAACTACACATTAGCCACAGTTTCGATTTATCTTCGCTTCTCTACCCATAAATCGAAGTCCATCTATTACAAGAAATGAGTACAGATTAATCGGAGGGGAAGTGAGAAGCGATGACATTTTCATGGTGATCTTTACTGGAATTTCAATGAAAATCCCCCAAATAACAGAAATAGGGGCATGTTTCCAATGCATCTTTACATTACAGGGTATCTTTGCATTTTTAAACTGATCTTTAAAAATATAGGCGATGAAGTCGTGAATTTACATCACAAAAAAGAGCAATAAAGTCTCCCAGGGAACAACAGTAAATTAGTGTTGGTTACTTTGCATGCCCTCATTTTCTCCGCTGTGATGAGATCAGCAGAAATAAAATATCTTTGAACTTTTATTTTCCCGTTTGCCTCACTTGTATTCCCGTCACTTAGCTGTGCCTGCGGTCTTCCTCTGCGCTCTTTGTTTTGCCAGTGTGGCTTGGAAACTGTCGATGGAAGTGCTTTGCTTTGGCTGGTGTCAAAACATGTGCCACACCATTGAGTGGGTGTGTAAAAGATTAATATGTTTGCTTGAGATTCAAGGTTTTCTCTCTGTGGCTGAACTGGGCAGTGAAACTGTTTGAGGTTTGACTGACCTCTAAAGATGTATCATCAGTTCAGCCTGAGTGCAAACATGAATAATGGGAAAGTAAGAGTCTACTTTTTGAGGATCAGTTTACTTTATTTCCAGACCTGCAGTCCATGGAAGAAACGCATCAAATACAATCGTCTATAAAGGATTAAGACAGAGATATGACCACAGCAACTTTCCATATATTAAAATATGATACCACTAATTTAAAATAAGCAAGGTTGTCTGTTATCGTCAATCAAATTGTATTTTTGTAGCACTTTTCACATACAAAAAGAGCTTCACATAATAAATACAATACCAACCACCACCTCCTCCCAATCCACTGACAGAGCAAAACATCACTTTGTGATTAATAAACACACTTAATGCAGACAGAAATCAATAAACATGAGAATGCATAAAACAAGACTAAATTTAATTTACCGTAATTAAAAGCCAAAATAAAAAGGTGGGTCTTGATGACACTCAATGTACATGTGGATAGATTCAAAATGCTGTACTGTTCAACAATATACATTATTTTGGTGAGTTTTTAACTCATTCCAAACTGAAAGAATTAGAGGCAGGTTCCCTTTTTAGATGTAAATGTTTTCAAATTTACTTGGTACAAAACCGACTCTTTTCAATTTATTTTAAATACACTTTCTCTTTTTAGATTTTTGGTTCCTTTTTAAAAAATTTTGTCTGTTTTTGTGTTTTTTCTGTCTGTAACTTTGCTTTTGTTTATGCCCACTGTCTCCCTTGAAAAAGATTCTTAATCCCAATAGTCCTGGTTAGATAAAAAAAATATCTAAGTTGAAAATTGCGTTCTACATTGCAATATCTGTTTGAATTCTATTAATTTTTCAGCCCTAATTCATAATACATGATCCTAACATTTGGAGTATCTTGACCCCCCCCCCCCCCCCCCCCCACCCCTCATCTCTCCCACACAATCCCTCGTCCACCACATAAATAACAAAAAATATGTTATATTCTACTCAAAGAAGCACATGAAAACAAACTGCCCTACACATTTAATCATACACAGCCATGCATACGTGTGTCTGAACATTAACATGCATACAAACAAATGCGTCCACATGCACAGAAACGAGCAGGACCACCATGTTTACAACCAGCGGCTGTTTCTGGCGCTACGCTGGTCTCCCTGTCGTCCACTCTCCCCTCGTCCCCTCTCAACCTCTTCCTTATCCCTGTGGTCATTTGTATTCATCCACCTCCATTTACTGTCGCCCCGCGTCTGTTACAGTCTGCTGTGAGCTCCTCTCACGCTTGGCAAGATACTCTACTAGTTTTCCTCCCTTTCTCTCCTCCGTCCCTCTTTTCTGCATCTCCCCAACCCATTTCCTCTCATCTCTGCAGGCTGTGTGCATGCCAACGTGACAAGAGATAACAACTATTTCCATGCTGCAAAATAAATGCAACTGAAATACAAGACGGGTACACAAAGGCTACCGTTCAACAGTATGCACACTCGAATGCACGCATTTAATCAAACGTTCCTGCGGAGTATTCTAGTGGATCCTGGCCAGGGTCTATATTACTTCTTTCCTTGGCAGGGATCCCAGTAATAACTGGGACTCCCTGAAGTTTTAGCTTACTAGGTAATTATTTATTCTTGACGCACACTGGTTACGACTCATAATGCTTTGAGATTCATGACGGTGTCAAATATATTGTAACACATTTGTGCTCGAGGTTATTGTTGGATAGCGGATATTTATAATTCTGTTGCCGGCTTTAGAAAATAACTTTTGACCATCAGTGTAAGAGAGGGAATTATACCACAGTCCCTGTCAGGGTCACTATGACAGCTGTGCCAGCAAACTAACATGAGATAACCTCACTGGCTGAGACACCAACTGTACAGGTCGGCAGGAACATTAACTTGGATAATATTGAAAGGAGGCATACTGTAGCAGGTAGACATATGAGGAAAAGTAGGTTAAAGAATCTGTTCTACTCGGGTTTTTAAAGGGAGATTTAAAAAAAGGGAACTGGAATAGACAACGTACTTGCGGCCCACAGTTTCAGATTCAAGAAAACCAGATCAGTTCATGAATAAGAATAGAATAGGCGTACTATATTTCCACATTCAGTGCTGTTCAAGTGTGTTCCACAGGGTTTTGTTTTGATGACATACCCCTTGGTTTCCAGCTCTCTCCCGTGAGCCAGCGCCGGGTTATTTGTGATGTTGAGCAGCGATGCAGAACCACGGGTCACTTGAGGCCTGCTGCCACATCTTATGTCATGCGTAAAAACCTGTGATAGGCACTGATAATTCACACTCAATCTACAGTTGTTTTTTTCCCTAAACTGTAGACTTGCTCCAAATTTTGGAGTTTACAAGACCAACAGCTCTCACCGCTGTGAGTCATCTGAAGCGAGAGCTCAATAAATGTTCAAACTATAAAGAAAAATGTCACCGCTCAAAAGAAGGACAACACACTGCTTCTTAATTGCCCTGCGTGGTTGAGTTAAAAATGATATAACAGTTGATATAACTGAGATTCTGTGGAAATTCTAGCTGTAGTGACGCCCACATGGCCTAAGATGGAGCCCTGAACAGGGTGGTTATCATATGAAGACTAACAGAGGTGTAACTGTATAAACGACCTACCAGCTGAGGGACACACCAACATTATATCAACCAGCACGTAGTCTGCAACATTTCTACACAAATGCTGCCATCTATTGGTCAAAAACCTAAAATGTACTCTTTGCTTGATATTGGATTCTCCACCAGAACCTGCTTTGATGATGTTTATGTGATGGTACATTTCTAGCACACGAAAGAGAGCATTGCTATCATATTTGGCCCTTTTAACTAATAGTGTGCAAATGAATACTGAAGGTATATTCACTCTCCTGTGTGAGTGATGAGCGATGGCTGGAGCCGATATTCACATTTGTAATAGAAACAATCCTGTACTAGTATAAGTTTAAACTTAAATGCAAAATCCAAACATCTGGGGATGCCTACAAATGAATAAAGATATTCACACGTGAACACTTTTGCAGCTGTGGAACCAGGGTGACCACCGGTGGAGGTGTCCTCTGACTTCTCTGTGTGAATGTCCCATATTATTTGCGGCAACTATCGCAAAAATAGTTTTCAAGAAGGCTGTTATCAAGGATTTGAGAAGGTAATTGCTTAGTTGTTTGTATAAAAAATAAAAATATTTCAGATTTACTAATGCAGTACATAAGCATGAATACTTACCAATTGATTTGAAAGGAGGAATAGATTCTTTGCTAAAAATACACAATCCATTTTTACGAGTGCACATGCTTCGATCTTTTGAACCTTTTTGAACGGCAACCTGTACACCAAAGTGAGTAGAAACTTATAGCACTTTTTAGTTTCTCCCTGCAGTACCTTTTTAATATTTATGGTCAGTTTATCACTGGGGGTAATTTGATTGTGTCTCAATGTTTATGTTGATCTGATGGTGTCAACTTAATCATGAGTACTGGTCAGCAGTGTTGCAAACATTTCTCACCTCTGTGCCTGTTTCCTGGACCAGTCAGTGAATCTCAGTGGTGACACATGTCCACTTGGGGGAGGCAGAGCTGCATTACGATTGTGAAGGCATTGTGTCTGTTAGTGATACAATGGCTTGAAAAGACTCAGATCGATGTTGAACTGTAGAGAAACTGTCATTTAAGTCCCCCCTTCAGGTGCTCTTGTAATCTATTAAACTGCTCGCCGCCCCCTCTTCCCCCACTAAATACTATTTCAATAGTATTTAAGCACTGTCCTATCACCATTCATATGTCTGCTTGACAATTACATTTATGTAAGCGGTAACTATAGGAACAGGTAATTAATAGTAAGTCATCGTAGACATCTTTAGACATAATATGAAATGAAGTGCACTTTGATAGTCAGGTGTCACACAGAGAACCTTTGTCAATAACAACCCAGACTCTAGACTGTGCTGTGAGGTGAGGGCATGCTGTGCACTGCCAGAAGAAAGGCATCCAATCTGTCCAGATTAAACAATATTTTGCAAGGAGATTGTGGCCAATGAGCTCAGATTTACACACAGATTTGATGTGTTATTTGAGCAGACAGTGCCCCCCCCCCCCAATTTTCACACAGAGGTTTTGTTTTTACAAAGAAGAGAAATGGAAAATGAAAGCAATTAGACAAAACATTTGTCAAACCTGAGTCAGAGCTACATTTTGTATGAAGGTGAATACAAACGCAAGATTAAATACTCTGATCTTCAGTTTCCCTCTGTGTATGGTGTAGTTAGAAGATACAGTATCTGCGCTATTATATTATTGTCTGCCGATCAGGTATGAATCATACATCTGTTATATATCCTGTAGGCTTGTACATAACGTACACTGTTTGAGGCTTTATCATCCACACCTACACACAATAATACACTTTTGTGAAGCTTATAAAGTTCAGTTTTTGACTCTGAGTAGTTTATTCATGTGTATTTAAATTTTTGAGGCCTTGGTTTGAGGTTTCTGTTCAAACGAACTGTATATTGGATGAAGTCTTGTTTTGTAGACTACTGGATTACACTTCACTGTGGGTGTTCATGCTTTTGTGTCCACTCCCTGTGTGTTGAAGAAAGTAGCGAAAGTCTACTACTCTCTACCACTTTTTTTGACCGTTTATTGAAGAAGGCAACAAAAAACACGCCTGCACTTTCTGTAAAGCAATCATCATACAGAATTGTTTTAAATAAACAAAAAACATCAGGCCTGTGTAGGGCTGCAACTAACAATTATTTTCTTGAGAAACCAATTCATTGTTTGGTCTATAAAATGTAAAAATAATTGTGAATAATGTCCATCCCAATTTCTCAAAAGTCCAAGGTGATGTCTTTAAATGTCTTGTTTTGTCAGTTCAAAACCGAAAGATGTTCAGTTTATGACATACACCGAGAAACAAAGGAAATCTCCATATTTGAGAGACTGAAAATCGCATTTTCTGCCATTTTTGCATCAAAAATGATTTTTTTAATAATTAATCGATTATCAAAAAAGTTGCTGATAATTCTTCTGTCGATTGTCTAATCGTTGTAGCTCTAGGCCTGTGCTAGGTGCACATTGTGCTTTCATTTGTGTTCTCAGTGCGTGCTAGTTGTTAGTGTCTGCATTTACTACAGATTTGCCCTGCAGAATGGTTTCCCTTCTCTTGCTTTTGTTCCTCCAGCCTTTAGTTCTTGACAAATCCACTTGTCCCTCTCCATCCATGTTGCCAGTGGTAACCAGGGGGAAATGCACATAGACGTCATGTGCATTTTTAAGAAAAATATTTTTTCAAAGAGAACGAGAAAAGGAGGCTGGCAGTGAGACGGGTAGCAGAAGAGAGTAATAATGTGTGTTCGTCATGTGAGAGAAAAACAAATGAAACATTTGCTCATCGAATGGCATTTATCTCCTTTGACTATTGTGAGGTGATGATAAATTGCAAGCTGTCAATTGAAGGCCAACAGCTCCCCATTGCTGTCATGGCTGTGTCTGACTGACTGTCATAGCTTGGCAGCATGTGATCCTTCAGTAGAAATAAAGCATTAAGAAATCACCAGGACTGGAGAGCAGACAGGAGCTTTTAGGGCATTCTGAGTGGTTGCTAGGGTGTTACTAGGTGATTGCTGAGGGATGCAGTATGGTTGCTGGTCTTGCATGATAGTACTAAGGGTGGTTGCTAGTGTATTTGTGAATGACTGCTAGGTTGTAACCATAGTCTGTATGAAACGTATGGACTTAGCCTCCATGAAGTCAACTATGGATGTGTGCACTACCATCGTGTAGCCTCAAGTTTGTTATTTTTTACCACCTTGTTTTATTGGATCTAAAAGTGACCCTATTTGGACGAGTGGGTGGATCAGGGGAGGAGCGAGGCCAGGCGGGGCTGGTACTGTTAGCATAACAACTGCTAAGTCACCAGCTAGTGCTAGCTAGCTAGCTTGGTTAGCAAGGTGTGATGAGCGCAGACACCGAAACCTCCTAATTAGTGCTTACATACATTTTACTTACCGGAAAAACTGTAGCACAGACGTTTTTGGATGTCTGTTAGTACAATTAACCACACGGCAAAGCATAATATTTGTCTGATATCTGCATGAAAATTCTCCAAAAAGGACCAACACCACAAACACGGCCGAGAGGTCAAGCGGTGACGTACTCAAAGCAGCCACGCCCTTAATCATGCATGACTTTAAGCCTTAATACGATTTAAACGGGGGAGTTTTTAAAAATCACTCCCCTACAGTTGTCATGAATGGGGAAATTGGCTATAGAGAAAAACCACATTTTTGAATCAGGCTATAAACATGTTTATTTCTTATTTCTTAATAAAAAAATGCTTAAAATGTGACATTTTAGGGTGCGCTGCTGGGACAGGTTAAATTTACTGTTGACTGCCGAAGAATAAAATGATGTGCTGTGGGGCACTTGTAGAAGCTGGATGAATAGTACATTAACATTGTTGACACCTAGAGGAACGCTTGTAGTTGAAAGTAGTAGAAAGTAGAGCGACTAATGTCTGGTTAGAGGCAGGTATGCTCTGCATTCCAGATGAGCTGCTAGTTGCTAGGCTGAGGAGGGAAGGCTCGGGGTTAGCAAATGAGATGCAGCAGACAGTGTTTTCACATTTATTAGCATGTTTCTGTTCATTTGGAAAACTAATAGTGAAAAGGAGTGGCAGAAGCTAGGGGCAAGATGACGCCGGTTGCATGAAACTCTTAGTATTTTCTTGCTAATGTGCAAATGTTAGTAAAATGCAAATATGTGCACATGCGCACTTACAGGCGCACACATGGCATCATTCGCTGTTCCTAAGGATATCCTCTCGAGCTCAGTCTGGATTGTGGGTTACTCAATAACTAATGGGTGCTTTTAGTGCGGTCTGCTGCATTGACAAATGCACCCTCACAGATGCATGTGCCTCGGCTCTCAAGCGCATGCATGCATGCATACATCATTTTTGTACAGTGTTACTGAAGCTTACCATATCTCTCCTCATACCTCCTTGCTTTTCTCCTTTCTATTGTGTTAACGCACAGACACACACGCGCACACACACACACGCTCCGCTCAGCTCCAAAGGATCAGTAGCTTATAAACTGGCTGCAGTCAGCAGTCAGTCTCTCTGTGGAGGGAGAGGAAGGAAGGATAAATTGCTTCGACTGGATGGAACGGAGCTCCACAAATCTTCTCTGGATTGAGTTATACTGTGCTGGGGCTTTTTATGGGTGAACCATCGCATATTTCCTGTTGGCTTTTACCCGACTGGGGTGTTCTGGGCTGGAATAGACTGAATTAGTTCAGCTAAACTCTTGCTTCATTTCACTGGACTGTGTTGAGTTCGCCTGCAGGCCTGGGGAGACGGTGCTGGAATAGACGGAATTCCCTCTTCTTTTTTTTTTTTTTTTTTTTTTCTTTCTCTTTTGCATCCCGCCCTCCCGCTCTCCTACTTCCATCCTCCCCTCATCTTCTCCCTTGCACTTTCACAGCAGACATCCAGTGTTGCAGAGCAGGCAAAGGCAGCAGCCCTCAGTGCTTCTGATTATCTGCTGGCTCCTTTAAAAGACGCAAAGGGAGAACGAGAACAGGGATTTTTCATCTCTTTTATATCCCCCGCTTTTGTACCAGAGGGAGCTGCTGGTGTGAGGAATTACACCAGCAGAGCTTTTCAGTTCATCATCCAGAGGATTTTTTGGATGTCTTTTTTTTCCCTTTTTATTTTTTTGATTGCTACATTTTGAAGAAATCGTTGGACTCTGACAGAGAAGAAGCACACATTAGCGTGTGTATTGCTTTGTCGCTGATATATCTTGGCTGCCTTTACTGTTCATCCATTTGGCTGGTGCTGGTGGTGGTGAAGCCGGGGCAGGCATGGCCCAGCAGGCAGGCATTGGGGTGACCCACCAGGACACCCTGGCAGTGCCCCCCATGCCCAAACACTCCGGCTTGAATGAAGACCTGGTGAAAATCCTACGGGAGAACCTGCTGCAGCCGGAGAGGCCAAGAGGACACCGGCGGTCGCCCTCCTCCATCTCTCCCCGCCTCTCTCCCCGCAACTCGCCGCGACTGCTTCGCCGCATGCTGCTCAACAACAACACCCACAAACAGAGGCGCTTCACTGTCGCACACACATGGTGAGCCTTAGATGGACTGATGGAGACTATAAGATTGATAGCGTTTGTCACTGTGTTGGTGGATGGGGAGCTGCATTGGCTCATAAAGTGCCTATGCATGTCTGTCTTTGTCAGGCGCGGTTTAAACCGCACCCTGGCAAACTTTCAAGGTCGGGACTGTGTTTGTTGAACGATGTGTGCGAGGGAGGTGGCTGTGTGATGAGCCTTTTGAGTAAATAAACTTTGTTTGTGGTTTAACTTGAATGCTTTCCTCTCACAGAGGAATGGCGGGAGTGTGCGTGAGCAAATCTCTCTTGTAGGTTGTTCATGTCAGATCTCCTAGGAGACCTTCTTCTCACCTTAGATAATGAGTTTCTCTGGCGCTCTTCCTCTCTGTCCAGCTTAATCTCCATTTGTATCTCCCCCGTGTGTGTCTGTTCCCCATCCTTACACCTCTCACTCCGCCTATCTTCCCCTGGCCTCCCCCTTCCCGTGCTGTCTCTGCTTTTACCTCTGTGTGATACACAATAGTGCAATACGTCAAGCTGCTTGTCTTGTTAGATAGGTAGAGTAGGAAGCCATCCATCACTACATTTCTTCCCTCCTGCTGTGGTTTTCTCTCCACACCTGCCTGCCTGCCTGCCTGCCTGCAGTTTTTGACTATTAATTAGTCTTTTATTCCTGGCTGTCTATCAGCCTCTGTTGCACCCGCCCACACCTCATCCCCCTCTTTTCGTCTCATATCTATTCCCCATTCACTCTCCCCTCCTCCCCACTCTAATTTTTTTTCTCCCCTTTAACCAATTCAGCTGTTCCCCTCCACCACCTTCCATTCGCCCCCACCAACCAGCATTCTCATCTCGGTCTCCATTTTTTTTACGACTCATATCTCCTTCTCTTCCCTCTTTTATATTTCCCGTGCCCCTCTATCTCTTTCTCTGTATGTCTTGTGTCCCACTTCTTTTACTCCACATCTCTTTCATTAGACCTCTCTTCTGGCATCTGGTTCAGGCTCATGTTATTCAAAAATTTGAAATATTCTCACATATAAATCCACATATTAAAAATACTCTGCTACTTCCCATTTCTCTCCATTATTCCCGCCTCTGCTTCTACCTCAAGTTGTGTTATATCTACATTTTGTTGTTTTCAATTTCCTTTCCTTCACTTACTCTTCTGTCTCACTTTCTTTTTTTATCACCCCCTTTCCTTTTTTCTACCATCCATCTTTCCTCCACTCTTCTGCATATATATATATATATATATATATATATATATATATATATATTTACATATATATTTACACATGCATATTATATAATTTCTTTTTCCCCTCACTTTGCTTCTTACAACTGATGATGCTAATAGCTCAGGGAGATATTCAGCATATCACGGCTCCTATAGCTTTTTTCTATTTTAGAGGCACACTGCTTCCTTTGTGTCTGTATAATAAACATTTTATGAATTAATTATCTGTGTGCAAAATTATACTGTCTGTGTATACGTGCAAATGTGTTGGTTTGTATGCGATTGGTAATTCAGCTTATGTAATTTCACATACCACCGTCATTGTGCATTGCTTTAAGTGGAAAGCTATTTCTCACAGTTCCATATTGAGTGGAAGAAACACTTTCATTCTTGGATTGGATTTTTCCTGTTCTGTTATGACGCTCCCACTTGTTAAATATCTGCAGCTGATGAAAACAGCAAGGGGTGAAAAGAGCAAGTGGCTCTGGTATCTGGCATAATGTTGCATTCATTACAGATAAGAAAAAAAGACCACATGTTGCCTTACATAGTTGATGAAATGCTGCTCAGCGGATTCTGTCACGATGACACTCAGTATGCACATGGAGGGAACCTTCTGGTCATTCTTTTAAGGGGGGAATCCATTTTGAATTGTGTCTTCAACTAAACCACTGATTATGTGTCATAGATTCACACCTGCTCCCTCTGTGAGATGCTGTCAGTGTGCTTTTTAGCTTGACGTTGTAATAGCTAGTTGTCTCAAGGATTTCCAACCGTCTTCCATTGTGGTTTTGACTGTCATTGAGCATTGTGTGGTGAGCTGAGCTGTCTATAGTAGCATATAGTGTAATGAAATACATTTTAAAAGGGCAACGTTGGCATTATTTAGTCTTTAAATTGTTATGGAAAATGAAAAGACTTTATTCTGCAAGCAAGTATTGTCTGTGTAGCCAAATCCTGCTAAAAGATTATGTCCCAAGGCCATAGAACGCTACGGCAGTGCAACAAATATTAAAAGCTCATAGGATGGCGACACTGGAATCATATTCAGTGGTATCCGGATACTCATCTACTCTCAGGGATTGTAAGTGCAGTATCAAAATTGTTTCAGAATAAATTGTACCTGCTGTGCTTTTAAAAATGTTAATTTATTTTTTGTTCTGAGGCAAAAAATGAAGTTTGTGCAACGGAGCCCATCAGGTTGTGTCTCCACAGACAATATTTAGGATAATTTTAGGGAATTGATAACAATCTTAAGATAAAATAACGTCACTATTGGACTTAAAAGATCTATTTGAAATGTCAGTCTTAAGTTGTTTTTCACCGCTAACACTCACTCTGGTGTTTATCCTTGGCTACGACATTTGAATAAAACCCTTTTCTGGTTTCCGCTCGCACATTCTTCAGTCAGTGTTTGATGCTGTTTGGCCTTCACCTGAGTGTGCTGCAGAAAACATCTCTGCACATGAAATAGAACGACGGAATGCGTTTGCTTCCACATGGGTATGTGGATCTAACTGCAAAATGTATATTTTGTTAGACACGGGTCTTCGCGTCATGACTGTTTGGCTGCCAGCAGAGCGAACAGTGACCACTAAATCACTGTAACTTGTTGCTCATGTACCTATGTTGAGACTTGACATTTGAAAAAACAAGTGGCAGACAGAAATCAGACCAAGATAAAGAGAGTGGGGGAGGTTAGAAGATAGATTGCTTTGTTTTTGTGTGTTCATGAGTGCGCAAGGGCACTGGAGATAGACAATTTGTTTGTAAGAGAGAGACGCCATCAAAGGGCTGTAAGCAGGAGGGAGGTTGACAACTGCAGTGCAATTTACTCTAATCATCTCCTCATTGTTTTACAGCTGCAGGGAATCACAGGGCCACTGTGCAGTGAATCTGGTGACATACACAGCCCTCAGCGGCTCCACTCCACACTTCATTAACAAGACAATCCTTCTCCATGGACAGATTGGCCTGATGTACTACTTCGCTGTCCTTATCGGCACAACACTGTGAAAACCATACACAAATTGTTTAACAATCACTTTGAGAATACTTTGGAGAATTGATCCTAAATGCTGATTAGCTTCTCTGCTCTGGAATTTGACTGGTTGTAATTATTTAAGAAGACATAAAGAAGGTACTTTTGGGGATTAATGGAATGTAATAATCTGAGTTCACATCAAAAGGATTTGGTCTGATTTTACGGTAAAGTTTTAACTCCAAACTGTCCCAATTGTTGACAAACGGTGATGACGGTAGATTGGAATTTTGAATGCTGTAAATATTTGAGCCGAGCTTAATTTGGATTTTAAGTAGAGTGTGGTAGTTATTATTCAATTGTTGCCAGTATTATCACAGCCTAAGCAGCACAGCACTACTGTACCTCCAACAGCAGCAGAAGCATTAGTGTGGCTTTCTGCATGGAATTAAATGACTGCAAAACTGGGTGTGTTGACAACAGATTTAAGACTTGATACTACATTGTGCCTTGCTATCAAGGGATGTGTTTAGGATTTGAGTTGTTTTTAACAGAAAGCTAAGGCACGGCAATCGTTGGAAATATACAATCATCAATTTGAAAGGGACTGAATCTGATGGTTGTGATGTGTCTGGGTTTCAGCCAGCGGCACAGCAGTTGCTAAGAATTCCTTTTATATGTGATGTATTTGACTTTTTACTTGTATTTTTAGTATGAGCAACTGTCTTTCAGGTGTAGTTGCGAGCACCAGCCCCTTCTCTAACATGCTTACATGTTTGGTCTTGTGATACAGTATGACAGCATGTTAATTGCTTTCAAGAGTCATGTCTGCTTCATAATGACAGCGTGTTGACGGACACAAAAATAAAGGAAGGAACAGCTAAATAAATGGCCCTGCATGTGCACACGTGATTTGAAAAATGTTCCCTCACAAAGTTGATAATTGATTGCTCTCCTCTTCACAAAGGCACCGTCCATATAAAGCGAGGGCTGAATGGTGTACTCTCACCTTCAAGTGACGGACAGAACGACACTCACGATTCACTTTTTGTATTCTGTCCACCAGAATAACTCTGTTGATATCCTGTTTTCAACTTTCAGCCTCACTGACCCTGAGGTATTTTTAATGCTGTTGCACAACAGCATCTGATGCTGCATTGCAACATTGCAAGTGTCTCTTTATGTAACAGGAGAGGGGGCTTTCAGCGAGGGGAGAACAGGTGGCTCTGACTGCTGGTGCTGATGCCAGTGCTTCTTCTTTGGCTGAGTGGTCCGACTGGGGAGCTTTGGTGGGAATGGCTGAAGGGTTGTGGACATGATGGATTGATGGATAGCTGGGTGAATGATTTTTGATAGATGTGTGAATAAATGCAGGAAAGGTGGAATGGATGGAGGGACGGAGGCAGGGCAGAAGAGAGGGAGAGTGTGGGAGTAAGCTGAACACAGTGGCGCTAATCCAGGCAGAGCATGACTCTCTACGTCTCACTGGGTTATATCATCTCTTTCTCTCTGTCTGTCTCTGTGCCTGTCTCTCTGCCTCTGTGCCTGTCTCTGTCTCTCTCTCTGTCTCTGTGTCTGTCTCTCTGCCTCTGTGTCTGTCTCTCTACCTCTCTCTGCCTCTGTGTCTGTCTCTCTGCCTCTGTGTCTGTCTCTCT
>CALSCE010010657.1:21208095-21241662 GCA_943593645.1 Bovichtus variegatus | reverse complement strand
CTGTCTCTCTGCCTCTGTCTGTCTCTCTGCCTCTGTCTGTCTCTCTGTCTCTCTGCGTCTGTGTCAGTCTCTCTGCCTCTGTGTCTGTCTCTCTGCCTCTGTGTCTGTCTCTCTGCCTCTGTGTCTGCCTCTCTGCCTCTGTGTCTGTCTCTCTGTGTCTGTCTCTCTGCCTCTCTGTCTGTCTCTCTGCCTCTGTGTCTGTCTCTCTGTCTCTGTGTCTGTCTCTCTGTGTCTGTCTCTCTGCCTCTCTCCTTCTCTTTCTTTAAGGCAGCTACATTAATTGTTGGTCAAGATTTCGCGGTTGTTTACTATCTCTACATATGATTTGTCATATGAGTCACAGTTGTACTGTAGCATGTACTTGATCAGTCTTTTAGTCACCAACAAATTTGATAAATGATTGATCGTTAAGTCATTTTTTTGGGTCAATATTCAGTTTTTTTTTCTATTTTCTTTGTGCTTTGTCTGTTGGTCGAATAAAACTTGCAAGTTCAATATGTCACCTTTTTAGTACTCTTGGACGTTTTAAAGTACGAAAATTTTTTAATGATTAATTTAGAAAATGATTGTTAGTTGCAGCCCTAATCACTAGCGTATTTTAGTGTGAAATGGGAAAGCAAAAATAGCTGAATGTCTTCACATAAGTAAAAAAATGTTTTGCTTGCAAGAGCAGTGCATATGTGTTATGGTAAATTAATAAGTAACACCGCTCTGTAAGAAAATGCCCTTCAGCAGAGCCCTGAAATCCCAACTGACCCAGTGGCCCAAATACAAGATGTACTTGTCTGTCAACCTTCTCGGTTAATACAAATTAAATATGAGGTTGTTCAGATGGTTATATTCAGTATTCCTACTGACTGTCACAAACGTGTTTGTGTTTCTTGTCATTTATATGACATTAATAGCCAGCGCCATTTTGCCCGTTGTTCTTTTTTTATTCCCAACCTCACAGTCCATTGTCCATAAATTCCCAACATTTGTTGTTTTCAGGGTGTAGCTTTGCTCAAGTAATTACCTTCCATCCCTTTGAGGTGGCTTTGGATTGCAGCTGTCATCCTGCTGTGCAGCAAGCAGGATTCTCCAGGTTTTATCAGCCCAAACACTGCTCTCCACCCGGGAGAATAGAGCGCCTGTGATTTGCATACATATGAGCGTTTGAGCAGTGCTGCGACTATGCTAACAGTGCTGGCTGCATGACACATCGGCACAGTACAGGCTTTTCATTCCCAAAGACAGGCAGATTTGGCCTAATCCATGAGATCACATGCACATGATTTTGCATACATGCACAAAAACGTATACTAATGGATACATACACACTCACACTATTTGATTATTTCAATGTTAGAGATTAGACAGGACCCTGGTTATGACTCAGCTTTGACTTTGTATTCTGAGCTAGTGGCCAAGTCTGTGTTGGCTGAGAGGAATAAGAAAATTAAGATTATATAACTGTGACTGTGAACGAGAGAACTAGGAAGGGTGAATTAGACAGGGATAGAGGAAGAGTTCTTTTTTATGTTTTATATGCTTAAAGTGTATTTCATATCCCGTGAACTGTAATATATCACTTATAAAAAGGAAGAAGCCCCCTGAAATTACTGCTGTAATCCAATCATCCTATTTATTATGGAGTTTTAGAACAGAACTGGATTAATTTTGAAATTATTAATACATCGGTGCCACTCTGCCCCGTTATAAATAGAACTCCTGATTCTTCAGTCTATTCTGGGTTGTACCTTGTATTTGAGCGTAGCTGCCATTGACTGACCTCGAATGACTGCAGAACGATTGTACATTATCAAAAAGAGTTCAAAGTTACTTCTCCACAAAGAGACAGAGCTCTACCTAGAACTGCTTACCTCAAAGACGGCGCTCACTGCTGAAAAGCTTCTACAAAGGTTCTTCAAAACTCCGTTATATCAAGAACCCTTTCACTGAAACGAACCAGATTTGGAAAACTCTGTATTTCTGTATTCATTCCTGCAACGTTTCGGTCATAGAACATTAAATGTGCAATAATCAAACCAAAATAAAAATGTTGGGAGTATAGAAAATGCCTATGAGGTCTATACAAATACATTTGTAGTCTTTTTCTGGTTTCATTTGCGAGCTTTACTTTTCAAGTACATGAACCTTCATTCAGTAACAAGTACAGTACTCATTAAATGTATTACCTATTGTACATGGAGCCTTGAATTGGATATTACAGTAAAAATGACAATCACTATCCCAAAGTAAGAGGCTTCATGTATGTATGTTGAATCTGGTGTGGGTAACTGGGTGCACATAGTCGCACACATAACAATAAACTAAAAAGTGAAAGACTTAATCAAGGAGCATTTTAATATCTGCTCATACATGAGCTCCATGAATGACCTAATTATACCACATATATGGAAACATAATGTATTTACTGTCAGAAATAGTCACAGACCACCCCTCGCACTCTGATTAAAAAAATATATATATTTGAAGATTGAATATTTCCAAATTTGTGCATCTGAGTCTGTCCGAGCGTCTGTGAGTCTCTCTTGCGTTTCAGCTCCGCGCTTCATTTTCTTCACATCATGATCATTAAGCCCAGTTTAATGCCAGAAGTAGTCAGGCTCAGAGCCATTACATGTCAAATGCTATAACCCTTTTGAAAAACCATCGAGGACACTAGAACTGGATGCAGTTTTTTTTTTTTTTTGGGGTTAATGATTCTACCCAGTCGAAATGGACTTGTCATTTTCCTGAAGCGTGTTGATCTACGTGACCTTCAGCTCAGCTCAGTTCAGTTCAGTTCAGCAGTGAACTCAAATAAAGGGGTATATGCATATTGATAATGATTTGCATCCAACAGGTCCAGACACATGAAGGTGTGTTAGCAGTGGTTACTGCACGACCTGATTTAATTAAATGACAACCAGAATGAATCTGAGTTGAAGAGGGCACAGCTGCAGGGCTTCATCAAAGCCCTTTTGATATGCTGATGTGTTTTTGATTCGACAAAATGACTGATACATTCTGTCAGTGTTTGCTCCAACATGTCAGCCGTGTGTGCGTGTGCATGTGCGTGTGTGTGTGTGTGTGTGGTATATGTGCAATCTTTTTTAGTCTCCATTGTCTTCAGTTGTTTTATTTCTGCTGATTTTACCACCAGCGCATTGACTTGAATGCTAATGGGGAATTAAGTTACTGATTAGAGGCTGCTCTGATGAATGCAGCTGCACCAGAACCTTGGCACAATAGCCTGAGGATGGAGTTGAGAAGATGACCGGCAATGTGAGGAGACGTTTTTAATAGCTATGAGTGTGTTTGTAATGGACTGCAGATGGCCATCTAGTCTTTTGTGCATTTTTGATATGGCCACTGTGGAGGTTGATAGGTACTGGCTATATTTATCGTCCCTTTTCACAGCTCCTTTCTCAGTTTGGTGAAGATTCTCCTAATCACAGAGAGGAAAATGAACATTTTCACCACTCAAAATGAGAGTTTGATGTGCCCTAAAGCTTCATAATTTTCTCAGTGAGAAAGCCTCATTAGCCCGAGGTGAGAACCATTAATGATGCATGGCTGTGCCGAATCCATTGGTCATGTCTTGATTACAGTATGCAGGCTCAGCTCACTAAAGAATTGAAATGAAGTATAACCCTACCAAATCATAATGCCTATTTGTCTGTACTCAGACATCATTTTTTAAAGGTCCTTTTAGGTCCATATCAATTCACACATACAAAAAACATGAACCTTCCTCTAACACTTTATTATTGGCTTCTCAACTGAACACGTTTCCATTATTTTGATTTCGGGAAGCAGAAAAGCTGTGGATAAACTTTCTGATGTACAGGAATGCACATTATTTGTAAAGTAGGCAGATGGATAACTTCTGAGGCCATCTGTTAAAAAAAAAAAAAAAAAAAAGAAGAAAAAAAAAAAAGAAGGTTTAAAGTAGTATACACACAGTTGTTGCATTTAAGTGCATCTCCAAATGGGAAAAAAATGGATGTATGAGAATTCAATTTTTAGGTTTGATACCGTGTGTTTCAAAGATTGCTGCACGGGCTTGTCTTGAAGATGAGAAAAGTGTTAGAGATATCGGGTGATGGATGTACAGTAGATTTCTGGATAAGAAATGATGTCCTGAAGGAACTTGTAATCTGAAAAAAAAACAAAAGTCTGTCCTTGCCCAGAAAGTCGAGAGAATGTTTTACCTTTTCTCTAAATCCTTCTCTACATCCACAGCTTGTTCTCTCTTTATTTTCCTCTGGCTACTACTCACCCAACACCTTTTCTGTCCGCATCTTATATCAGCTCTTCAAGGCTCTGTCTGATATTGAGGATCCGCATACAAGGGCATTGCACAGTGTATGGCTCCTCTGAGGTCGGGTCACCTTGCATCGTCTAACAAGATCCCCGGGCCTGTTTCATCCTTTTGAATTCACTTCGCTTCACTTTGCTTTTAGTGGTCTTAAGCCCGATATGTAATGACACGGCAAGCTGCATCTTGTCATCCATGCAGCAATTGCAAAGACGATAAAGGACAGAAGTAGCACAAAGGACTCTTAGACTCCCAGCGGTCAGGTGGGGCAGGGAGCACTGTGACCTGGCTCTTTTTTTTATTGTCGCAGAATGTAAAAAATGATGTTGAAAAATAGTTAAACTTTTGAGGAGATCATCTGTCAAACTGCAACAGGAGACCACTTTTGCGGCCCACCCAGATCCTGAATGGGGCTTCAGTACAGAGAAACAGTGTGTCCACCTCTAGCACTTCTAATGAGTTGCATTTCCAATTAAGATGCAGCTGCCTCCTGTGTTGTGAGAGCCATCTTGTTGTTGATGTCATCCCTTGATCATTTTTCACAGCTGCTTCCAATATCCTGTTCTTTATGTAGGTGTGTTTTCATCTTTTATGCGCTCGCATTTGTGTGCGTATGTTTGTGCAAATATACACTGTGCAAATACATCTGCACATTCGCGTGTGTGTGTGCGTGCTTCTTTACAAGTGTGTGTTCTTGTTTGTGGCAGTGCCTACCCTGATTACTAGTCTTCTGCTCACTGTCTGTCTGACCACTGGAGCTGTCTCCTCTGATTGCATCGATTCAGAGCCTCTGCACACAGTATTACAGGAAGAAAAATGAACAGGGTGCTCTGAGTATGAGGTAATCTGTCTGCACCCAGTTTCTCATGGTTCTCAGGAGGGTGAGGGAGATGGAGCCATTCCCCTGTGTGTGTGTTACTGCATGTGTGGTACAGCCATATGTTCAGATTATATTACATTACATGGCAAGACCCTGAAATCAGGAGTAAATATTTACAACATCAAAATTGACGTTTGAAGTCATATTCTGTAACGAACAGGCGTAAGAAGCGAACAGGCCCTAGGCTACACATCTTGCATTGAAACGACAATGTAATCTTTTAATTGTGACTAAATTGACGTACCATTCACGTAACCTTTTGGGTGAATTGTTAGTGTAACATTATATTGTGACTTTCCTTAACAGTTCATCACCACATGCAGACCATAAAGAGGCTGCTATTCAGTTTTGCAGAGCCACATTTCTGTTTAGGCCAGGCGCTTGAGTGGCAGGTTTATCTGTAAGCGAGCAGATGGTTTGGAGGAAGGACCGTGGATTGGAGGTGGAAAAGCAGAGTGGATAAGGAGAGTTGGGATGGATGGTGTAATTTTCTCTCCCAGCACCAAGAAAATTAGGATTGGCAGAGTGTATTTGTTGTCAATGGAATTCCTAACAACCAGGCCAGCTATGGAGGGTGCTCTGCAGTAATCACATCTTCCATCCCACTCTCTAGACTAAGTCTACACATGTTTTTATTAGGACTGCAGCTAATGAATGTACTCTGTATTTTCATTGGCTGTCCCAACACCTCAAGATATATATTTATAAACTAGACTTGCAGTAGACTGTATGAGGGGGGATGTTAGCAACATGACTAAAATACATCCCCTTGTTAACCTACCACCCCCCCCCCTCCATCCCCCAGTACCAGAGAGTGCCGGGGCAGACGGCTTGTTTAGTTGTATGTAAGTCTAGTCTGCCTGACTCATTGATCCTTTATCTGACTGAGGTTTGTGCAAGTTCAAATGTATGGCCCTGACCATGGCTCTGAAATATTAGTAGCTTAAAGGACCACACTCACCAAAAAACGATAACTGTAACAATATCTATAAATATATCATTTTCAAAATCGTACTAACTCACGTGGATTGCAGAGTCCTGCAGACGGATTTGTAATATCAGTCAGGTCTTGGATCCATCATAAAAATGCAGAACCAAAAGACACGTTCATGGTGCGGTTTGCTAGTCACGGGTGATTGTTGACTCCCTGTGCGTGTGCTGTGTCTGCTGTGGCTGCGTTAGCGAGGGTTTTTTGATAGCGTTTAAGGAGTGTGTGGATATTGACCTGGAGTGGAAGGATTAGTGCAGGTACCTAAAACAGATCAGCGCCTCAGACCACTTCTCATTGCTTCAAATGGATGTTCTTGGCAATAGAAATTGCCACAGGAGAGTAAGAAGACAGGGTATGGGTTCAGGAGATGAGTGTGTGTACGCCATGATACGCTGGTCGGTTTTTACAACATCAATCATGAATATTTTCCCTCGACTGTATTCACCAAGAGATACTAGTTGCTATCCCCTCTGAGAGCACCTGTAAGAAGTGGTTTCATTGCTTTAAGTTCACTCACGTAATGCTTTGTTTCCTTAGCTGTGAATTTTTATACATAGATAAGGAGAAGGTTCAAATGTTGTCCTTTTCTTTTGTTAAATAAACTTGTCTTCAGTTGTTTCTTTTTGACATCTCTCAATCCCAAAAGCTTAGTAGCTTGGCAACATGCGCTGCAGTAATGCCCACACATCGTGTAAACAGGGAAACAGGAAACACACAGGAAAACAGTTACATCACACTTCCCCCTCAACACGTACAAACAAACAAACGGAGGGACGCACACACACGCACGCACACATGCACACACACACATACACGCACACATGCACACACAAATCCACGCTCTTCGCAAATTTTAGATATATAGCCAGATATACTTTTTGCTACTGGTGTCAGACACAAGTGCTCTCTTCCCTAATAACATGTTTTAAGTTAATTAGAGGAAATCTATGTAAAATGTCTCTCACTAATGAGAGATACGTTTGTGATCGAAGCACTAAGACAGTATAGTCTTGCTTTTAGTTAGTCCAATGGGATTTTGAAAGGGTTTTGAAAAGTGTAATTATTGCAGTGATGTTTGTAGGTTGAAAATGATGAGGCAACAGCCGCTTTGGATGGATGAATGACGAGAGAATTGCACATAACAGTTGTTGAAATGGCCAATGTTATTTCAAAGTCCAGTGCGTTGACTTATCCGATAATGTGGATAAAACCTTTTGAATAGCTTTGTATATCAGCGCAATCTTCATTCTCAACTCTGAGCCAAGAAAGGATAAAACTAATTCTGGACAAAAAGTGCTGTTAGCTATATCTGTATACTGTTGAAGATTAATCAGATTCAGCACTACAAGCTGCTGCAGCTACATCAGAGGGACAGGAAAAACAACCCCCTCTGGCATTAGCATAGGATGGGGTGGTTTTTTTATTTTTTCAAAAGCTGTGATGGTGGTGTAATCCCCTTTTTGCTGCATTCATTTACCCTCCATGTACTGAAGCAGCACTGCATGTTTCTCACAGACTGCAGTAACGGTTTTCTTTTTAAACTTCCACAACCTTTGGTTTGCACTGTATGGGCTGCAGCTAATTTTGCAGACCCCAGAGAGGAAGGAGGCTGTCCGGTCTGTAAAAAATGTAAAATAAAAAAAACCCCTCCAGATGCTGGCCTTGTCAGAGCCTAATTGCTGTAACGTAGGAATTAGCTGTTGTGCATAGCAGTGCACGAACCAGGCGTTTGGGGTTGTCTCCTTAATCAAACTCACTTCTTCAGATGTGGTAATCAGACTCAGGCTGTTCTCCTGTTACTTACTGGTTTAATGTTGGAATACACTGTCACTTTAAGCAGCAATGTTTGCTGTTCCAAGTAAACAATGGTTTTCAACAATATCCTGCAGGTGCTTGGGAGTTTAACCTGTCTTTAAAAGGTAAACTTTAAAAGGTGTTCTCTAAAAGATAATTGACTTTGTTCACAATGGTCCAGCTGTCTCCAGCTCAGCACTAACTAACTTCAGCCAACAATGAGTGATGACAGATTACTATGAAGTGTCAGTCAACCCCACAAGGCATCAACATGTTGCCATCAGCTGTTGTTACGCACTGCTTACGAGTGAGTGGTCTTGAGGTGGTTGGCATTGGGGGAATGGGGGCTAGTGTGTGGATTTGGTTACCTTTGGACAGCCATGTCTTTATCCTACACTTCTGTAAGCTAACTGCTGGCTGTTGCTTCATAGTTAGTGTACACATGAGAGTGGTATTGATCTTCTCATCTAACTCTGGGCGAGAAATCAAGTAAGCGTTTGTTTAATGAAGATTTTTTTTGTTTGTGGTAAGAGCTCATCTTTCATGTCTTTTGTTTTATATTCTCTCTCTTTTTTTATACCTTGTCAAGCTGTTTGCTGTCTACCTGACATATTTATGTGTAGACCTACATAATTAATGGTCATTAATACTTATCTGTCAAAACGATGATGTTCTTCTATTAGTCTTTCCATCGACATTTTTGTGTCAATGCTGTCACAACAGTAACGTGACGATACTGTTTCGTACAGAAAATATGGCACATCCTTTTCCATCCTCACAGACTGTCCAGCATTGTGACATTGCCACAGGTTAAGAGAGAGGGGAGTAAGAGTGATGAACTCTGAATGACCGGGTCTTGCAGAAAGTCTCCTCCACTTGGAGCAGCCTGCATTTAAAGTGTTTACGACCTTTTGGTACTTATGGTTCTGATTTAGTGTTTTTTTTTTCTTCTTGAGATTCATGGCACAGGATACAGCATGTCTCCCAGTGAACAGAGCTGTGTATTTAAGAAAGTTGTCATTGATTTCCAAGAAAAGGTGCTTCCATCCTCTAGCCTCTTTTAAAACACACTCGTTGGTTTCCATGACAACAGGCAGCTAACCTGGATATGAACTCTTTGTGACCAGCAGCATGAAGAGACTGCTGTGTGTCCAAGCATGTTGGAAGGCTTTGAGTTGAGACCCCCTCTGCTTTCATATCAGATGTGGAGAAATGACCTTTGTGTGTCGCTGTGTGTCTTCACTCTTCTTGGCATGATGTTTGATTTCGTGTCTTGACAACAGCGTCTAATCCAGGGTGCTTACGCCTCAATGTCAGCGCTCACGTAAACCCTCTGTTGGCCAAACGTGTATCTGTTTTCTAAAGATGTTAGTTATTTAAGATATTGCTTTGTTTGTTTTCTGAATCTGCTGTTAGGATTTCCAGATAATTGGGTTCCCATGTGTTTAAATTTCCTTTTTTTACCTAGCTTATGTTAGCACAGAGCAACAGAAGTGGTAGACTAAAGTCTTCCTGCATTGTAATATTGATAGCAGGCTGGAAATAAAGAGCTAATTTTAGAATCTAATGTACCTTGATATTTGGCTTAAGAAATAATTGCTATCATACCACAGCTTCTCCTAATTACTTCTGCTGTGTGTTTGATTAAGGCGCTGCAATGCCATGTCTTCTTTGTGTTGGTGTCTGTGCGTGCGGGCATTTGCGTGTTGGTGTGTATGCGTATGCACTTGTCTGTCATGTTGCAGTGGGGGGGTTAAAATTGATTTGAGAGCCAGAACTGCTTAATCTTCTTTTAAAATTGGTATTCGACAGAAAGCTTATCTGCAAAGCCAGAGAGGAGGAGGTGGAGGAGAGAGGAAAAAGGAGAGGAGGAAAGAAATGAAAGTGGGATCCGTGTCTTTTGCGTCATTGGCCTGATTCTGCATTGACTTCTTTGTTTAGATTTAACTTCATCCGCTGGATGAAGCATGGGACTTGCATCCAGGGAATGGTAATCTGTATTTTTGGAGAAGAGCCAACCGAGAAGCCATTTTCAACACTCACTGTTGGAAAAGGGTGCACTGTATATTGAAGCATGATCCCTTGAATAAAGCTGATCTGCACTATAGAAGGAAACGGGGCAATTT
This sequence comes from Bovichtus variegatus, assembly GCA_943593645.1. Lineage (NCBI taxonomy): Eukaryota > Metazoa > Chordata > Actinopteri > Perciformes > Bovichtidae > Bovichtus > Bovichtus variegatus. Next base: position 21,231,565 of record CALSCE010010657.1, on the reverse strand, counting down.
TTCTTCATCATAGTGAAAGAGGTATATGCTGCTGTTGAGTGTAAAACTAATATATGCTGACTAACCCTCAGGATATGAAACCACCCAAAATGATGACTGTGTGGTTCAGCAAAGCTAAACTGCACAGCTGCAGAGAAATGTCATGGTTTGATCTTGCTCTTGATCTCATATTTGACTCTTAACAGTAATAAAACATCATTCAGATGTGGCTGTAAATCAAAATGCAGTATATTATAATGATGTCATACTGCACATCTCATTCATCACTGAACAATATGTATACACATTCAGCAGCTGATGAAGAATTGATAGTCTGCTGGAAAATGTTGGATTGTTCACCACAGTTGCTTTCCCAAGTAAAGGAGTGGAAATATTTCAGTTTCCTTCACATCTTGTTTGGGTTCGGGCTGGATGGAGATTGGGCAAACTGCTCAGACTTCAGAAAGGAGACCGGAGTAGAACTACTGCACCTTTGCTTGGAAAGGAGCCAGTTGACGTGCTTCGGTCATGTCAAGTGTGCGTCTTGGGCTAGGCTTTTGGGACACATCCAACTGGGAGAAGAGCCCAGGGCAGACCCAGAACACCTGGTGGGATTACGTATGCCATCTGGTTTTGGAATCCCCCAGGATGAGCTGGTGGACATGACATGGTGTCCGATGGCTGGACTATGAGTACCCTGACCACTGACGCACTGAACTAAACTCTCCTTCTCATTCTCTAGCTTTTTTACAATACAAGCAAATTATTGCTAGAACTTTTCTTCTAAAGAAATGATCTGGATCTGGACCCTTTTTAAAGAATTGCTGACATAGTTCTAAACTGAAATGAAAGATCTCTCCCTCTGTGTTTTCTTTCTCTTTCAGTATTTCCTTCAGTCTCCATTTCACAGTTTGCTTTGTGCTGGGGATAGACCAGGCAGTTTATCTACACAATGGCATTTCTTTCTCCATCTGCCGCTATATGATGCAACTAATGATATAAGGTCTATTAGAGGGCGGTTAGAGGAGAAGGGAGCGATCATCTTGCCTTTTCCTGTGTCCCACAGGAAACATCATTTTGGAAATACTAATATTATGCCAGTGCTATAAACTACTCCATGCTAAATAGACACATAAGCAAGGTAAGCATGCTAATGTGTCTCTCATTAGGTCTGAGGCAGCAAGCCATGGAAGACTCGCCCTAAATGAGAGTTGATTTTAGCATGCATCAGAAAAATGAACTGTGTAGACGAGGGCTAAAAAATGTGTTTATGGTGTGGGTAACACGGTATGTACTGATAATAATGTATAAATCCCCATTAACTCATAAAGTCAGGAATTTATAATCCCACATTATTCATTATTCATCATCAACAGTAATGAGTTATATGATGTAGGTGCAGAAGTTCTGTCATTTCCTCATTTTCTCACCCAATTTTTAGGAAATAATTATTCGTTATAATACAAACTAACATTAATCCAAATTCGTAAAACGTCAAATATAATCTATAAAATGTGATCCATGTAATATAAAAATTATACAGAGCTTGTTTAAAATTTTATATTTTAATATCATTACAGATGACGTAAATGTGCCTTTTTTTAGGGACCTAATTTATAATGTTGGCATTCACAGACTGATGCCACATGAGGAGAGGTGGTCTACATTATTCATGGAGATGGAAAATGCTGTAACAAGCTGTGAGAATAATCTGATGATGATGATGACGATGATGATATTATCTCCCCTGGGAGACGTTAATTGCGTGTGACAAGTTGTCAGTTGACATTACGAAAGAAACAACATTATAGCAGCACATGTAACTAAACCGTAAACCATACAAGTAATTCATAAACATAAGTCTGAGTGCTACTATACAGTGACAGGCACAGCTTATCCCCAGCATGCCTTCTGAGGCTGATGCACCCTGTGCAGCCCAGAGCTGCTCATATCTTCTGTTGCACTGGTACATTCACAATTATGAATCCCTTCTTAATTGCACAAATCTCAGACATACTGTACATGTCACTGTGCTTAGACGAGCCACAGGGATTTTGCTGGCCGTACTCCCAATTTTATTCATCTTGTTTTTGTATCTTACTGTTTGGTGAGTGAAACCATGCAACAAGGGAGGATGTACTACGAACGAGCGATAAAACAACCTGGTTATATCTCTCTCGACACTAAACTGGAACCCTCCCTCGATGTTCATTTCTGTCCTCCCAAATTAAGCTCACAACTCCTGTCTCATCAGAATATTTAACTGAAATGTGATCCGTGGGGTGAGCTTACTCCTCCAGAGTTTCTCCCTCAGTCTGTTTTTAAGGAGTGAATAAAATGTGGGAATTCAAAGGTATGAAAGGAGGACACGGCAGTATTCACTCTAAAAGCATCCGCCCTTCTTTCAATGAAGGAAAACATGTTTTTGCGGATCAGGATGATGCAGAATGTTTAACATGCAGCAGCCTATACATTGAGATGTCTTCAGTACGCCCTCAAATAATCATTTTATATAATGTAATTCAAGATTGGACATTAAACGAAAAGGTAAAGGCAGTTTGTCGCAAGTTCTTTAAACTAGTCGGACTAGTTAAATTAAGTTAAATATGTATACTCTAAATATGTCCACAGATAACCAGGTGACCTTTTGAAGTTCTCAGGATTTTGTATTACATACTTTGTCAGTAAACATTTCACATTTCCACTTTCTGGTCTGTCACTGAGCTCCTGTGGGTATTGCAGCTCTTCCCATTCATCGCAGCCACCTGCAGGTTTGTTTGTCACTCAGTGGTGGTTGTGAGTGTGGGTAGTATTGTGTTTTTAAAAAGAAGTGACGTCGATGCATATTAGCATACATTCCCTATCACCACTTTTACACCTTAGTCTGTATTTGTATTTTTCCATCATTTTCACCAAGAGAAAGAATAATTAAGAGCTTGCTGAATGAATGGCAGAGCTTTCTCTGATTAGCAGTTACTTTAAGGTGTTTGTCATTATTCATATTAGTCATGAGCTGTGTTGATCACTAAATCACCAAATCTCTCGTAACTCATTTGGATATTTAGCAACCGCTACTTGAATTGTGTCAGATGTGCGTTTGTTGATTTTATGCAAGGCTTGTGCACACAGTATGTCGTAATGGGGTGGCAGTATGCCAGAACTTGGTGTTTTGACATAAAGCGTAATTGTATGTATGCATATGATTGTGTGCACACATGTTTTTCTACGTATGCATGAGTGCACATGTCTTGTAATACCTGCGTTTGTTTGTAAGCTTATACTGTGCATCTCTTTCAGCGCGTGTCTCTGTGCATATTGTTTGCTTGTATGTGTAAAAGCCTGCGGTGTGCTAGGAGAAGGTGGAGACAAGGGCAATGCCAGCCAGTGGTGGGAAAGCAGCTATTGGTGGGTTCCCAATTGTAGACAGAGTCATAGGAAATAAGCTGCCACGATTAGGTAGAGCTCCGGTCTGGTATCTTTGTTTGTTGTGGAGCTTAAGTTCTTAAGCGAGTACTGCTTAGAGGTGAAGCCTCAAACTTGCATTCCTTCCTCTTCTTGCCTTTTTTTTTTCTCTTTACGTCATCCTCCCACTCCATCATTTTTTCTCTCCATTTTTTTCCCTCTGATGCCTCATAGAAAGGAGAGTGAAAAGACATGACAGAAAACAAAGATGATGTTTTTTACTTTGTGATAAAGCAGGATGCGGCACTAGAAGTCTTTGGTGCGTTCGTTGTGGAATTGGCGACGAAAAAACACAAATGTGTTTATTGTAGAGAGGCTAGTTGTACATTAAGGATACTGAACTTGCTTTGCCTGGCAACTTTTGCTAAATGCCAGGTGCCAGTTAATACGTTTCCTTTTCCTTTGCCTCTGTATGGTGACACTTTGTTTTATATATAAACGAGCTTCATTCAAATCTCCTGCATACAATTCCTTGATGACGAGAGCAAAAATGCAGATGCAACACAGCTATGCACATGTCTATTCATATAAAATACTTGCATATCTTCATACACGCTATCTCTCTCAAACAGACACACAGGCACACACACACACGCACGCACACACACACACACACACACACACGCACACTCTCCTATCTGGGACTAGTGATTAAAAGGCATCATTATCTTGCTATGGCCGTAATGAGAAGCACACACCTGTTTTCCACAGCTGTTCCCGTTCACAAGCTGTCGTCATTCACTCTTAGACCAGACGCTTCGGAGGTGATGACTATGTGATGCTATAAATCACCAGCCGAGAATCTAGTCACCACGGGAACAGGCCTCATTAGAATCAGCAAACCGAAGAGAGTCGTCCTTTACCCCTGGACTCAAAGTCCTGGAACAGAATGGGCTTTAGTCACTGTAGCTTTCAGCCTGGCTTTTGGCACCGAATGCATGCAGGAGAAGTAAACTGTAGCATGAGCCGCTCGTGTGTGTGCAATCAAAGGCCCAGTAATGCCCGGCTTCATGAGTCATGAAGCTTTCGCAGAGGTCACATATGGGCTTAAGCATGGCTGACATAGTAGAATCATGCAGGCCCTTTAAGAAGGCAAATTGTCTAGATTGTGATAAAATATAGTTATAATAAAACAATATAATACAATATTTGATATATTCTGCAGTGAAAGTAAAAGTCATCACGCTTGCGTTGATCATACTGTATTAACAGCCAAATGATGCGTTTTTGAAAGCAACGCCCTGGAAGTATATTCTTTCAGGATGTGTAAATCCTCCCTTTTAATATGCAACTGTTCTTAGCTTCAACAGTGAAATAGTTGGTGTTAGGGAATATTTTAAGGATACATTGAATGGCCAAATGTGGTTGCTCCTGGCTCCAAGGACGTGATTTTCCATACGCCCGTCTACCTGGTGTATCATCATATCCATGTGCCTGGCTTCCCTTCTCTGTCATAAACTGCGCAAGATACATTTTAGCTGCGTTTTCTTTGAGTCTGCCTCTTTGATTGTCACTCCATCCATTCAGCTTGCTCTGCCAGCGACCAACAACAACGCAAGCCAAGAGAGAACAGAGAAATAAAGACGCAGGACTGCAGACAGGTAGACGATGGATAGGGAGTTGATGGATGACGAGTGAGCGGTAAAATGGGGTGTTAATAAAAGTAATGCTTTAATACCAACATTGACTCATATTATATGATATACTGTACCTAGAGGTGTAGGCAATAAGGATAAAATCCTCTATGACAAATTTTATACCATGGTATATATTTGCATTTATACCATCTGTCTTCTTGGCTGCAGGGTTTCCATTAATCCATGATAATAGACACCTACTAAGTATTTCCAATGCAACTGTCTGTTCACCGTTCTAAATTTATGCGCTGGCTGTACCTAAACAATTTATTGCAACACGTTAACGAGCTATCTAATTACACAATGCGTGACTTCAACATTTCCTTAGAATATAACAACTTTGATGACTGTGTTACAACTAAATAAAGTGAACTTGAATAGAAAAAGGAGAAATTGCACAAGGAGTAAAAACACCGTGAGAATTAAAATGGGCAGTTAATACACCGAGAGACTTCCTTGCACAGAAAACAAATGGACTCCAATTTTAAAAACAAACAGCGTCGATGAGACCCTGCGGGGGTTTTACACTGCCCCTCTGAATTTAATGATCCTTTGTCTCACATAGCGGCCATCGCACATCCCATTAGCTATTCAACTCGCTACTTCAGGCTGCGGCCGACAGTACGTCTGTTTCTTAAAATCTTGATATTGATTGGGGGCAATGACATGACTTGATAGCAAGCTAGTATTGTTGTTAAACCTACTTTCAAATTAAATGTACTGTTTGTGAAGTGCACTCAATGTTATTGACTTTGAATCTTGCTAGCATAACGTTAGATTTCTGGCTCATAGCTGAGCTTCTATGAGCTGAGAGGACTAGACATATCTCCCAGTACCAAGTCCTATCTAAGGTTGGTTCTATTTACTGGAGCAGTCAATGTTTCCATTGCATAAGAACCTTGTAGGATGAAAGTGATTGTTCCAGGTATTAGTCAAACCCTCAGTAGTTTCCAGGGAAACAGAATTATAGTTCGTCAAAAACTATGCTAAACTATTTATTAATCTTACCACAGATATTTCACTCATCCATCTTATAGCCAGTTGTCCTGCACAGGGATGTGATGGGGACAAGTGGAGTGGGGTAGCCCAGATATCCTGCTTCCTCCACATCCTTAGCAACATTCACATGTAGTCCCACCAGCATGTCCGCCTCTCAGGTGTGCTCCAAAGTGAAGCGCCGTGGCCACTTCAGTTCACTAGTGATGTGTGCGTTTTTACGTCAGTGTCACTGTGTCATATTTGTCATAGTCTTCCCTGTGAGTAGGCTCACTCTCACATCACCTGTGAGTCCTGACATTGTTATAATTGTGCGGGCATTCTTGTAAAGGAGGAAGATTCTGCATTTAGATAATGAAGGGTGAAGGCTGAGGGGAGAGATGAGAGGGGAGCTGAATATGGGAGGCTTGACTCGGATCAATAGGCTTGTACTGGGATGGAGAGAGTGAGTGAGATAAAGAAAGAACAGTTTTCTCACCACTGCAGTATATTGATGTACACTCCCAGCCTTTCTCATTATTCCAGTGTGTGTGTGTGTGTGTGTGTGTGTGTGTGTGTGTGTGTGAGAGTGTGTGTGTTTTGAGTGTGTTTTTGGTGTGTCCACTCAGCAGTGCGGGGAGAAGGGGTTTCAGGAGTCATATAAAATGTGCCCCGATGCGTGTTTAAGCACAATTTACATCTCACTGCAGTCAATAGATTGTCCTGATAAATTCTGTCTTTCTCGTCTCCTCCCTTCTCTCCCACCTCCCTCTGTCTCCCACCTCCCTCTGTCTCCCACCTCCCTCCATCTCTTTTCTCTTTCTAGGTAAGTAACAAAACGGCAGAGATTTTGTCTGAACATGAGATGGCTTGAAAGGTAATGCTATCATTGATGTTTTTTCTGTTTTGTGGGCATGAATATTATATCTTTATAGTGGTAAAAAAAAAAAAACAACTTGAAAACTCGTCCCCCGTCATATTTTTAAATGATCTTTAGCATCGCTTGACTATTTCAATTTTAAGTACATCTTTCATAATTGTCAGCATCGATCATGCAGACACAAAAGTGATAAATAATAATAATAAAAACATATTGGGAATTATCTTTCAGAATATAGCGCCAGCCGCATAACATTTCATCTTATTTTTTATCACTAACTGTAAGGTTGCCAGTCCATATAATGGGCCTTGCATGAGCAGTATTAGCCCGCACTGCTTTCACCTAATGGTGGTGTTGTGTTTTGCTGCTAATCTGTTTATCTAATCAGATGCTGAGGTTAGGGGGTCTATCTCATTAACTTGCAGGATATTGATTTTCTGTATTTAGTGCAAAGTGCTCTGCAGGAGCCTGCTTCTACATTCCCAGATGGGAGGAGGAATGCAGGTTGCTTTCCTCTTAGCTCATCAATCTATCCTGCCTCAGCTCAGGGTTGTTGTGCTGTGCGTGTGCGTGTGTGTGTGTGTGTGTGCCTGCAGTCATGCCTCGGTTTAAAAATAGCTACCAACTCAGATTGATTGCTAGAGAGACATGTTTTAAGTTTAGAGTCAGTTGGCGATAAAAACAGAAAGATGGATGGCATTGAAAAAGATTTGCCGATGAGCATCGTTTTAGCATTCCTCCTCTAGATAGGCTATAAAAACATGACATTATCTATGGTCTGATGCATTTCTGATTGTGGAAAAATAGTCTGACACACCTTGCACTGCTGAGGCTCTGACACCTTGTGTTACAGTTGCAATCAATAGCAAAGAGCCTCGCATACGAATTCTTAACAAATGCATCAATGTTTGAAATGAATGTGGTTTTGAAAAACAACATCTGTATTGGGGGCCTCTGTAGTTCACTTGGCAGAGCAGGAGCCTCACTGCAGAGGCCAGGGCTCTAATCCAACTTGCCCCTTCGGCTGTTCTATCCAATCAAGGCAAAAAGACCAAAAATAATCTTTGAAGAAGGTTGTCATGGGTGTAATCAGTAGACGGACGGTAAGCTTTAGTTTTATTTCTTTGTTGTTGCAAGAACTATGTATTACTATGTAAATATTCAAAAAAGGTCACTTAGTTCCACCAGCCATCCATCTCTGCAAAGTAAAACAATGATGCACTAGACATCCAGTTTATCTTAACCTCCCTAATCCCACCATTCAGAATCACTTTGTGCAGAGAAGCACACACAAATGTTCAGGTTTTTTTCTAATTCTGGTTTGGTAGAGAAAAGCCACAATATCAGTTTAGCCAAAAAAAGAAAACGGCTCTAAGGCTTCTTATCATTTCATTTTACTCAGGACAGTGCTTCTCAACTTCTCATGGCCTCTAAAACACTTATGGATCAATTGATTGTACGTGTTGCATTTCTGCTCTTCTGCTGCTAGGCAGTGTTGTTATTAATGGATCGACACTCCTCTGCTGCCGTTTGCTAGATTATGATAAATGTGAGGGAGTGGCTTCTCTTGTATGGAGCGCATGCGTGTGTGTGCGTGCATGCGTGCGTGCGTGTGCGTGTGTGTGTGTGGGCAATGCGTCATTCTGCGACTTGTAGAAGCCCAGGAGCTCCCCTTTGGTAGATCCCATGCTGCTTCTATTCGTTATGTAACTATGCTGTTCTCACAGTATTGCTCTATCTCTCTCTCTCTCACTCTCTTCCTCTCCTCATCCCTCTTTACTTTTTTGTTTTCGTATATGTTTGTGCAGAGTGTTGCGTTTTTTGAAGCCGTGGAGTTGTGTAAGGGTGGGATTTAGGGGATCTTTTGTGCTGACGGGGAGCTCGAAAGTGTTTGCCACAATGCTGCAGACAGCAACTTGTAGAGGCCAATCAGTATTCTGTTTGTTCCCCATTTTCTTTTTGGTCTCTGCTTTACTCTCTCTATCTTTCTGTCTGTGCCTTCCTTGTAGTATAACTGTATTCTCCCTGTCTGTGTATTTGTGCATCCATCCCCACCCACTCATTCTCTGCATTCTCTGCAGCATACGGGGCTGGAGGTACAGTGAAGAAAACAAGGTTTTTGTATGAGTACTCCCCTTATACCAGTCACTTTTAAGAGGATTCAGTTATACGCCAGGGAATTAGTACTTCTCTTATAAAGAAAAATAAACAGAGAAAGTGGTGTGGAGAAAAGGAACGGGGGGATAGAATGAATTTAAATCTGTAATATTTAGGAAACATATTTTTACAGCTACATTTCCACACATACGCTCCACAGAAAGGATCGACTAATTGCGTCTGCTGGATCGATACTTGTGACTGGATGATGTCTGCCAGGCTTAGACAATAGTTGACCCACTGCACATAACTGTGTCATAGGAAGCAGCTGTGTGACAGTCAGTGGGAGCCGCTGTTTTGTCAGCATGGAATACACATTACCTTTGTGGACAGTTTTAATGATGGTAGTAACATGATACTTTGTTGATCTCTGTGGGGAAGCTGACTATTTGTTTGCGCCCTTTTACAGTAAGAGTCACTGTGTAGGGGCCCATGAGAACAGCACACCTGCAGCTGACAAAGTGTTGCGTGTAAAGGACAAATCTAGCCTCAAACATTGTAGTATGGCTGCTGCAGATGTACATGTACCATTCTATATTTCAGGGTAACTTCTTATGATGATGATGATGATGATGATATGGAGATGAGGGATGGGAACCTGTTCCTGGTGAGAACCGGTTCCTAGTTGTCCGTTTCTTTGTCATCGCCCTTGTGATTGTCAGTTTTTCTTATCGATGCTTTCCAACAGTTGCACATGCCCAATGACGTAACGCCATACACGCTGTATCATGTTTCGGTATTTTTAAATCTGAGCAATTTCCATCGCTAATGAAGATGCATCACAGTAACTGCATTTCCTGTTCCAGGGTAGTCGTATCCCGGTTCTGGATCACCATCTCCCTTAACTTGGAAATTGAGCAGCTCTTAGAATTTGTAACTTGTAAAATGAGGAGGCAAAACACATCAGCTAATTGTGAAGTAATTCAAAAAACCTGATTTTCTCCAACCAGCACTGGAGTGCAGTTCTGTGTTCATGCACAGGTAAGACTCCATCTCTCAGTAAAACTTGAGCAGGTTGTGAGAGAGTGGGTATACCACTTCATTATAGAATAATTCCTAGAACGCACTGAACATCAGGGAGCTTTATATAACATATCCGAGGGTGGAATATTCCTCTGCAGTCTCTTCAGGGGGGTGAATACCTGGTTCTTTTTCCTCAGTGCGCTTCCTCACTGTGTCAGCTTCCCCAGAGGTCACATTGCTGTGACTGTTTTCAACAAAGATGAAGCCAGAAGGTTTTTAGTTTCCAGTAAAGCAGTAGGTTCTTCCTTTTGATCTCGTGTTATAAAAGTTTAGAGTTGTGGTTAATGTCTCTGCACTTGCCTGCCTGTTGGAGCCTGCAACTACATCAAACACACACAGATGGTACTAAGAGGCATATCCATATGCTTGTGCACACATGCAAGCAAACAGTGCTCGCACAGTCATTCGCATTTGCTTGTTTTCAACCACAAGTTCACATATGTAGAACTCAGAAGTCGGCTTTATTGACGTATATCTCCCCAGGACTTAACATCTGTTTGCGTTTGAGTGCAACTTTAGTTTATTGTGATCCGTTCTCCATTTCATCAGCCAACTATTTTGACAACAATTAAAGTTGTGAGACTGAATGAGTTGCTTTCAGTTCAGCAGAGGATGTCGTAATTGTTGGTCCTGCCAACCTTAACCTGCACCAGCCTCACACACATTCCACACAAATGTAACAAGCCTTTCACAGATCGCTTCTCACGTCATAATCTTGAAACTCCCATTTTCCCTCCTTCTCATCTACAGTTGTACAACACTGCATCTTATAAAACATTTACTCGAACTGCCTCCACTTAGGCTTCTCCTCCCTTCTCTTCTCTTGCCACCACCCTCCTGGAATATCTAGTGGGCTGACAGGTTTTATTTGGTGATGGTGAAGTGTGGATGAAAGGGGGGTGAAAATTTGACTTTTAAATGTCATGGGAGCCGTGACGGCAGCAGACAAGGGTGGCAAGAGCGTCTCGGCACGTCCTGTTGCCTTCTGTTGGTCAAGAAGCAAACCCAGAATGCACCATCATAATCAGGGAGTAATATATTACTAGTGAAATACCAACAAAAAAATATGCAATTTGATCATAATCAGACTTGGCAGTCTGCGTTTATAAGTTATATTTACAAGTGGTCGTTTTCAGCCACTTTTGAGGCCACAAACTGCCGTTGGTTAACCGTCTTGCCTCGACTTATTTAAGCCTTTCATTATCTTAAACATTTCACATTTCATTATCTGAAACTACCATCACCTCATATTTGTTTCCGTCTCCGTAAAGAGTGATTTCACACCCAGTTTTTGGCTCACGGTGGACAGCATTACTGCATTTACTGTGGAAAAAGGAACAATCAAACAATCGATTGATAAAGTGATCAGATCACACATGTAATTGACTAACTCGAAGGAGGAAACGAGGTATTTGAAGAAATGTCAAGGTTGAGAACGTATTCATAATGCTCTCGGCTCTGAAGTGTGAAGCTTGAAGATCAGTTTTGTTGAACAACTTTGTAATCACAATCCTACTACTGCTTAGGGAGGACATTTAGCAACTTCAATTGCACAATAATGCATCATTTCATTCGTTTGGCAGGCTGTTAAATCAATCGCTCTTTAGACTTCATTATTCTACAGGCTTTTAAATGGTAATCCATTAGGCTTAGGACACATTTGTTTAGGTGGACTACCCACATGCAATATTCTGTTTTAAGAATCTACACATTAGGGGAAAATAACTCGATAATAACCATTGTTTTTGTGTTTTTAAGAGCGCGTCATTAATGTGATGGAGATGCAACACATTTATTGTTTAGTACTCCATTTATTCTCCAGTTGAAAAAGTAGTTTGCTTTATAATTCAATAGCAGTGCCCCCTAGTTGGTGTTGTTGTACATGTTTTTATGCATCTGCCCTCACATTAGTTACGTACTCACTTTAGGTCCTTTAACCCAACAGATGACATTTCTTTTTTACTGTGCGTTTTTACTAGTCTTGTAAGTTTTGCATTCACACTCCCCCTTTGCTTGTGTTTTATCACTGTGCATATAAACTAAAATATGAGCCCAATATGCAAGTATTTGGAAGGGCGTGTGCTGTTCTGTGTGACAGAGTTCAGTGGTTTCCTCCATGGTTTGCAGGCTGAATGTCACAGACTGAGCCATTTTCAGAGTAAGATAATTTTACAGCCTCCTAACCTCTAATTACTTTAACAGTTTAATGTCACACAAGTCCCCCACAATGCTCTTTCCTACATTCTGCGCCCTCTTCATAATGCATGCCCTTTAATGGAATTTAGGGCAGTTAGAGAAAAACATGAGAGAAAAGCTTTACAATGAATTTTCATTGCAAAATGTTCCTTCCAAATAATTGTTCACATCTCTTGCTCATTCAAATAGTTTTCAGATTTATCTCAATAGCTTGAATACATATTTTCTTTGTCTTGTTTTCTCTGTGACTTAGCCGTGCCGGCACCATGGGATGGCAAAACTCAGTGTGTAGGTCCACCACTCTTCCAGACTGAAATAACAGCTGTTGGATGGTACATCATTTGGTCCAGACACTAATGTTCCCCTCAGGATGATTTGTAATCTGACGTTTCATCCAGGCCATCCGGTAAAAAATAAATAAAAGGTCTGATCAAATGGCATTCCTTCACAGTTATAGACATAAACACTCTAAATGTGTCCTAGTTCATTTCTTCTGTTGCAGTGTGTGTGAATGACATCAGCTGACAGGAAGTAGTCATGGACCCAAGCTGAACACTGCAATTCGGACAAAGATAAAATAGGATGTACTTTATTGTCCCAGAGGGAACATTTTTCACAGCTGCATTCAACTTAAAACAATATTTAGACAAAGGCACAGTAATGAATTGCATACAACGACTGTACAAACAATAGAAGAATATATATAAAACACATGCTTTGTAAGATAAGAACCATAAATACCTAGGCATTAGCAAAATGACGTACGGAATTCAGAGCATATTGAGGGATTGCCTCCACACGGCTCTCAAACATTGAGGCGGCTGAGCCGGCTTATAGCAGCTAACGTGCTAACGTCGCCAACACTAGAAACAATGGCAACATTCCTGACAGAGCTAACGGTGTTAAGCCAAGCGGGAACCGGAGAGTGGGCGTCCGTTTCGTGACGACTGCTGCGGTCAGGACAGCGTTATTATTAGCGGAAATTGCTGTATGAGTGCAGTGCAGAGCAGCAGCCATTAGCTAGTCAGTGGGGCACACAAACGAGGACAAAGATAATAAGGATTTGAATGCTGTATATAGAAACTTTTCATATTATACACATGCTAAGCATCCACTTGTCAGCGTTTAAGTACCACTAGAGCCTCAAAGAGCCGCTTTCATGGCGGTGGACTCTTTGTTTTGTTTAGTTATCATTGGTCACATGTATTTATAGACAGTTTGCATCAGCTTTGTATTTTCTCCTCCTGTAGCTACGTACATACATGTGAAGTTGAGCGTGGAAGTTTAAGAGCCTCATGCAGAACAATTCCCATAATGCATTAGATGCACTGCCCTAAAAACAATCAACAGGATGTAAGTAAAAAATGTCTTCATTCATTAATTCATTCAATAGAACAGCAGACATTTGTTGTCCCCTGAGCCTACAGTAATTAGTGTATCACCGGAGGTTGTCATCAGGTCATATCATCCCCCTGAGGAATCACTAATCACAATCAGATAGACACGCAGTCCATCCAGTGCCGTGATTAAGGCTCAGACTAGTCAGCCAGTGCAGGGAGAGCCAGTCGAGCGCCTCGGCTGCAACAGTGACACAACGTTGGTGCAATGCAGGAAAAGTCTATTTTTGGAGGGGTTGAGCAACAGAGCTGACACCATGGCTGGGAATGGAGGTGCAGAGAGTATTGGATGGGATGGATACCGATATTAAGGGGGTAACACCGGGGGAAAACTGTGGATCTATACAACATGGTTACAGAGACTGAGAAGCAGGTAGCTGCAATAGTAAGCTTGTGTATGACATCAGTATGCACTATTAGCATGCATGTATCTTAAGCAATGTGTCACTGTTCTACATCGTTTACAACCTTAGTTTAGAGAAATGTCCTCATAGCTCACAGGTGAAACCACAACAGATGCAGCCGGCAATTAGAGCCAAATAAGTGATCACATGAAACTAATTACACTGGTATCCGCCTGCAGAAACAAACACTGGCCGAGTACAATCCAGTGCAGTTAATAGCCCAGTAAATGCAATTTATTTATTTTTTTTAATTTGACAAAGGTACTTCTATCGAATAATGGAATAATAATTGAAAATAATTATAGTTCGGCTACACACTGCCATTCAAATGTTGTTTAATCCATAGTTTATTGCTTTACTTCTGTATGTATTCCTATATTATCTCTAATCTATCTCTAAAATGGTTTAGGTAATATGTGCATTGTGAATTATCTTGATTTAATTTTATTTAGGTACATTTGGATTTTATGATACTATTGGCCACCAAAGAAATTACGACTTTTAATTCTCTTTTTCACAGTTAACTAGTATGCACTGCCAGTGAGCCAGCATGCCAAATAGTATTGCCCTGAAAAAGGTAAAGCTAAATAGATTGCAGTCTTTATTAATGTATTAATTTACCTGCAATGACCTGTAGAAATGTGGCTTTCTGGTCACCAACCTCTTCTATCAAACATCACTTCTATTCACTGTTGGTTAGCTGAGCTAAAGAGCTGCCATCTTTGAGTATTGTCACTATGGTAACAGTGCGCAATAGTGATTAGTGGTGACGTTAATGAGATGCATAATAGTTTTTAATGTATGCCCCTCTTATTGAAATGTGCAATGCAGCATCTAATTGGTCGTATTGACTCTGATGGCGGCAGATAAAAAGTACAATGCTGGAAATTGACAGAATACTTGATAATTAGTTTGAGCTTTAGCCTGCAAATGTGCAGTTTGAGGAAGAGGAGGCAGGTCAGTTTGGACAAAGTGTATCACTCCATCAGAGCATTTAGTTTTCACAGTACATTAGTTGCCTCCACTGCTTGCACTGTTAAAGAACTGGATGTGCATGTGGCTCAAAGGTGTTCTCAGGTAGCGTTGCTTTCCAAAATAATTCCAATTCATTAGGGTTTATTTTTATTTATTTATTCAAAGGTTCATTTCAGGGCTGCACAATTAATCGAATGTTAATCGCGACTTCCCATATTTCAATGAACATGATAGACTGCAATGTTGAAGTTTAACATGCATCAAATAAAGCTCTTCCTAAAGTAACAGCCACCAGCCGGCGATAGAGATGTTTTGGCTTCACTTCGAGAGTGTGGGAGGATCACATTTCTTTTTACAGGAGCTCACAATTGTTTATCTAGTTTCCCTCATTTTGTGCCCCAGACTGATGCATTTAACTTGTATGCTACAAAATGTAAGGTCAATATTTCGGTATTTCTTCATATCGCAAGACAAATCATAAAAAAAAATTAAAAAAAGATTTGCGATGTACGTTTTTAGCACTATCATGAAGCCGTAGTTCGTACATTAGCTGGAATGTAGAACAACATGGAAGTAAAAGCTGTGCTCTGTTTTTATATGTGAAATATTTTGCCGCTAAAATCAATTAATAATCGTGATAAGTAATCAATATTTATCAAACTAATCATGATTATCATTTTGGCCATTATTGGTGCAGCCCTAGTTCATCATCAGTGTTTGGTGTTTGTTCACTTCCTCCTTCAGACAGCCGGCTGCGCAGCTTTCCAGGAAAGTGAAAGAAAAGAATAAAAGTATATTGTTAGTTCAAAGCAAAGAATCTGTAATATGTGGTTCCTCCATGTTTACCTCTTGTGCGTACACACCGATGCAGTTTGTGACGTCAAGTGGCAAAGACCAAAACCTGCAATAAATCTGCAACTCTTAATTAGTGCTTTATTGAAAGCAGCAGCATTGTTAAAGTCAACCAGCAGCCAAACACATAGAACACTAACATTTATTGTCAGATAAATGTACAGTATGTTGTTTGCTATAGTATCTAATTAGAGTGATAAATAAACAGATACAGCTGATTGTATTGGTATGAATATTACTTATGATTAACATGTTTTCTTCCTTTTTAAAGGCCTCATCTGTGGCTTCTCTGCTGTCTTTATCACTTGTGTGGACACGTCACTGCGACTTGTGACGTCAAGGGGCAAATACAAAACCAGCAATAAATTCCTACATATCTTACTCATGCTTGCAACTAGGAGGTGGATGTTTTTCCTGAACAGCAGTTCACCTTTTACTGAGCATATGCTGTTTTAAAATTATGATATGAAAAAAATGTAATTTCACATAGCTGGAACAATATTATGTTTTGGTAAACTATAAAGCACTTGCTGGGGTTAGCCAATGCAGCGTTTGAGCAATAGTATTAAGTAAACGCTTGGTACTTACACCCTTGTTAGTACACACTTGGCAGGTTTCCAGTTACAAATGACAGTATGAGTATATAATGGTGTACACAACATGACATTTGCCACGTGTTCTGTTGATTTCAGTATTGGCACTTTAAAATAGTCGAAAGTGATGTTTTCTCTGTCAATGTAATTGGATGATGAAGGCATCAGAAGCACGAGCAGAGTTTATTACATCGACGGTTAGTGAGACCCGTCTCCAACAGATGGTGTTGTAGTAGAGATGGCCTCGGGTTATAGACCATTGATATTTTACTACGCTCCCATCTGTACCTGCTCTTGGAAAACCTCCTCATGAAGCAGTCAAAATAGATATCACCGTTTACAAGGGTGGTTTTTAACCAGATATTCACGATGCTTTTACCCACGGTGCCTGGCTCGCCATCTGATTAAGACGATTTATTTATTTTTAACTGAAGGCGGATTTAGTATCCTTTCTGTTGCGCTTGGTGAAAGAGAATCACTACACATTATCACGTTATTTATGAATTGTGTTTAAGGAATATACAGGAATATATATATACATATATATATATATATATATATAATATTTTTATGAGGGGAAGGGATGAGGACATTGACACTAATTATCTGTGCCTTTGGCAGATTGATGACTATGGTGTACGAGGCTAAATCTTATTTTGTTATAATTTTTGCGCCATTTCAGTGTTTAATGCCTAATTAGAGCACTGTGAAATGTAGCTACATCCAATCAGAGCACAGTCATAATATTGTTCTTATCCTAAATCGTACATTATGTAAAGGTAGGTATTTTTAGGCAGTAGATAAATGTTGGTAAATGTGTATGAAGCATAATAAAGATCTTAAATCAAACTAATTATCTTTACTGTACTCAGGTTTGTGCTATTACTAATACTCAGACTAGTTATTCTTAATTGTTACACTAAATAGTTTGTAGAATTTGTGGTCTTGCAAAATGCTTTTTTTTGTTTTTGAAAAATTCCACTTATGTTATTGAATATAATATATGTAGCCCAGTTTTCATCCTTTGAAGTGAAATAACTGATAAGTAAGATGAGAGACTCGCAGTTTATGTACTGAACATATTCATATTCATATACATACCGTTCAACTACAGCTGCTGCTTTGTTGTAATCCTGCATATTGTTCTAATAAATGAAGTCCCTCCCTTTTGTCTTTTGGTCTGCCTTAAATCAAATAGTCCAAAAACCCTCTCCACTCCACAAGTGAGCAATTTTTTGGGCACTTAAATATTCTTCACATTCTACAAATGGCCCTTGAAGCGTCCATGTCCCCATTAGATGTGGGAATCTAATTACAAATATCTGATTTGAAGGGGAATAAGTTAACCTTTGCTCAAATGCCACTGCATAACCATCTGTGAATGGCAAGGAGAAGGACCGGGCCCAAAGGCATTCCCACAGCGGCACACAGTGATGGACAGCTAGCTCACCTCAAAGGAACAAAAACGTGCACAACGGCCTGTTTTTCTGTCTCTTGAGGGATTTTCTTTTCTATTTGAATGTAAAGTCCATTATGTGATTAAGCATTATTATGCAGCACAGTTCACGTATTGATTTCCGTGTTTCAAGGCTTACCTTACATTGCTTTTCGGGTTTTATGACCTGAAGAGTTGCATCATGTGTGTTTTCTCTTGCAAAACACCTGGAGCTGGAGCAGTCGTGCCTCTGGCAGGCCGTGCTGTCGGACGTGCTCTGTGATTTGAATGTAGAGGTTGTTCAGTCCTGTGTTCTTTGGACATCGATCTGCAGATGAATGAAGAAAAGTACTTTGCTAAATGTCAGTACATGTGAAATCGATATGTACTTGTTCCGCTGTGTAATCCGGCCTCTTTTCCCCTGATGCCCAGTTACAGAGAGCCATAATGGATGATGTGATATTTTGTAGTTGGAAAATACACTGTTCTGCTTACAAGCAGGGGTCACAGATGACGATGGGTTAACGCTGTACTTTATGGTTTTAATATGTTCTTGTGGTAGCTTTCTGTCAGGCACTAAGCGTTGTTTCAAGGTTTCTGTGTCCCTGCAACATGGCTGCATTTGATCTTTAATTTAATCCTCATCCATTTTACCTTCTTCTGTGGTTTCTGCACTTTTCAATCTCTGTCTTTGCTTCTTTTGGTCCCATAAGAATATTGATGAGAAAAGCCTCATTATTGCCCTTCTTGTTTTAAAGATGCTAGTACATCTACTTTAACTCTCTACCCATCTTCTTCCCTGTTCGTCTGTGTTCCTCTCTTTCGCTCTCTTCCCCTCTCTTGCTTTAAACATTTTTTTGACACTGCTTTTACACTCTTTATTCTTTGCCTGTCTCCTCCAGTCTTTCTCTCTCAGGATGAGTCGTGACAGCTCTCCAGTGTTGAGTAGAGCAGGGGCCAAAAGCCCCCAAAGCAGGGACTAACATTATGTAATACCATACACTTGCACACACATACTCACAGGGACATACAGTGTATGTTCTATTATTCGAGTGCTGGTCCCAGTTTCCACTTGTACGCGAGATGTGTGAAGTGATATGATTGTTTCAGGAATAAATCTAAGAGACAGATGGACTGTTGATTTTTTTTTTTTCTGTATGTGTACATAATGAATAACGGGTGCGTCAGTGCTTTCTAGTTGCGCTCTTGCCTAACCTTTAAAGCCCCTTGAATTGAAAATGTTCTCCCTGTTGCTGCCTAAACTGTCAACCCTGCCCCTTACACACTCAAACTGCCCACATCCCCCCAGAGAACTGCAATTCTGTCTTCATTTTCCCGCAAGCAGATTCCTCAACATTCGGCTTCACTCCACCCTATACAAGACTGGCTTTTGTGGCTGAAGGTGCAGGCTTACAGAGGCTGTGAGGTGGTTTGATTTTTGGCAGGAGTTGAGAGCCTGCTGACGTGTGTTTTGGGCAGGATATGTGTAAGACGCAGTGCTGGATCCTGTTTTTCAGACCGCAGCAACTGGAGCTTAGCCACAGCTATGGCCTTTAATGCAAAACACACACAGACACAACCTTAGTGTGCTAACCTCGACTCATAACTTCCTTGCCAACACCACTCGCACACAAATGTGCGAATTGATATGCACACGCAAAGACACTATTACGCATACAAACACAGACTGTTACATAGACAGACATGCACTCTGAATAACATTGAACCTGATGAATTGCAGATTTGCTGTGATTTATGTTATCTTCATAA
The DNA here is from genome assembly GCA_943593645.1 of Bovichtus variegatus. Lineage (NCBI taxonomy): Eukaryota > Metazoa > Chordata > Actinopteri > Perciformes > Bovichtidae > Bovichtus > Bovichtus variegatus. The sequence continues at coordinate 21,211,830 of CALSCE010010657.1, read as the reverse complement.
TTGAGTAAATATATAAAAGACAGTATGGGGCCTGAAGCCGCTGGTGTAAGAACAGAGGAATGCATTATGCTACAGTAAGGCAGAGTAAGACATCCTGTATAGCAAGTTTCTTAAACATGTCTTAAGAGGCCTCCTGCATGCTTTCATAGTTACACATGCACAAACTATAGCCTGTGTCACACATGCATACTCACACGCACGCACACACGCATGCAGAGAAAATAAGATGGCATTTCTTGTGCGGTTTGAAATTTTCTGGTTCACTGGCATGCACGCAGACACTAGAGACAGACAGAGGGTGTGCTTAGAGTAGCAACAACAAAAAACAAACATGACATGGCAACAGCAGCGCTTGCCTTGTTATGGCGAAGGAGGGCTATGATGGAGACAAACACACATTACCAAAGAAAAGTAGAGTGGAAGATTGAATTAAGGGGAGGAAATGAGGGGAATTACTTCTGTCAACACTTTGCCCGTATAACTTAATACAGTGGAGGCTTTCTGTGTGAATATGTGCACTACTGTGTGTATTCAAATTGTACATGTGCAGACGTGTTCCTCACTGAATGAAGTGGAGCAGCATGTGGTAAGAGGATCAATAGGTTTAGCTGACTGGATACTGAAGGAGCAGGCACACCTCTTACACAGGGTCAGGACATCCCACTTACTGGAGCAAGGAGGGAGGGAGGGGGAGAGAGACGAGAGGGAGACAGAGACGGAGAAGGGGGAGATACCGAAGAGGCACTTCACTGTTTTTTTTTTCTCCCTCCCTATTTCCTCACTTCCCTTCCTGGGAGGTTGTGAAAGGGCAGAACAGAGAGGGAGACGCAGAGTAAGAGAGACAAAGGGGGCAAAGCTGAGAGGATTGAAAGCGAATGTGAGTGTGTGAGTGACTCTGTGTGTAACATGCTCTGTCATGCTGGTGTGACTACTGCTGCCTCTCCAACTGGCTGTCAGGAAAAGGAATGTTTTCCGGTGGAATGAGTTCCTGAACCGGTTCACCATGTGGATGTGGGACAGTAATTTCCAAACCTTTGCCGGAAGAATCCCTCGGAAAAAAGAGCAGCGGCCGGAGAGCTTAGCTGGTCCTGCTGGGTGGCCGCCTGTGTGCTCGCACTGCTGAGACTCTGTCGCTGAAACACAGAGTTCACACTGGGCTTAAGTCTGCTGCCAGTTACTTTTTTTATTGTCACATTTATTGGGATTTTTTATTTCTTTTCTGGAACTTAATGGATTTTATGGTGCTATGTAGTTTGATTTTTAAGATTGCCTTGTTGGATGTATGCCGGTGCTTTTTGCAGTGATGCACTAGGACCAAACCAGTGAGGTTGGAAGTTCAGAAGGGGCTCTTTACTGGAAGGCTGGTCTGAATGGGCGCATCACAGCAGTGGACTGCAGTATGGGACACTACATATTGTGCTGTGGCCTGCGGATACTGTGGGGCAGTGTCTGTACATAGATAGTTAGATAGATAGAGGGGCTCAAAGGGTGAAAGGTTAACAGGTAGGGGGGTCAGCCCTGACGCAGCTGCGGTATGAAGCCTGGACAATGTCCAGGTGTTCCCAGTGACGGGTCCATGATGCACCTCAGCCATTTTCCTTTCAGAAGACACTCCTGGATATGGTGAGTACTGGAAGTGGTGATGGTTTAAAGATAGGCCAACATGTGACCTTGTTTACTTTTTTGGGGGGTCTTTTTCTGGGTTTACTGCTGTCGCTTTACTGTGTACGTAAAGGAGTATGTGCATGAGTTCATTTAAAAATATATAAAATGTGAATTGGCATGCAGATTAATATGTGGGCGTGTGTGTTGTTTTTGTGGTATGGTTAGAGCTCCCTTAAGGCTAGCCTAGCCCTGCCCAGTGTAGTGATTTTCCCAGCTCAGCTCGGATGTATTCAGGGAAATTTATTGTTAAATGGGCCAGACATTTCCTGTCATTTTCTCCCACACTAAATCCACAAGCTGATCAGGTCGGGGGCTAGTCAGAAATAGCAAGCACACACAGGTACCGTAACGCTGAGATGGAGACTGCAAAACTAGCTGGAGAAAAACATCTTGAGAAAAGTGCTGTCTTGTTTTGATTAGTCGTACTTTAGCTGGCTATCTTATGGGAATAGTTGTCTCACAGCTATGTTATAAACTGGGAGGGACACAGAGGAGTCAGTGATGTCATCACAGTGGGCCGTTGGGATATGAACAATGCTCATATTTCCAACAATGTTTTTCCAGTGGTTTGAGTTCTTCATGCTAATCACAAAAACCATATTGAAGTCATTCAACAAAAGGTAGAAGGGTTAGTTAGTGTATAGTGTAGTAGCTGTCCATCAGACCTGTTTGTCAACTGCTTTTCTTTGGCATTATTCTTTCAGATCTTCGTCACGCAGCCCTGGGCCTCTGAGTGTTCTCTTGTCTTTGTGCTAAGCACATACATGCACAATATATGTAATCCTCTGTTGTTTCTGTCCTTTACACTGGTGAATGGTGCGTGTACAGTAAAGCAGGATGTGGAAAGATGAGCTTTCGGTCGGATGTCAATGCGATCTACAGTTTGTGGCACAACTTGTACTCATCAATTGCAGCCATTGATTCAACTGATACATCTGCTCATGTTGCAGAGGATGAGATGTGCAAACGTTTTAGTGTTGAATTCAACTTCACATAATAAATTGCGAAAATTTTTGACTTGAATAAATACAGGGTCATTTACTGACCTTTTCAGTAGAAACAGTGAAAGAGAGCATTGGAGAAGTAAATGGAACTAAGAAGAATAGATGCGACAAACAGATGAACACACAAAGCACACACGAAAACACACAAGCATGAAAACACACAAGCATGAAAACACAGCTACTCAGTCTTGCTCATGTACCTGCACAAAGGAGGGCTGTCATTTAAATCAGGAAGCAATGTCAAATATTCCTGGGTAATCCATGAACACATCGTGAACAGAAACACAGCTAAACATCCTTGTTCCTTTCTTTCCTCTTCACACACACACACACACTGTCAGACAGTATAAACAAAATCCGATGCAGGTGACTATAAAGGGGGAAGTGTGGAATAGTGAACGACCTACATTATAGTAAATGCTATCACAAATATCATAGAGAAATCATGTTATAACACGCATTTGCGTCGATACAGTTGTCCCTTGTTGATGTAATTCCTTCATTAATTTGAGAGAAATCTGACTGCGAAGATGTAATTCACAGTCTGCTGGAATGTATTGTGTTGCTGAATTGGATGGATGTAGCAAATGTATTGACAGCGTTGCAATAACAATTCGTGGCTGTCATGGTTGTCAGTGTCGAGCATTAGTCTCTGAAGTAGGAGATGTGCCTGTCAGACTCTATTTAAACGTCAGGCAGGCTTTTCTGTTTCCCTCTCTACACAGCCAAGCAGCGCACTGTCGTTGTGTGTTATCAGTGTGTATGAGTCCAGAGCTTTCAGGAGGATTTGCATTATTAATTGTGCCTTGATAATGGACCAGTCCCCTTCTCTCTGCGTCAGACCTGTGCTGTATAGTAGCACGAAGACAATAGAATTTATAGAGATTACTCAAAGATATGGATCTGGGAGTCGCAAAAAAATTAAAATATAATTGTATTGAGGCCATGGAGGAACATTAATGGAAAATTCTCTCTCTCTTTCTCTCTCACTCTCTCTCACTCTCTCACAACATCACTCTCTCACACACTCTCTCTCTCTCACACTCTCTCTCTCTCTCTCTCACAC
>CALSCE010010657.1:21179923-21198149 GCA_943593645.1 Bovichtus variegatus | reverse complement strand
GTGTGTGTGTGTGTGTGTGTGTGTGTGTGTGTGTGCGTGCGTGCGTGCGTGCGTGCGTGCGTGCGTGCGTGCGTGCGTGCGTGTGGAGGTAGGGGGTCATCTGGCTTTGATTTCTTGGCTGCTGCTTTTGTGAGAGGCCACAACTTAACTAGTAATCCCTTTTTTAGATTCTGATTTCCAAAGGTGTCTTTACTTATCCAAGAAAATTGCACTCATTCTTACAAGACTCTGTCAGCTGTTTTTAGTTAAACCACCTCCCTTGTGGTGAGCGTAGCGGACGTTCGACATCGCAAACGTTGTGAGAATGACCTCGTATTGGTAGGAAACCATGACGATGACTATGTTCTTATCAAGAGGGAGTTGCTCGTGATAATGATGGTGATTAGGATTGGCATGATGACGTGTATATGAGGAGGCGTACAAACAGATTAGAAAAGGCTTAGGCTCGGAGAGGGAGTCCCCTCACACACACACACACACACACACATACGTTCACTATTGTATTGTAATTCCATCTAATGCCAACTAGTAAACCTGTGAGGATACAGTAAAGGATGTCTTTATTATAGTGTTTTATTTTGGCAAAGGCAATTCTGTATTATAGAGTTCAAGTTTACACAAAACCCTGTCAGTATAACTGTTGAGTGTTTTCTTTCATGATTGTTTGTTTCTGCTTTTCTGTTTCGTCCAGTTTTATTGGTGCATTGTGTCGGACTTCCTTTCCAAACTCTGAATATCCAAGCTCTTTATATAACCAATGTTTAGTCTACATATTTCACCTTCCTCTGTATTATTGCATGCTCTGGTAAATTATGAATGCAATTGTACAGTGCTTCCTTCGAGGAAATACACTCCCACTTGCACAACCCTCACTGTTACACTTCTCATCCATCCGGACAGACAGACTCTCACATTGCAGGCTGTAGAATAACACTCAGCAGGACAGGAATGAACACGGACAATGACAGATTATTAGCGACAGCACTGAATATCTACAGTACACGTAATTTCCACTTTCTACTTCATTTGGTACACTCAGCCAGTACTGACCCCATTTTGCTGACTGTTCCACGGGGATTTTGTTCTTTCCAGCAGCACATTCATGTTGCGAAGATCCTGTTTCATGTCCTCCCAAATGTGCTTTTATTGAGATTAAGGCACTTGTTTGGTTGATCTGCAGGGCACATAAGCGAGATAAAGTCACTCTTTTTTTCCTGACAATATAAACATATGGAGTATAAAGGGTCCCTATGCATTTACATCAGCACCAACACCAATTTGTAGTTTTAAAACCTGCAAGGAGAGATTCATCCTGTTGACCGTGGCATGCAGCCTCGTGATTCACTCTACAATTATTCCATTTTGATCATGTCCTTAATGCACTGGAAACTAGCAACTAGGAAAAGTTGCTCTGAAATGCTCTTATGCACCGTTCCACATCACTGTTATTTGTATACTTTATTTGCATATTTGTGGCTCATCTATCAGCTTGAACTTCTTTGTAGATATTTTTCGCTCTTTGCGGCAAAACCTAGACATTGTGGTGCAGCAATCCCAGGAGTGCAAGACAACAGAAGAAAGATGGACGACATGCTTGTATTTTGTAATAGAATATAACTGAGCAGTAACACAACTCGAAGCAGCTAAGCTTTTCAAGACAAAGCAGAGTTCCAGTTGTGTTATTTTCTAATTGTTGGAGAATGTTTATTAGGAATAACCCCTTGAGAACATTAAAGTACATCTTAAATGTCTACACGTAGGATTCACAGGTTCCTGACAACCCTTTTTGCAATCTCCTTACACCTCTGTCTGGAGGTTAAAGTTGTTTTTGTGATTTGGAAGGTATACTTAATAATCTGCATATGAGGACGTAGTATAATTAAGGTGAGCCCCTGTGACGCTAGTGCTCCCTGTGTGTGTTTTGAGGAACATCTTAACCTGGATTACCTGAACTGCAGCGAGGACACACTTGGCGCTCACTGCCAGGGTATCCCTCCCTCCCTCCCACACACACGCATATTGTCCAGACTTGGACACGCACTCTACGAACTTCTCTGTAAGCATGTGGCTCAGCTCTGACACACTCTCATCAGATGTCATCAGGGTTTTAATGAGGGATTACTCTGACATCACTGGGGCTGCTGCCAAGTTAAACCTATTAGCTTCACCATGTACTTTCAGTGCACTACAGCTAGAACCGTGCGTGTCCATGTGTGATATCCAAGAGCCTATTGAGAAAATTGTGCAGTCAATGAGTGTCTGCGTCCTGTTATCATCCATCCATTTATCTCTCCGTTAATGGATACATAAAAATAAACTGTGTCCCAGTTTGCCGGCCACGACGGTGCCTGATGTCTATTACTGAGCTCGCAAAGCAGGACTGATCTACAACCCTGATAAGGAGAATCAGTTAAACATCCATGTCGTGATATTATTACACACCCACGCTTCTGTGCTCTTCATAGACACACACTTACACACAGGAACATGAAGGGATGCCCCAAAAGACAACTTTGCACATGACATTTTATTTAGAAAATTGCTTTTGAGGTTAATGGCCAACACTGTGACCACAGTTGCTTTTGTGGTCTGGTGGCTTTGTCTGTGTACTGCGGTTGTCTGTTTTAGACAATAAGTGGGGCATCAAACCCCCATTTATTTTATATATTTTATATATTTGTTTGTGCAGATCTTGTCAAATGACATTGATGATACACAAATATGTTTTTCAATAGATCAAGTCAAACATTGTTAGAAAATCATCAACAATGTTTCCTATGAATTATTTAAGTCATTTATGAAGCAAAAAAACACTTGATAGTTCCAGTTTCACAAATAGTAAAGATGCAGCAGTAAACAAACATTAAAGATCAGCTGCTTCTCTTTGCATTATATATATATATATTTATTTATTTTACCATAGGTTATTAAAATATACCTATGAGTTCTGATTAACAGCAAATGAAGTCATAATGTGACTTTTACCACACTTTGCCAAATTAAGACTTCAGACTTAAGAGTCATATGTTTGAGACGCAAACCTTCCAGTCTGCATGGAATCTGCATTTGTGCACATGAAGATCGTCGTTGAGTAAAAGCTGTTGAGATGTTTCCTCATCATGAGCTCTTAACAGTAAAAGAAAATGTGATTCTATCACAGCAGAAAGGTCCGGTGTTGGACTGTTTGATAAAAGCAAAGCGTAACCAAGCAATAGACATCATTACCTTGGGGAAATTGTGAAAGGCATTTTTCACTTTTTCTGACTAAGAAAATAATTCATAGATTAATCAATTATGAAAATAATGTTTAGTTTCACGCCTTTTTATAAAACTGTTTGTCTGGTTTGTTAAGTTTCTGGTGTGGATGTGACTCAGAGTTGTGCTGACACAAATGTTTCTCTGACACTGAGCCAGATTTCTTCACATTCACACTGTCCAGCATCACTTCAGCCTTAAAACGTCACAACACGGTCATGTTGTCAGCGTACGCAGCCAGATGTGCACACACTTGCAGAACACACACATGCACAGCACAAGTAAGAGCGTTTGTTGGTCTTATCTTCAGCGCTCACGCTTCTCCAGACTGTTTTCTTTTCTTAAAACTATTTTGTATCGGGGGCTGCTTTCAATACTCCTTTTGTGCTCTGGTGAGTCTGTGAGACAAACAAAAGTTCATCCAGCTTAAGTCCTGTCTCCAGTGTGTGAGTCAGATGTGTAAAGAGAGCAAAGGTAAGTCATGCATGGCTGCCGTGAATAGTTCATTTATCGGCATGAACGACAGCCGCGTCCTACACTGAAGTGTTTGGGTTGATCACTTTGAGGGGATGTTAACATGTGCATCTTTGAACCTCAAACAAATCAGCGTTGATGGCTTCACTCCATCTTTCCATCCTTGACCCTCTGAGAAGCCCACCGTCAGTCTCCTCTTCTCATTACACATCCTGCCGCTCTGTGCTTAGCAACTGAAGGCTGTGCCTGATTGGTTGTCAGGACCTACCTGTCCCTTTTTGAATTCTGCCAGGTCACCATGGCAACCATATTATACACATGAATCTAGCAGGGGGTGGGGGGGGGGGGCTGTAAAGGCAGGCAGGAAGTGTGTGTCTAGCTGAGGCGAAGGAATTGCTCCTTGACACACATAACAGCTGTTTTGAAGCAGCGTGATTAGCTGAGAGCCGTTTAATTTACACAAATACAGTGCCGCATGAATCTCCATTGTTTTCTCTTAATCACATTTTCTTTGCGGATTTACATACTTGAAAACAAATATCAAATCATTGTAATCATATTAAATTTTTTTGCAGTGGAAGTGCAGTTGCCATGGCACTAAGCTGCTGCAGCAGCTTAAAGACATAGTTATACCTTATTTTTCATGGCACTATATCACACTGTTGCTTTCTTAAACAGTTCAATGTGAAGCTGCTGAACCTGAAAGATTGGTAGGAAGCAAATCTCACCGCTCCCTGCCACTTTCTGTGTTATTCTCTGTCTGGACAAAGCTTTGCAACTGAGGGCCAACAAAGCTGCCATTGTCCTTTCTCTCGGTCCATCTTAATATTTGTCTTCGGACAGAAAGCGTGTGAAAACACTCACTGCTGTTGCATGGATGTCATCTACTTTACTAAGATTATCTTACTTTATCAGTGTCTTCATCCTAACTGCTGCCCCTATGTCATCACGTTATAAAACCTTATGTGTAGAAGCGCAGGAGAGAACAGTACTTCAGCTGTGACCCAGTGTGCCAGTGAGGCAAAGCCAAGTCTACTGTGCTGTGGAGGCAAAGCTCAAATGACGACACTCGAGCTACTGACTAATAAGGCTCGGTATGAAACCTCAATTCTTTGTGTTTGTTGCACAGCATTGAAAACTGTCTCGTACCGAAAGCTGGCATCAAATGTCTGGTCAGATTTATGTTCATCTCGACTTATTCTTTGATCAAAGAGTTCCTAGTTCAAATCCAAATATTGTCAAAGTATGCTTCTCGTCTTGAGCGGTAAATGGATTTGCATTTATTTTGTGCCTTTCATAGCGTTTTTTACACGTCGTGTCAACAACATTAACTCACACATTCATACACTGATGGTTTGCCAAGGGTTTAACCTAATGGTCATTCACACACACACTCACACACCGATGGCTATGCTTTCAGGAGCAATTTGGGGCTCAGTATCTTGCCCAAGGACACTATGACATGCGGACTGAAGGAGCCTGCGATTGAACAAATATCCAGTCATTGTAATCGTATTCAAGAAAAATTTCAACGGAGGTGCAGTTGCCATGGCTCTTAACTCCAGGGAGGCATCGATCCTAAGCCCCTAACCAGGAGGCTGACCCCGGCAGAGAGGAGAGGCTTCACAAAGCAAGCAGCCAGTCAAACAGCTGTTTATGCACGCGGTCTGCGTCCCTACCTGCTCAATTCCATCACTGATTACTCTATACTGTTTTTTTTTTTCACTTTTCATAAATAGTTTGCTATAACTTTATTGAAAATGTGGAATTTTTGATTGTGGCAGTACCGTCCCTTTAAGAGATGATTTGCAGTATATCATTGAAACTAAGAATATACTGCATTACCCACACCTAGTAAAAGGTGTTGCTGCTTGTATGTACACGTTTCCACATTCAGATACAGTGGTTCTGGTTGTATGGCTTTGAGCCTCAGGGACACTGAGTGACGACAGTCGCACCGTCACCTGGCGCTCCGTCACAGCTCGCCGCTGCCACTGACAGTGTGTCAGGCAGCTTGGCAGACATATGCTTGTGTTACAGGTTGTGTGTCTGTCAGAGGGAGCAATTGATCTGTGAAGCCTTGATGTATTGATCTCTGTGTGCATTTTATCTGGCTGTACATGCTCTAGTGTGCGTGTGCGTATAGTGCCTGCACTAAGTCAGCACCTGTGTGTCTGTGTGTGCTCATGTTCAGATGTTCAGTGCGAGTGTTGAAGCCTGTTGTGTCTGTCGTTGTGACTTTGACAGCCTCCCTGTCCACCCAGGAGCTGTTGTCACATGCTTGCTGCTTCTATCAGAGCTGAGCAGAAGCCGTGACTCCACAGAGATTCTTGGCTGTGTGTTAGAGCCGCTGATGGTTGAGCTGTAACTGCCTTTTCTCTGCAGAGCAGGCTGCCCCCTGCTGACCGCTCGCAGCAGTTAACAGACGTATCAGTTGGAGTGATTTAGCTTTTATCTTGATAGTAGTGTAAGTGTTTGAAAATGATACTACACGATGACAAATGACCGTAATCTTATTTGAAAGTTCAGAAATATTCATGCTCAGTTTCACTTGCAGCTCGTAACATTTAGCCATCTACAAACACAGCAGTATGATTTATTTTCAAAAATGAACTTACTACATATATCTCCTACTAATTCTTGCTTTTGGCTCAAATTATAGTTACTGTTCATTTGACATGTGTTTCTCATGATACAAGATTTTCACTGCTGGTTCCAGATTGTTTATTGTGGTACTCTGCTCCCCCCTAGTGGTGGAAATGAGCTATAACTAATGTTGGGGAGGGAATGAGAGGGGGCTCGGGGCTGGCTTACTTAGGTAGGTTTCATTTCCTTTTATTAAATACAATTGTACTTTTTTATAAAATAAAATAAAATATAAAAAATGTACAAAATGATGCCCTGACATGAGGCGACTTAGTCGTCTTGTTCTTGGTTTTCATCAGTATTTCAAATACTTATTTTAACCTGAAATAGTTTTACAGTATGTTCTGTAATAGTCATGCTTCGTTTTCTGTATCCCATTGTTCACTTTTGTGCTAATTAGCAGTTAGTTTGACGTGCAAGTCGTGATATTAGAGCTACATTAAGCAAATGTACTCATTCGTCAAAGTTTTCATGCTTGTTGGATTTTGGGGGGAGCATACTTGGAAAGTCATTTTGTCATTTTGTTTTATAAGCCATACTGTGTATAGTAAAGTGTATAAAGCTCTTACTGTAACTTATACTGCAGGTGGAAGTCTGCTCATGATTCAGAGAGGCTCCCTACAATTAAGAAAAACAGAGAACAGATAAAAACACTTTTTTTTTTTTAAAGTGTATGGAACTGTTTATTTCGTAGCCTGTTACAATACATCAATATTGTGTGTGTGTGTGTGTGTGTGTGTGTGTGTTAACGTCAAAATAACACACAACTCACCAACAATCTCTCCCAAGACACCTGACAACATTTGCTGCGGTCATTGCTCTTCCTCACGTAGCTGTAACACCTCTTGCACTTGTCAGGTAAAGAAAAGCCCTTCTGAAACATTTAATGTCCAAAAATAGATCAGCGTGTGCTGACCAGTGTACGATGATCAAGTCTGGGTTCTGGTACGATTTTCCCTGCATGGAGAAGCCGGCGGTATGAACTCGGTGGCATCATCTTCTTGTTAAAACTGATGTTTGATTTTAATTCTGGATTTAAGGATGTAAAAGGCTTTTCATCTTTACTGTACACTCATCAACACACTGCGCTCATCCATCACAAAGCGTAACCTGATTGCCACAGTACGTACAACATGATTATGTAACTTTGCAGCAAGTCTACGATATCACTACAACCATACGAGTCGTATGAAACATATGATGATGACAGAGAAAAGACAAATTAGTTTGCTCTACCTCTGCACTTTGCTCCTCTCTCTCCTTTCCCGATCAAGTCACACCCATGCTGAGCCCTCTCCTCTCCTCTCCCACCTCTTCTCACACACCCCTCCCTCCTTTCTACAGAGTTAGCTTTATCAGGATTGTAATTTTATATTTTCTCTCTCTCTCTCTCTTTGTCTTGACACAAGTGTGTGTGTGTGTGTGTGAGTCAGTGTGTGGCCGTGGTTAAGAGCCTCACTAAAATGAGTTTGCCTGTGAACTCAGATTATTTGTCTTTGGAAAGGATAGCCCGCTACCGCCACGCCTGCTCCAACGGCTCACCCTTCGCCACAAACAAGCCCATCGACATCAAACCTCGTGGCAGGAGAGGGTATGATTGCTCTCTGGGACTGAAACGGTTTGTGGGAGGGAAGGGGGACAGCGTGTGGACGATGGGACCTCAGCCTGCATTTGTTGTCTTGTACTGAGGATTTGTAGAATTTTGTTTTCATGTGAAACTATTTCATATTCTCTGCATTCTTTAAATAGTTAGATATTAAGTGTTGTTACTTATTCTCGCTCAGCTTGTGTTGCTCGTTCTCTATAGTTATTATCCAACCATTGCTTGCATGTGGACAGCTGAGTTTGAGAGTAAGAAGTAGAGAGACAACTCAGGGTAAACCGAACGTCAGCCGAGCTTAAAATCAACCTGTTCTTTGAGTGTAAACTTCGAGTATCTAATGTGTAAGTTTGTGGATTTATGTGTTTGTATGACTTATCAGCTTATCAGAACATTAGCCGATGAATAGCTTCACCTGGACAACACCGAGCTGGAACAGTGTTCACGAGCGAGCGTTGTGTAAATGCTGGTTGCTTGGTGGCTGGTTGTTGTTGCAGCTCTGTCGAAGCTGTAGCTCTGCTGTTTACTCTGCTAAACCTATAGTGTTGACCTAAAGACTGTGTGTGTGTGTGTTCCATGAGGAGCAGCATCTCTGCTTTTACATACCGTGGTTAAGAGCCAGGTAAATGATAAATAAGCAGGTTTCATCCAGTCATCATCAAAAGCATCGAGGTGATCAAGAAGAAAAGTCCGTTCACTAACAACAGCAGCGCGCGCTCATCATCAGAGCACTCTCTGTCCATTAAAGCTCACACACAAAATGTTAAGACCTTGTTAGACCCATTTTCATACTGCATTTCTCTGACTAATACGTACTCTGTGACCCCGGACAAAACTAAAATGTGCTATCATCTGATAAATTGTGTACGTGGGTTTGAATATGAAGCAGCGGTAATGGCTTGTAGACATATAGATATGGATGCAGCCTTGTCAATACTGTGCACCAGCCATCTGTGCTCGCTGCCTGCCCCTTAGTTAAGTGCTATTTATATCAGCATTTACTGAGTGTGTATCTGCAACGTATACTGAACCTGGTTCATGGGAGAGGTCTTTTATTGAACAAAATCAATCATTTTGTCAATAACTAGTCGCTAAATCTATGCAACTGAATTATATGACTATAATTATACCAATTTGAGCACTAGGTGGCAGTGGTTCTCTGAGTTGCACAGAATTCAATAGAACAGAATAATCTTTAATTAATTAGTGCTTAATAGATAAGTGTTTAATAAGTAACCATTAACATAATAAATTTAGCCTACAATGAATGTAGAAGGAGTTGCCTCCTTTTACGTGAATGTTGCCTCTTGTTTTGTCTATTTATTATTTTATTCATTCCATTATTTACTGGTTTTATTGGGCTCTTGATGAAAAGATGTTTTGTTTTTTTTCCCCCAAAATTTAAAACCGAAGTCAAAAGACAGAAACAGAAAAATACATTACAAATAATGAGATACGCAATGAATATGTTAATGTATGTAAATGCTGGAGAAATGACATTATTGGGAAAATATATGTATGAATAATGGGAGGCATTTTGTTTAATGTATAATGGTGAGAAATGTATAAATAAGCTTTGGCATCAGGTTGTTATCGGCTAATCTTTTAGTCAAAGTCATCACCTCTTCCATAAAAAAGGATGTGTGTTGAACATGTACGTTGTCTTTTAGTCCGAGGTATTGATCTTTTAGGGCATACAGGGAGTTCCATAGTGATCTAGATGGATTTCATGCTGAATATATCCTTTGATTCAGATTTGTGGGCCAAGCACATTCTTCCCTCCTGCAAATTCAGCTCCTGTCGAGCAGGTTCCTCATTTGTGTTTGTGTCTTACACCTCTGCTTCCTGGGGATGGCAGTAGTGTAGTGTAGCCTACAAGTAAATAGTCATTATGTTTGCATTTCACAAGAGACAGTAGAGAGAGGAAAACAAGAAGCGACAGTGACTCTCATATAGTAGGTTATATATGCTGAAGAGAGTCCGTTTGTTACTGATTAAGACCCAGTTTTCTGATCGCTTCTATCTAAAGAGCTCTGTCTTTGAATTTAAAGAATGTGGTCTATACGTGTTCAGCTTCTCTCTTTGAACTCAGTATGGTGACATGGGTTAACTAATGTTTACATTGGGCTTGTCACGGTGTTGTCTGTTGTGTTTTCATTTAGGATCCATGTGGTTTCAATACAGAGGAATTGAGTTTTCTTAAGGAAACTATTCTCTTTTGTTGCCATTTCCTTGACCTCATGGAATGTTCAGACCGTGGTAATAGGATTAGTTTCACCACTTTGACCAAGCTATAAACTCCCTCATTCTGCCACGGTACACTGGAAGCATTAGATGTGCCTATTCACTGTAACTCACTTGAAGTGCTCCATACACACGGTCATATTTTCATATCAGCGTAACAAATACAGTATCAACTATCGACATCTCCGAGAGATATCGGTCGGGAGTGAAAAGCTTCACAGGTGTATTTACTTCATTAGTGTTCAAACCTTTTCTGACCCTGAAATTTGAAACTGATGGACAACAAATGGTCATATGGAAGGAAGCCATTCTTTAAATCAATGCATTGATCTAAAAATACTTTTAGATTATAGATTAGTAGTGTAGGGCCGAGTCAGTGTGCACATGAAAGTATTTAGTTGAGGTGAATTTGCTAAGAGGTGAACAGTGGCCATGCGTTTGTCTATGAGTCATTTTTGCACGTTACTGCATGTGAGCTCCTCTGCATGTGCGTATACAAGAGCATACGCCATCTGACTCCCTCTTTCTTCAGATCTGCCTCATTTCTTCCGTGACATAAAAGCACATGTACGTAATATACTCATGAAGTGGATAACCACAGTATTATCAGTCCATGGGCGCAATTTATTCTTCCCTTTTTTAAGAGCTGCAGACGGATGCCTTTCCTTTTCTGCTGCTTTGTCTCTTGAACCCATCCCTCTCAAAGAAAACATTAAAGACAAGCATCCTCTGACTGATGTCCATCTCTTGTTACCAACGCCTACGGCCAGTTTCACTATTGATGACATGTAAATAATCCCACTGCTTTCAAGATGAAAGGGCTGGCATAATGTGTATGTTAATCCTCCAGTCGTCATCATTACATGTGTTGTGTTTGTTCTGTGTGTTTGCTTTTTGCTCTTGGTTTGTTTTAACTTCTTGGATCAGCCACTGTTGCGTCCTACGGTTTAACTATGTTTTCACATTCTCCCCAAAACTGCAACAGCGAGAACGACAGAAAATTCAGAAATAATTGTCTGCGCTGTGAGTGCAGGATGTGAAAACAGAACTTATAGGTGTCTGTGTATGCATGGGAATGTTTTACATTGTGTACCAGGCTGAATTACCACACACATGCACTTATGTCTTATTTCCATTTTGATCCTCCCGGCATACTACATGCTACACACATGAAACTCATGCACACAGAGGTTGAGTAGCTTTCTTGGCTGTACTTGTTGGTGTGTGATTGACATGGCAGACAGCTGACACACCTGTCTGCCTGCTGGTGGAGTGCTAATGTTAGCTGCAGACGATGCCATCTGAGCGCTACACTCGCACCTACTTCATAGATAGCAACACACTAACGACTGAATTGTGTTGCCAGTAAGGCACTGTTGAAAAAAAAAGCACGTTGAAATCAAAATAACTTACTCTGTCTTGGGTTTGATGAGACGTAAAGGAAAACCATTCTGTTAAAGTGGAATATAATAAGTCCTGGAAGAGAGCGCTGACATAGGTTCAGTTCACACAACTCATGACTTCAGGTAGTAAATGAAGGTTTAAAGATATGCAGTGGACCTGAGTGCTGTGTGTCACTGAGACCGCTTCTGTTAAGACTTTAAAAGCTTTAAAAAGGACGTCGAACTTTGGGACAGTTTTCAGCCGCAGAGCCTCCATCAGAGGGGTAACACTACAGAAAACCTGTGTCTATATTTATACATACAAGTATACAAATTACAAACTTTATGACATTTTTCACTTACAAGATGAAATGTTAAAACTATTTAGGCAATTTGAAAAAAATGCTATATTCAATGCAGTAGCTATATCACGTGTCATTATTGAAATAGCTTGCTACGAGTAATAGTAAAATACATTTTGTCCTCATTTCCTTTCACATATTTTCACTCCCACACATTATTCTCAATGGTACTAATGCTACCATGTGCTAATACATTCTAAAGCCTTACAGTAGCATTTCTCTAAATCCCTTGTTTATTCATTTTATTGCTTCTCTCTTTGGAGTGATGAAAGTCAGCCAACACTATGTTTGTACAGCGTCTCCAGATCATTGACATGCTTTAGCTGTTAGTTTCAGGTTACTGTGGCAGCCGAGTGATTGACACTTGAGACCATTGTTAAGATTGCTGGAGGATACAAGTCCCGCCCTTCAAGGAATTACTACTACCAAAACAACCCCTCCCACTCCAGACATACCCAAGCTGCAGCTCAGAGGAGCAGAGAGACCGACAGACAGCACAGGAGAGTCATGTAACTCAAAGACAGGGACACAGTCACAAAGAGAGAGAGAGAGAGAGAGAGACAGCGGTAAGGAGGAAGGGGAAAAGAGGCTCAGGGACGTGAAATGGCTGGATTAGGAAAGAGGCAGATCTCACGCTGAACTGAAGTACAAGTGAGTGACAGAGGAAGGGAGGGAGAGCAGGGTGAAGAACCACCTACTGTCAAGCGATCGCAGCTCGAGGAGTAGCAGCAGCATTGTGGAATAATCTTGGACGCAGGTTTTGGTCTGACTCGACTCAGGTTTGGGCTCAAGCAGCTCGGCCGACCTGACCACTCCATCGGACTTACCCTGAGGGAAGGAAGTTCCCAGTGGATCACTTCAGACCACAGCAGAGGGCTGGTCAGAGGTGTCTAGGTGGCCCAGAGGGTGTGTGTGAGTGTGTTCGCAGATGTAATGTGGAAGGAAAAGCCAGACCATGAGTATCATTCTTAAACCACGGTCACGCTCCACCAGCTCATTGAAGAACACCGAGGGAATATGGTAAATAGACGGAGAACTTTGTCCTGCTGACACTTCCATGTTAATCCTGTTGTGCGTGCGTGCGTTTTGCTCTATTGTTCTCCATCCGCCTGTTTATTGCTCTCTGAAATACCTTTTCTCTGCCTCACCGGTTTTTTCCGAAGTCCTTGCTTTTCAGATTTGTTTTGGTCCCCGTTTGTTTGCTTTGTGTGTTTGTGGATCGTTCAGCTGCCGCCTGAATGCTTTCACTTTTCTTCTCAATCAAAACTTTCTGCCAACCGCATGGCTTGCTGTAGATACTTTCTTTACCCTGCAAATATGTCGGCTACAGAGTTATTGTGCGTGACATGTTCTATGGTCAGATTAGATTTGCTCTGTCCTTAACTCCAGTGTATTCTGTGCCTCATCAGACAGACTCAATAACGACTTGACACTTGCTGTAGTTGTCATGACCCCGGTGTCTTACCCTCAGTGTGTTTTTATTAAGACTCACTGTCTATTCAGCCAGTTAAATTGTCTCAAACACAAGGTTGTAAAACAACAAAGGAATCCTTCATTGAGAATGTGTAGTGTCACTCTATACATGCTCCTGTCTGCACATGGCCCCAGATAAATGCAGGATGCAGAGTGCAATGCCAGGGGCACAAATCGCCCTGCCCTCCCCCTCCTGTCTCAACTTGTCCTTTCCTGTCAGCACTAATTTCCAACTAAGAAACTGCCCTGTGGCTTTAACATTGGAAGGTAATATTCACAGTTTTCCCATTGTGGTACTCTAAGGCAGAGCTGTAAATGGACCCGAACAACCCTGGACAAATGTGTTTGTGGGGGGGGGGGGGGGGGCCCAGCAGCATGTCGGACCTCCTTGCAGGGTTCATAGTGTTCTCGCATTGTTCTCACATTGTTCTCACAGTGTTTTCACATTGTTCTCACATTGTTCTCACAGTGTTCTCACATTGTTCTTACATTGTTCTCACAGTGTTCTCACATTGTTCTTACATTGTTCTCACAGTGTTCTCACATTGTTCTCACATTGTTCTCACATTGTTCTCACATTGTTCTCACAGTGTTCTCACATTGTTCTCACATTGTTCTCACATTGTTCTCACATTGTTCTCGCATTGTTCTCACAGTGTTTTCACATTGTTCTCACATTGTTCTCACATTGTTCTCACATTGTTCTCACATTGTTCTCGCAGTGTTCTCACATTGTTCTCACATTGTTCTCACAGTGTTCTCACATTGTTCGCAGTGTTCTCACAGTGTTCTCACAGTGTTCTCACAGTGTTCTCACATTGTTCTCACATTGTCAGTGTATTAATATGTTCTACAACCTCCCCAGCAGGAAGTCCCGTTTGTGTGAAATGAAGACGTATTAATTGGGTCTTTGAGGGTAGTAGTTCTCTGAGCGGGCGGCGCAGATCAGACAGTACGTGATCTAGTTTGAGGGTGTAAAGTGTAGTGAAGCTTCGCAGAAACCTGATATTAGTGTTGGAGCTGACTGCAGAATGTAGCTTTTTCTTCTCATTTTAAAAGCTGGGAAACTGGCAACGTTAGGTTTGTATGAGCCATCTTCTTGACTGACTACCAAAAGCAGCACTCAGCTGGACAAAGCATACCGCCTCCTCCATCTGTCCTGCCCTCCTCTCTTCTGTTATTTACTGTTGTATCATGGCTTCCTTCACTAATGCTCATCATCGTTTTGTCTTTCATAATTGTTATCACTGAGCTTACGACATTTACAGTAGCTTTGTGAGTAGATTTGTGTAGGGGATCATTCTCGTGATACGCTGTTTGTGTTAGGTGGGTGTGTTTGTGCAATGTATGCATGTGCAATGCAGAAAGAGGCGAGTGTTATCTCCCTAAGTCGGCTAATTCTCATCAAGATAAGTTAATTAAACACGACTTAAGTATGTGTTTCTTAGCTAGACAGTGTATGCATCTTTGTGTGTTAGCATGACTGCTTGTGTGCTCACGTATTTAAGACGTGACGGGCTCCCTGGCTTGGACAAACCCAACGGTGTAAATGTAGGTTTGCGTACCCAGGCTTAAGTATCCACTTGAGTTAGCTTTAGCTTGGGAAGGGAGAAAGATGAGGATTTGGGAATGATCAGATGTTTATAAAATGGTGTTAGCTCCACACCTATTGGAGTGGTTTTCCCACTTTAAAACCCAGAGTGTGTTGGGTGCGATGAGATAAAGCATGGAGAAGTAGGGAACGTGTGACTTTGAGCTCAAGTGTTTGCATCTGTTCTTTGTCGGTCTGTAGTTGGGCATCTCAGGAAGATAAATGTTGAAGGTTACCTGTTATCTGGCCTCTCATAGAGCCTCACAACATGCAAGTTATCTAACATATTTTCCAAATTTGACCTTAAGTGATTCAGACCTGAGATGATGAATAGGACTGAAAATAGGTTCATGGTTAAGTGGACCTCTATGTATGTGGAAGCAAAACTAGTTTGCTTTGAACCATGTGACCTGAGATGACGCTGCATCGCCATAGTGACCTCTTTGTATGTCTTTCATGATTGACTGAGTTTCCTGAATGACAGCGAGCACTAAAGTAGTGTCATGACTAAAAGTGAAGGATTCTCTTTACTTGACGGGGCAAGACAAACCAGGAGAGAGAGAGAGAGAAAGCCAGACAGAGTGCAAACCTTTACGAATAGTTTTAGACTACAAAATTGCTAGATTTACAAAAAAATCATTGTAACAAACCATACCTTTCATACAAACAAGAACAACCTACCTTTTTTTCAGTGCTGCTTTCTGTACAAAGTCAAGCCCTGTATTTTAATTAGTAGTTAATTCACCAGAACTTATCGATTTATCGGCCAAAAAAATATGTTGGTAACATTTGCTGCCTGGTTTGTATTCATTTGACGTGATGCTTGTGTGTTTGCATGGCTGCATCCGTTTACGTGTGACTAAGAGAAAACGAGTGGTCAGTCACTTATCTGCTTGGCCTGCCTGCCCTGTGGGTGCTACCCTCTTCACTACGTGTTTATCTGTCACCTCTGTCTCATTTCTGGCAGTAAGGTTTGGTTTGGACATGCCCACACCTCTGTTGACTTTCCATACAAGATGGCGAGGACAGTGCTGAGAATTAGAGGATTATGAACACTAACATGTTGCCTCATGGAGCCATTGTTTGTGGCCGGGATGTTAATTAGTTAGGTGCTTTTCCTACATGTGCTGCAAAGATGATGGTCACTTTCTCAAACAAGATGCAGAACTGAATTAAGTTAGGCACATTTCATCTACCAGTAAAGCTTGTCTACTGTAAATGATCTTTAAGGCTGGATTACTGTAAAGATATGCAGTGTTGTAGACTTTAAATTAACTTAAATTGGAAATGGAAATACAATAAAAAAATTTTATGTTTTTGTGCAAAACCCCTATTTTTCATTGAGTGAAATATCTCAAACGTTTCAATGTTAACAATTGTTTATTTGTTATTTTGGCACAATTAATTGTAAAAGTGTTATGATTTAGATTATTGAATATCTGCTCAGAGAGTCAACAAGACAAAGAGTCCGACAAAGCCAAATGTTGATACTTTTTTTGATACAGTTTTTGATATTTGATTCTACAGTCACATTTCGGTCAGTACTAAAAAAGATGCTGAGCTTCAATACATAGCTTGATTCAGACTGTTTCTGCAGAGTAGAATGAACAACAGGTCTACATGCAAGTTCATCATATTCACATGCATTAATAAAAACATTGGGTCCAAACAATTACCCAACAACATAGTCACGTTCCAACATTCAGGCGAGTACGCAGCATAACTAAGACTCTTGTCTGTGCCTATACTGATATAGTGTACATATAGTGTACTAATATCATTTGAGTTGTGCCTACATTTTAATCAGATCTTTCGAGTCTGAGGAGATAATAGTACATGTCTTTAATCACATAAATATAGTCAATATTCCCATACTGCTCATCCATAATAATGACATTATGTTTGTCAGTGGTGATAAAATGGTAATACTGTAAATGTGGTGTTTTTTTTTTAAACTATATTTGACCTCACTGTGTCTGGTTGGTATTTCAACATGAAAGGTAATTTATTGTAATCTCATGTTGTGTCTCTTGTGGGATTCATTGTTTTCATTGGAAAGCACATTGAGAGTCAGAGCAGGTCACATTCCTCAAAGTTAGATACTAATACTCTACTTTTCTTTTGATTTTTTTTTTTTTTTCCAGCTGCACCGTGTTATATTACACAATTGGTGATCAGGGGTATAAACATGTACAGTAAACCTCACCAATCTAACACAGCTTGTACTTTGCTGTGCGTGCCGTATGTCTGAAACTTGTGCGTCATCTGTGCCAACTCTTTTGTCTTTGTTCTCTATATTCTATCCCTTGGTGGCTCTTTTTTACTTGGTCAACATGGTCACGGTTAGCAAACATTTGTTCAGGATCACATACCGACACTCGCATGCATGCGAGGGAACACGCTCCTCACAGTCCTCATAAATACAGACGCTTAAAAGCTCATATATACACACAACAAACGCACACACACACACACACACACAGAGCTCTGACATGTCTCTCCTTGTCCTTTCTCCACTGCCTGCTCCCCTCTTTGTCCTCACTGCTTTCTAAAATAAATCTAGTGTCGTCTTCCCTCTGACTATCTACTTCAACACACAGCTCTGTTTTGTTCAGCATTACTTTTCAAACACATGCAATCTAGCCCCAATTTTTATTATTCTTTCCAGATTTGTTTCCTAGTTTTGGTGAAATGTGTTAAGAGAAAGCTTTTTCTTTTTTAGATATTTTATCCTTGTATGCACTTTGGAAAGAGACAGAAATATCATGTTTTATTACATATTGTCTCCGGCATTTTTGGGCATTTTCTGGCCCACCAACTCTGAATGATCGTTGGAAAACAGAGCCTCAACATCTTCTGCTGATTATGTATCAAAGACAGTTATGCCCTGACCTCGTTCTCCCATACCTCTCCTCACAGCACTATCACATCAACTCCTGTGGTGTTTATAATTGCTTAAGTGACCCAGGGCTGAAAATGAACGAGTCATTGATCTATGCTATTTGGTGTGTGTGTGTGTGTCTGTGTGTGAGGGAGAGAGAGTGAGAGAAAGGGAGAGAGAGTGAGAGAAAGAAAGAGAGTGAGAGAGAGAGAGAGTGAGTGAGAGAAAGAGAGAGTGTGAGAGAGGGAGTGAAAAAGAGTGAAAGAGAGAGAGAGTGAAAGAGAGTGAGTGAAAAAGAGTGAAAGAGAGTGAGTGAAA
>CALSCE010010657.1:21052849-21087512 GCA_943593645.1 Bovichtus variegatus | reverse complement strand
TAATGGAAAGGTGCACATTAAAATGACATTTTTCACTACAACTGTTGAAGTGAAGAATATAAATAAAACAAGAAACTTACCTAGTTCCTTTAGGAGTTCCGTCTTCAGTCTTCCGGGACGATCATGCTCCTGAATGCAAAAACCGAAAGAGGGGACGCGGTGAAACAACCTGAAGGCCTTGACCACAAACTTCTTGTCTTCAAAGAGGAAGTAACAGTCGCTGGAGACATCCAGGGGGATTGTCCTGCCGGGCTGCTCCTGTGGGTGCAGAGGGCCGCACTCAGCTGTCACCTGAAGAGACACAACACCAACACAATAAAGATTACACACTCCTGTGTGGGTGCACAACACACTCACAACTGTGCAATAACTATAATCAAATGAATAAATGGAAGCTATAATAACGCTAATTTTCTTTGTTGACATTTGGAGACAGAACTTTTAAATTTCACATAATAACATTGCTGGATGCATATTGAAGTAAAGGACATGCATAGACGTTACAGAAAGGACATTCTTAAAGTAGATGTTGTGAATGCAAAACTTTGCTAAAGTACGATACGTTGAAGTCCGTTACATGGAGTTGGGTTAAAAAAGAATCCACACCAGTTTGTGTGAAGTTGGGCCACAAAGACTCCATATAATAATATAATAATAATCCAGACAATATGTGGGTCCAGTCGTATTGACAGTGAGTTCACATACCTCCAGGCTGAGCTGTCCCTCTTCTGGACTCTGTTCAGTTGTGGTCTCCAGCTCATGTACTACAGCAACATACATAATGTCGAAGAGATGAGAGCAGAGTACAAGAGAATTAAGATACGTAAGTAAATTAGGCTGGAAGTTAATTCATTTGCTATTTAAAATACAGCAAATAAAGAGAGCTGAAAAAGTGTTGTAGTTTTTCTACAATAATAAGTAAACGTGATAGCTATAGCGTAGCTGTGCGTCCACTTCTTATATACAGTCTATGGTAGCAGTGTGTAGCCTCACACTCAAACAGCAGGGGACGTTTGCTCTGCTGCTACATGTATAATATACAGTATATGGAAAGACATGCAATACTTGGTACATTTCCCATACACTGTATATTATACATGTTTGCTACTTAAAGTAAAAAAAAAAATTTTTAAATAAAAAGTTGTGGATGTACTTATTTTTGATAAAATTAACTGAATTGAATAATTAATATGCAGAGTTAGAAACAACTGTAATATCTTCTCCTGAAGGTGGCAGTCACACTCGCAATAAAAAAAGGGCAATTTCTTGTCAGAATGAGCATCCCATAGTAAAACTAATAGATGTTTTCAAGACTGCAGACACACTAGAGCTCCAGTTGTGGATTTACCTGCATAAGGGAAAAGCAGCTGAGATCCTGTTAGGCCAAGTGTCACCCTTAGAAAGTGTCGGAGACCCCGGGGCCCGTAAATGTCCACACAGTTCAGGTTCTGCTGCTCGGGGTTGGTGTTGAGGCTCACAGTGCAAAGCAGACCAGGCAGACCAAACAGGTGATCTCCGTGCAAGTGTGAGATGAAAACCTTGGTGATTCGACCTGTAGAAAACACAACATATCAACATATACTACAGGGGACCGTTCATCTAAAGTTAATTAGATTGAAAGTAGGAACACTGGATTGAGATACAGTGCATAAAGAAGGATAAATGTCTTGTAGTTATCACATCAGTGATTCATCGTAGTACAACATATTCTAGAATCTGATGGAGAATAAGACAATATGTTGATCTACAGTACAGTGAGGTCAGAGAAGGCCACAGTCTAGTCAGAGCATTTCATTGTCAAATGTGCAGTGAAAAGACTGGAGAGTACACAGCCTGTGGTCACTTTTTCATAAAAGAGAGGCTGAGACAGAATCTCACTTCTTAATATACTGTGAGAAATATCATTTGAGAGGTTTTCTTTGAAAAAAAAAATGTAATATGTATCCTCAGAAACGTCAGTGTGCAATATGAGCTGCAGAATATGTCGACTGTTGTCATACTTTAAGAGAAACCAGGTCTATTGTGAGTGATTGTAAAAGTATTACAGCTGCCCGTGTTATTAATTATTATGTATTGTTCTTATTATATTGTATTATATACGATTGTTGATATTTGCAATATGCATTGCTCATCAACTGTCAGTGTTAATAGTGTTATAAGGTGTTTTAGTTTCGCAGACACCTTCACAGGGGAGAACTTGCAGGCGGGGGGGAGCTTGCAGGCGGGGGGGAGCTTGCAGGCGGGGGGAGTTGCAGGCGGGGGGAGGTGCAGGCGGGGGGGAGGTGCAGGCACTCACCGGCTCTGAGTTGGCTCCTCATGAGTTGTGTCTGTGTTCCCTCCCCGCAGTCAAACAGCCAACACTCCCCTTGTGTCCGCAGCACCAGCGCCGAGGCCCCGCGGTGAGGGGACGGGTAGGCCGAGCCGGTCCCGAGAAATGTCATATCCATGGTCATCCTCCTACAAGACGACAGGCGACATCTGCCTACAGCTGCATGCCATGCTGTTGTAAACAACGGTCACACAGTGATGACGTGCGCACACGAGCGACGGTGCGGCGTTCAAGTCAAATCGGACTTCTCGCTCATCTGATTTGTAATATAAATGTGTCATGTACCGTATATTAGTTTGTTTAATTTGAAAATCCTGCTGAAACACATCTGCTTGGCTTGATATCTCCCTTATGGTGGAAATCCCGATTTATGCAGTAAAAAGAATATATTCAAATTTCCGACATGTTTCCCGATTTACGGTTAAAGTTACTTTGTCTCACAAGAGGAGACAATTGTCTTGGAGGAAAGGAAATTGCTGACCAGAAAATATAATGCAATACAATGCAATAAGAACACATGAGCAATTGCAGTGATATTTCAGTGACATTTCTCATAGGTTCAATTCAATGAGTTGGTTTTAACACAACCCCATGCAAAGACTAGAACTGGAACATAACACATAACAGTGCCTAAATATTTAACAGCAGGGAAAACAAAGCTACATTTGGATGAATAAAGTAACTTGTTCAGTCATACAAAACACTTACAAACAAAAAATCAGCAGCCAAAAGAACCAGTGTAAAACCATTTATTCAGCATATATTCTCTCTGTGAACAAACTCTAAGGCAATAGTATTTTGTGACAAAAATACACTTTAGAAACACAGACTTGGAAGGAAACAATACTATATGAGTGCAACACTTCAATGAAATATAGAGTACATTTTGCTTTTGGGGACGACAAGAATCACATGAGCAAAACAATCACGGAATTACTAAAAAAAAAACTCCTACTGGACGATTACAGTCAGAAACAACAACTGGACAGACACATGAGCAACACTTACTGAGGTTAAAATGTTTCTAATAAGTTTCTTTTAAATACAACTATTTAAAAATGCACCAGTAGAAACCTTTGTCTTTAACAACATATAATGTTCCCAACTTGAAGCTGCACAGTCTATCAGAGAAAAAGCTGCACATAGAATACTACACAACCACATCATTTTGTAAGATATATATATATATTATATATATATATATATATATAACATCATTTTGTAAGAGATATATCATCATTTTGTAAGGTATATATATATATATATATATATATATATATAAAACATCATTTTGTAAGAGATATATCATCATTTTGTAAGATATATATATTATATATATTAGTTCTGTTGAGTTTTTACATGGAACATGAAGTGATTATGAAGATACACTGAACATCGTGCAGGCACTTCAATGAAAGTGCTTAAAGGTCCTAATACATTATCCTGAGATTAAAATGTACAGTAGCCTAATAGACTAATGCATGATATTGCCAATGCCCTTGACAACAGTGTCTAAGGTAATAGTATAAATGAAACAGACAAATGAGTAGTTTTAATATACCTAGGTTAGTTACATTAGTCAGACTTGAACACATTTTAGCTGCGTTTGTGTTCAGTGTATTGGGGTTTGTCAATTCTCACGTTTTACTTTAAACTCTTGATTTTAGATCCTTGGATTAATAATATACTGCAGTATCCTGCCAGTACAGAGCAAACATATTAAAGGTCTTATATACAACAAGTGCAGTACATTAAATTAGCATACGGATGTGGAATATTTGGTAACTATACCAGGAATATAGTCAAAAAGGTCAATATGTCAATTACAGGATGTTTGTGACCTTTCCCAGCAGGGCAATTTTGTCACTATATTGTATGCCAATAAAATATGACTTTTGAATAGCTCTTAGTAAAAATGAGTAAATTTCATTATGCACCACATATGTGGAAACATATGAAGAGTGAAGACTACTCCAACTACCAGCTCCTTTAAATGAAGGCATAATAGAATAGTTTTCCACCGTATTTATTAAATGCAATTTAGAGCTATTTATTCACATCTTACAGTGCAATGTAATCGGTTTTATTCTATTTAAGCTTATTTTCATCTTATATTTTACTCTTCTAAATCTTATTCATGCGTTAGTCTTTTCATGTTAGCATTTTTCTTAATGCCTTTTTATGTTTTATGTACAGCACTTGCCTTGGTGATATACAAATACAGTAATCCGCGATAATGTGTTATCAGTTCTAATTAATCATCAGGATAGACCAGAACAGTGAATAGTAGCCTCGCCTGTAAGTTTGATGTTGAATATGTTCTGAGGAGTGAAACTCACACACCAACCTTTCCGAAACACACGTACTTAACAACTTTATAAACACTCTCTCAGTACAGTCTCAGTTTCCACAAAAGGGTATGTACAGTACACAAAATATAATCTAAATGAAAAATATTGTTTATCCAATTGTTTGATACTGCACATCGTTTGTTAAATATTTAGGGTACAGTTCATATTGAATTTGTACATCACAGTTAGGCAAAAGGGTTCATTTTTAGGGGGGGGGTTCTTCTTACCACAAGTCATTAAAGGAGTGTTGATGACGGGTTTTCTAATGAATAAGCAGCACAAGAGCAAAACATCTTAATACATCCCGGAAAATAAATTCAGAGAAATAAATACAATTTGACAAAAGCATTCAAACATAAAATGCTGGCGAGGACGTCGGTTGCTTGACTGTTTTTAGATATAATTTCCATTTAATTTCCCTTCATAGTATCTCATCTTAATTTTCCGAGCTCTTTTGTTTAGGTCGTCTCTTATTTCTCCCGAGTAACATTGTTTCCTCTCTTTCTCTCCTGGTCTCCACACAAAGCACTTTAACCTTCTGCTCAACTCCTTCTGATAACCAATGTAGCCCGGTTTAAGCTTGGGTTAAAAAGGAGTCTTAAACAATAGGTCTTACACCGGGTATTAGTTAGATCAGTGAAGCCACCAGAGACCACTTGATGTGAAAAAAGACAATATCCATAATGCATGTTGGCTTTCTTTAGGTTGCATCAAATTAGAGTAATCTTTACATTAAATATGGAGTGTCTACCTTTTTAAAACAGGTGAAAAAGATAATAGTATTGCACATGGCTTTTTCTAGACTTTTTAGGACTAAATAGAAACACAAACAAATCATGGAGTCATTGCTGGTATCTTGTAAAAACCCATCTTAACCTTGAGCGGTGAATAGTGTTTGCTTTATTACTCAGCTAAATCTAATTTACCGTCTTCAAATTGTTGGGTGCAAGTTTGGTGTTTAGGTTCCTGCTTGCTAAAGTATAAGTCAACCACAGAAGTCTCTTGGTAATTGACCGTATTCTGATATTATTGCAGCTATTTTCTTTTCAAAACTGAGTATAGATAATCAAAAGGTATCTCAAGGTTTCAACAATGAAACCATATTTCCACATAGATGTCCCCACCACCAGGTGGCGCTCCATGTGCTGTGTAGGTTGATATGTGATGCAGAGGTGATAAAGAATTGGGATGTGTGAAAATGGCCATTTCTTTCAAATGTCACTTTCCACTAAACCTTTTCACAGATCTAATAAGACTGATTTAGTACAAATGCAGTAACATGGCAGCAGTAGGGGACTTCTACTGTGTGTTTTCATAAACAGATGTTTGCACTGAGATAATTATGACCATCTCAAAAGATCTGTGATTAAGAGTTAAGTGGAGGGAAAGAAAGGGCACAGTGAAGATCTGCTGTATTTCTAGTTAGTCTTGGGGCTGAATTTGACACCTGGCCAGTCGTAGGTGTCGGGCACGAAGGAGTCGTAGTGCGTGTCCCACACAGTAGCTCGTACAAAGCTCTCCTTGTCCAAAGGCTCAGGGTAGCGAAACGCCATGCCTTTAGCATAGACAAACTCCACCACCTACAGCAAGAAGGAGAAGGTTTAGCATTGACAAACACTGAAAGGGCAGATACCAAAAGAAAATACCACGGAAGAGAAACTGACTAAACGTTACTGGACAACTACAACCAAATATGAATGGGAAGCAAAGCTGTGTCATCAAAATTTCATCTTGAGAATTTGTTCAAAGCCAACTAGCTTAATGTTACACCTTACGTTTGTCAGGATTCAGTGGATTATAACAATCAGATGATGATAGAAGAAGCTAACTTTAGGCATTAACAGGTTTATCAAGACACGTTCAGATGGGCCTTTACTTTGGTCAGCACACAAAGTTGTCATTTTCAGGAGACTTGCCTTGACAGCCATCTGGACAGACACCTCTCTGATGTTGGAGAGAGGAGGATAGAGTCTGCCTTCTTCCAGCTCTTTATCGGTCAGCTGCACTGCAAGGGTCTGGAAGGAGAATAAAAATACTTTTAGGCAGAAGATGAATTTGTGGGGTGGAAAAAAATCTCAGTGAGATAAAAACTACTAATACTATTTGCCAATAGCATATTTCTCTGCTGTTTGTCATCTACACAAGAGTGAAGACATACATGTAATATGAGCTTTAAAAATAAGACAAAATAAGAATAACAATATACAAGAAAAATGTTAGTGTTTGATCAAGTGACAGAAATGACCAAAAAACTACTACTCATATTACAAACGTGCAAATGACAGCGTCTTCTTCATGCAAAATATTTCAATATTGAACGAATAGTTAGATAGATGTCATCTTGTGATTTTGATCATTAATTGTACTGATCAATGTAAACAAATGCAGCTCAGCGAAAGAGGGAAGAACAAAGCAGGATCAGCCATTAAAAAGAGAGGGAGGGAACAGGACACCATCGTCAAAGGGTTAAAGAGGGTTAACCATAGACAGCGTATGCATACATGACAGAGTCAGCAAGAAAGTGCAGGATGGAGTGGGAGAAAGTGAAAGATAAACTTCAGCAAGTTTATAGAAGAGATAGAGTGAGAAATACAAAGTGATGACTTCAGACCTTGGCAGCCTCGAGGAAGACTGTGTCACTGATGTGTCTCACTCCACTCAGGATCACAGCCAAGGCCACACCTGCAACGCAAATATAGCATGTTTTAAAACACAATAACATTTACTTTCCTTATTTCCTCGTCATCTAATGATTTGGCTCATGGTGCAAAAACTAGGCTTTGGTTTCTTCTCAACACTGTAATTAACAGTCATTTTTATGTCCAGGGAATCTGTACATCATACATACAGAAATATCTTTTGTGAAAATTATTTTTCATTTTTTTCCCCTTCACCTGGGAAGATGTAAGCGTTGTTCCCTTGTCCAGGAGTGATGACGCGGCCATCACTCAGAGTCACTGGACCAAATGGACTGCCACTGGCAAAAAGACATCTACCCTGTGGGACAAAGAAACAGTGTGAAAGAGTGATGAGGAAAAAGAAAGGACAATAACAGAGAGGGATATGACAGCACAGGAACTCTTAACGCTTCCTTTTAGAGCTATTTTAGTCAAAAGAAACTAAGGAAAGGAAATAAAAAGCAGTGTACATCAGTGAGTGTGTAGGCGTCCTCTGCTGTGCATTCTGCTTTATTGGTTGGGTTACTCAGGGCAAAGATGATTGGTCGGTGGTTCAGGGTTCCCATTGCTTTGATGACATCGTGGGTGAACAGACGTCCAGCTCCAGACACACCTGGAAAGCAAGGAAAGTTTATTTACATCGCATTTCAACAACAAGTCAATTCAAAAACATTTCAACCATCAAGACAACGTGCAAAAGAAACACATTAGAAAAGGACATTTACTGTAAATACAATTTAAAAATGGTCATTAAAAAGCCAAGAGAATAGAACAAAAACAAGCTAACATAGAATACAAGAATAAAAGTTATAGTGCAGTGTAAGAAATGAATAATCATTTGATTTACTAAAAAGGCAGCAGCACACAGAAAAGTCTTCTTGATTTAAAAGAACTGAGAGTGGAAGAACGGAGGAGAAATGTTTGCTGGTCGTTTGTGGTCCATCATTACCACACAAGCGGAGCCCACAATTACAGCACACGGAGCCTTGACAAGATCATTTATTGATCGGATTAATAATAAATAGCTTAAATATAAAATAAACTTATTCAAATGACCTGATCCAATCTCATGCTTGGATAAATAACCATAACAACTGCATTGCAAACAAGAGCATATGAATTATTTTATTCAGTTTCTGTTTTTTGATTAATGGCTCAAGCTTACAAACACATATTTCAAATGAGGCTTCAGAGTTACACAAATAGAGAAGATGAGAAGTTCCTGACCAATAATAGCTGTGGGTTTGATGGTGTTGACAGCATCCAGGAAGCTCTGCACGGTCCCTGGACTGTCATGAACAAATGCCTCCTGGTTAGAGTCTGTTTCCTGCTGTCTGTGCTGGTGGCGACAATAAATCAAAACAAATATAGTTAAACCTCTGCTCACCAATTATACGGTATATCAACAGCGCGCCAGACAGGAAGCCACGCAGACACGTAATGTATGTTGTGTATGTGTCACACGGACTAACCTTTACGAGTAAGCCATGTTTATCGTACATCCAGATCTTATTTCTGGCCTCCGCTTGGGTCATCCCCGACTCCATCATGGCCATGACAATCAGATTGGCAATACCAAGCGCAGCCTAAGGGAGAAATAACCACGTCAAGTTAAATATTCCTTAGACAGTGTATAATACTCTTTAATACTCTTAATTGATTTTGACATGCAAAAAGAAAGTAACAATAACTCAGTTGTAGTAATCCACAGACAGAAGGTAATAATATATTTAGTCTCTGATAGTGCTACGTTCCTATGTGACTGCTCTGATTAATAAATGTATTGTTTGAGTTTGAAACCGTAGCCTTAGGTTGTTGTAATTTAACATTTCTGAGGCTCTTCCATGGTTTGATCAATTTATTTTAGAGAGATCCTGAAGTATAGATCCAGTCATTTTGCAAGTTAGAGAAGCTCCTGTTGTAAACGTATTGTAAAAATATTGAGATATGTAAATATTATGTCTGCATATATTAATTGCATGTTGAAATTCGGGAAGGCAATAGCAGAATTTCTTCCCATGTTTTTATATCTATTTCTACCTTTTCTTAATGGTGCAGGTCTATGCATCCTTTGGTATTACCAGCTTTGGTCAGTCGGGGGCACTATGGCTTTTACAAATGATGATGTATGTGACTTTCAATTTACAAATTGAAGAGAAAAAAGCAAAAAAAAAGGCCAAATTGACCGATTAATAAATAAATATCATCTTACCTCTCCAGCTCCCAGGAAAAGCACCCGGTGTTCAGTGATGGGTTTGCCGATGGCTCTCTGAGCTGCCAACAGACCAGCAAGGGCCACAGCTGCAGTGCCTGGAAACATGCAAAAAACCTTTCAGCAAACAATAAGCCTCAAACAACTACTATTTGTTTTCAGGTAGGAGGGTTAATGATTAATGATGCTTTATGTATTTTAATGATGTTGTGCTTGTTCAGCCTTCTTGGTTGTCATACAACATAACTCATGACTGCATGTCACCTTGCCACAGGTGAGTTTTCAAAATGGTCCCTGCTCACAAGTGTATTAGCTTGCACCAGTAATGTGACTTAAAGGTCACATGTCCACTGTAATGGATTATCCAATTCAAGCAAGTTTCAGATTTCTGCTATTTTATTTTCAAGGTGAAATGAAAAGAAACCAACAGCGCGCTGGAAATAAGAAAATCAATCTACAAATGTGGTTCTTTAAAAAAAAAAAAAAAACAACAACTCTGCACTAAACGTAATTCAATTATTGATCTTGATTGAATAGGTCAACTTCATGGCATTTTGACAAAGCACTACTCTTAAGTGCAGTATGAAGGGGCGAACCTTGGATATCATCGTTGAAGGTGCAGTACTTCTCCCTGTACTTCCTGAGGAAGCGGAAGGCATTGTGGTTCCCAAAGTCCTCAAATTGGATCAGTGTGCCCTGCCCGTATTTCTCCACCACAGCTTCCATGAACTCATCGATCAGATCATCGTAGGCTTGTGAACGATCTCGCTCCTGGTACAGGCCCATGTACAGCGGATCCTTGAGGAGAGTCTGTTTGGAGGGCAAGGACAAACATATGAAGCGTAATGCGTGTCCACGCATACAGTATACGGAGAACATTCACATCGCCATCCTACCTCATTGTTTGTGCCAACATCTATCGCCACAGGCAGACATCTCTCAGGTCTAATGCCGGCACAGGCGGTGTACAGGCAAAGTTTTCCGACAGGAATGCCCATTCCATAAACACCCAGGTCCCCTAATCCCAAAATACGCTCTCCATCGGTTACTACTACTGCCTACAGGAAGAGGCAAAATTAGTCAGCAAAACTGCAGATTCAAATTTCAAAAGCACAAAACTCAATATAAAGTGGACCTCAGCCAGGTGAATTTAGACATAATGGGTCAATTAAGAAGACTTCCTGTGATATTTATAATTCTGATTTCTATCTATTCATATTTGAAAAGTCACAATAAGGGAGTATCTCCATAATTACAGTTCTATTTTACATTACAGGTCATTTAGTAGACGCTCTTATCCAGAGACTTTCAGTGAACTAACCACAGGGACAGTCTCCAGGAGCAACCTGGGGTTAAGAGCCTTGCTCAGGGGCTCAATGGTGGCAGCCTTTTGTCTTCTATTTAGAAGCCTGACCACCTGATCAATAGACCACCACACCATTTTTAAATACAAATCCATGTTTAAGTCTGTGGGTTTGAGAGGGATAAATGGCCCTAGTAGACTCTTTTGCACTGTGAAATAGATATTAGCTGAAGGCAGGTTTGCAGGTACTCACTGCAACATTAGTCTCTGGCCAGTTGTCTAGGATGGAACGAATGTGTCCTCTGTCCCGGATGGAGATAAACAAGCCTCTGGTGAGAGAAACAAGACTTTAAGAGTTGACTACTTTAACGTTCATGGTAAGACACTATTTTCTACAAAATAGGAAAACAAAAAATATATCTCCCATTCAATAACATCCTCGACATTATTTTACTCAGGGTGTTGAGTACACAACTTTAACACCCATTCACCATTTTAAATGTCAACAGCCTATAGTTTATACAGAAGAAGACTTTAAATATGTCCGGTTATAACTTTCATGGAACTCCTAAACAGAAGGTAGCAGGTAGACATGTTGACTATTGGTGTTAAGTTTTAAATATATTAATCCCTGAGAGTTTCAACAGGTAAAGTCAGCCACTAAAGTAACTCCTACATTAAGACTCAAGACTATTAGCACATAATTCTCCTTCAGTAGTTGATTCTTGATCGTGTCACTGCATGCTTACTTGGGTCTTCTGAAGATGTGTCCATAATGTGTGCAGGCAAGGCCTACAGTGGGAGTGTAGACAATAGGCATCAATTCCTCTATATCTTCCATCAGCACCCTATAGAAAAGCCTCTCATTCCTTTCCTGGATGCCCATCAAGTAGATGTACCTGTGTGGAAAAGGAGAAACAAAGAAATGAGTATATGGAGAAGAAAAGATCAGCTGTATGAGAGGGAGATATTGAAGATAAACGTATGATTAATAACCAATGCTTAAAAGCAAAACAGAGAATAAAATACTGTGTCTATACGCTCCAGTGCTTTAAGCTAAATATATCCTTACTTCTGCAGGGGATCAGTCATCTTCTTGAGATTATTCTGAAAGCGCATGGCCTGGATGTCCTGAGTCTCCACTTTGGGAGGCAGCAGACCATGTATTCCCAAAATCTGTCGCTCCGGTAGAGAGAAGGCCATACCCTGGGGAGAAACACAGAAAAGAGAGGAGTGAGGAGGGAGACAAAGAGAATCTAGGTATCGAGTTCAAGAGGCAGAATGGTTGTGCAAATGTGTAAAGGAGGGCCTGTTTCACACTAACATTTTCAACTCTGAACTTCTAAACTCTTCTTGTAAAAGAGAAAAAGTGTTCTATCCTAGTGTTTCTAATTAGGTTAATTTCACTTATTTGCCTGAATTAAATGATGGTATTTGATATGTACAACAGGCCAACAGGATATGACCAACTAAAAGTTATGAGTGAAATGTAATCTGTTAGACAATGGCCAAAGAGTGGTCCCGACATTGAAAGTTGGTCTTACAAATGTTAAATATTTCATCTCCCCACTACTTATTCTTACTTATTTTATATTTTCCTTTTTATCCGCACTGTCCCTCTGCTGTTGTAGCGCTGTAAATTTCCCCGCTGTGGGACGAATGAAGGATTTCTGATTCTGATTTATATTATACACCTACAGACGGTCTAGAATAGTAAAAAAATAAGTATGATATATGCATTTTATAGACGTCGCTTCACATGTTTCTGAGTATTGAAGTTTAAATGTCACCTCTCTCTGAATACCGGCAATTCACACTTAAAATGACTTAATCATCCCTCATAATAATAAAAAAAAGAATCAATTCGCGGAACCCTTGCTGCAGGAAAACTTCACATAGTAATATGTAGTTTTGTCAGCAGAGGGCGCACTGTATTACCTAAGGGTCCTTAGACCTGGCTGACCTATTGACCTTTTACAGGAGAAAAACAGGTAGGTGGAAGGGGGAGGCCAGGAGAAAGCAATTTTGCAGTGGGGGAAAGGATCGCAAAAGGGGTGAGAGAGGGGAGTAGCCTCCAGGAAGCCAATAAGGCGGACTTTGGGCAGAAACACCCCATGTACTGTATAGAGCAGAGGATGTGGAAGGAGGGGTGCAAAGTGCTTTCACGATCCTGCAGTGTATGGAAGCCTGTGTGTGTATGTAGGTTTACGAACTGATCTCTGAATGATATATGGGCATAACACATGGAGGCCATAATGTCTGGGGCTGATTATTCTGTGAAAGTGATGAATGCTGGGGGCTCCCCTGGCAAAATGCTGAGTCATGCTGATGGAGCATTTCACTTCTCTCAGCTCTAGTACTCAGTTCAATTCATCACGCTGCAGCCCTCTTGATAGCAAGTCTTAGTTTTTCTCTTTTTATCTGGCATTGAATGTTTAAATGTCTCTTGGTTTGTTCCAATAGCGGTTTAGCATTTATTATTTTATTTTATTAAAGCTAATATGTGTACTGTTTGCATATGCATTTCTAAAATATATTCATCTGTATATCCTATGATGTTTTTGGTTGATTTTTGTTCAAAACCTTAGAAACGTATTCGTTTTTAAAGAAAAAAGCTTATTAAATTGACATGGTTTTGAACAGTTAAACGTCATTTCAAAACTACATTTGAAAAGTGTTAAGTGTACATTGGACCGGAAAGGAAAGTTTTAGTTAATCACTTATAATTTGTCAATAACATTTTTCAAAACAGATCATCCATCCAACAAATTTCAACTACAAGAATTAGATTTTGTTTGCTTTGCTGTGGTGAAAAGGAGTTTTCTATAACTGATAGGCCTACACAAAATTGGGGCCGAGGAATGTGGGATCACTGCCCTTTAAGCACATAAAGCATCATCTCATAAAATATATGTTAATTCTCAGATTAAATCTTTTTCACACTTGAGTTATTTTTGATTAGCAAATGAGTTTCTAAACTAGACCAAACTAGATAAAATTAAGACAACAACAAGGCATCACGCTGCCGGAAGTGCGACGTGGAATGAAGTTGCTGTGCGTACAGTATTTTTAGGACTATTGACCAGCTAACCTTTGACCAGTTTATATGCATGCTGGAATGTTTATATTTAGCACATGTGTAGTGTAGGCTGTCACTTTAAGCAGCGACAGCCTCATGTTTCAAATGTCATTTGTAGCTTTCAGTAACCTGACAAGAAAACCCGACCAGCCAAACAATTTACATTATGAACCAACAACGTCAAATGCAAGAAACAATTTGATACGCATCTGTAATAGGTATTAAATATGCATACAGAGCAAGTTATACCAGATGATAAAAATTAAATGTTTTGTCAAGTGATGTCCCCACCTTGCTACAGGAATGCAGAAGTGCCACCATTGTTGGGTGTTGTTACACATGCATGTGAAGGCAAGGCATGTTTATTTGTATAGCACATTTTAAACACCAGGCAGTTCACATCGCCTCACAGGCCTTTTAGTGCCAAAAAACAGCCCAAAATTTAACAGGAAGCCGTTGC
Source organism: Bovichtus variegatus (assembly GCA_943593645.1). NCBI lineage: Eukaryota > Metazoa > Chordata > Actinopteri > Perciformes > Bovichtidae > Bovichtus > Bovichtus variegatus. Next base: position 21,073,100 of record CALSCE010010657.1, on the reverse strand, counting down.
ACAGACAAAAGTTTCCAATCAATATTTAGCAGACATTTCTGACCACACCCAACAGTGACGCTGGGTGTGGTCAGAAATCCAACACACTGAAAAAATTCAACCAATGCTTTTCAGCCGTCAACCAAGCAACTCTTTAATCACACATTTTTTAACCTGCGCAAAATGCCATAATGTTATGATCTGAGTTGTCGGAAGCATTTTTCAGCAATTCTAGTAAAGCAAAGGGTTCAGATATCAACAATGTTTAGTTTGGAACCTATTTAGAAATAGGAACATACATTTTTTGTTTTATTCACTTGTGTTTTGCATTGGTAACTAACCTTGTTCCAGTATTGTAGAAATGAAAACAATTAATATTACATTATAAATTAGTTTAGCAGAAGAAAATGAACAGCAGCCAACAAGCTGCTGTTCATTTTCTTGGCTCTGATGGGTACGTTTTTCTAGTTTTTCATCAGAACCAATCACTGGATTAGGGATTAGATGGATTGATGCAGCGCTTCACTGCACTTTATAATGCCATGTTGTCCGTATTATAAAACAATTCACAGCGATCTGTGTAACTGCATGTGCTTCCATGATAGATTCACTTATTAAAGGGTTCGAGTTAGGACACACACACACAAATAACCTTTATCCATCGTAAGCAAATAATATTATGAAATTCTGATACGCACAATGTCAGTAATCCACTCACTTTGTTGGTGCGGGGGTTGAGCATGAGGGGCTTGCCCTTCTCTTTGGTATGTGCCCATCTGCAAACAGAGACACAGGGCCTCAAGGACCAGCTCGTCCTCAACCTGGACAACATGGTGGACTGTCACTGGTCTGGAAGGTCCACTGGGGGAAAGCTGCTGAGGAAGGAAAGAGAAGCAAAGTTGTTTTGCTGGGACATGAATATCCTTTTCCATCTTCATCTTCCTACTTGGGAGAATTACAATTGATTTGTAAATTCTGGCCATAGTATGTAGCTGGTCTGGTGCACTGAATATTACTAGGAGGTAATATTTGAGTATTTATGTACAGTAGTAGTTTATATTACCATGGATCATTACAGTTGGCTTCCCACAACATTCAAAGACTAAAAATCCCCTCATCGGTTTGACGTTCATGGTGCAAATGCATGTGAAACAATTGTCTAGTGTCAACGGGTTGTTAAGAATTATTGCTTTAAAAGGTTAACCTATTCTTCCTGCTGACAGTCAGACAGGAAGTGCACCGCTGCCACAACCTTTGAACATATGTCCTGTACCATGTACCTCGGTATGACAGTAAGCTATCAGCAGTGAAGACTGTCGGCCTACTGACTTACTGTTAATCACAAAAGCCTACGAATTCAATTGGTGTGCATGAACAGTCCTCAACTCGATGATTACAAATGCTCACAGCAGCGTCATTAATCCAGATGTAGAAAGAAGTGTTTTAGTGCGTCATCCGAGGGACAAAGCTTTGAAAGATTGTGATAATCCTTTTCGCAGTGAGCTCCAGAAGAAGACCGAGAACAAGTTAAATCATGGGGACATCAGTCGACAGATAGGAAAGCTGGGAAGACGGGAAGATATTATAACATGTACCACAAGACTCCGACTAACTATCACACAAAACATATGTACCATCTGCAGAGCGTACCTGGAGGAATAAATGAGTTCTGCTATTTTGTGAGAGAAGTAGATAAAACAAGCTCATACATAAATACAGAAAACAGTATCTGATGGCAGAATTTCCTAAAACGATGCCACAACAACAACCATTACCACTTTACTCGAGGGCCCTTATCCTACTTTCAGCTGCTGTTGGTGGCCTGGAATAGTACAGTCATTGTAAGAGCTATGTCACGCATGTGACCTGTGTTGCACCCTGATACTGTGTTGTGTTGTGCTGTGTTGTGTTGTGGTGGGTTCAGAAATAAGCAAGATAAAGACACTCTGAAATACCTTTGTAAGTTACGATAAAGAGCAGACCCCCCACCACGATAATTCTCTAAAGCAAAAAGTCATACACCGACTATGAAACTACAGAGTAAATGCTTCAGTCCTACCAAACTTGCAGAGCCAACTGACTGAAAGAACAACCTGATGATGATATCTTGTGCATTAAATAGAAATGTCAAAAAGGGCCGATTGCTCAAGCATCCCAATATTACAAAAGAAAGCAAAACAGACCACAAAAGGAAATGTAGTCAGAATAATTTCTCAATCAAACGGTTAAAACCGCAAAAATTTGCTCTGGCTCTGATTAATTTGATTCTCTAGCTCAAATTCATTTTGGCTTTCCTTAATGTCAAGACCTGACCCAGAGGAAATGCAACTGGACATGCAAGCAAGTTATGTGGGGAACAGCAACGTTAGCATTTTCACATCACACGCAGTTCCTATTTTAGTTCCCTGTAGTTTAGTGATGAGACTATAAAGCTAAAAGAAGTATTGCTTTAAAATACAAGATACATGAGTAAAAGACACCTGCACTCAGCTGTTACAAAAAAAAAAAAAAACTTATTATTTTAACCTATAACCTAAAAAGGCTTGAGCGCTAGGGTTTCATGGCCTGGAACAACATGCAGCTGAGCTCAGGTGGCAGAAGAACAAATCTAGGGCCAGTTAATGTAACAGACAGCACTCATCTCTCTTCATCCGGCCCTCACACTACACTTCCTTGTGCAATGTCCACACATTTTATCATAGTAATAATCACCCACACAAGAAAATATAAATAGAGATGAGATAAACAAATACATTTTAAAAAAGCATTCAAACAAGAGGACACTCACGTTACATCAAATAGTGCTTGCAAACGTTATTTACCAGCACAAAGTAATAAAAGGTTTCATTACGAAACTTTACGGACAGAAAGCCAGTGCTCTCTTATGTAAACTATGCATCCTCTCTTAGTCTAACAAGCAATCAATCACACGCACACACACGCTTTCAAGTGTGAACTGTCCATGTAATGGTCTTAGAGGTCAACTTTAACGGGATCAGATCAATTCTTGTTCAACTAACACTCATACCATTTTTTCGACTAAATCGATTAGTTGATTTAAAAATCGACAGATATGTAAAACTGAGTTTCTGCACAAAGAGTCATGCAAAAAGCGCCACTTTAAATCTTGGGTTTACCAGAGATGTGCTCATAAGTTTCTTAGAAATAAGTCATTCAGCATGACTTTTTTTTTTTTTATTAAAAAAAAATAAAGAAATATAAATAAAGAAATCATAGTCGATTAAGTCCAAAACGAGGGGCCAGCCCTAAATATAACAGTATTAGTATAATTATGTCACTTGTGTTGTTTGCTCAAGTTTACAAACAGGCATTAGCCTCATCACAGCTGGGTGTGGCTTTACTGACAGGTGTTTTTATTCTTCTCCTCTCTGACACATAAAGACTTGTCCATCTTGTTTCTTCATTAGTAACTATGTCTGGCGATCTGTAGGAATTAAATATAGTATGCAACCTCATGATAAGTGATTATTTAGTGAAGAAAGGTCATGCAGCTGTGCTGCACACCAACATAGCATATGCTGTAAATGTGGTAATAACAGTAACACCTCTGGTCACATCAGTTGTGTCTTTATGTTCTCATTGTACTTAATGCACACACTGACACACACTGACACACACTCATAACATGAAAGAGATATTTACTGTTTCTGCTCCCATCTTCTGTTTGAATGGAAGTGGATGGAAGGAATTTTTTTGCTGCTTTGAGTGAGAATATAACTACGTTTGCACAGAAATAAATCAGATGGACATGTCAAATAAAACTAACTGTATCTCACTGCAGTGGTAAGCTAACCCTTCAGTTAGCCTAGCAAGCTCGGACACAAATGCAGCTAACACCTGCTACGAGAAGCTAGCTTGAAACTAAAACTACAAACGGTCCAAACTGTGTCGTTATTTTTAAAAAACACACGTCACAGCGAACCGGTCCACGACAGAAACGCCTGAACTGACACCGCACATCGTCACGATAACAGACAGTCTGGTGATATCTGGTGATAACTGACGATAACTGACGATACCTGATGATACACAAGCTGCCATTCATTCAGACCCCGGCTCACTTATTCTGGGCTCAACGGGAAGTTCTGAGATGACACGGACTTTCCATTTCTGAGACAATATCTACGCGGCTTACCTGCTCTTCTATGTGAGATATATTCCGGTTACTTCCGTTGTATAAGTTACTGATTATAAAGCATATTTGTCTTGGAGGTCGCTGTATTAATGTTGTTGTATGACCGCTTGGTGTGTGGCGTCACGGCGGCCACAGATGCACAGAGTGGTGGTGTGAGGAGACTCGCGCAGTGTGGAAGAACTTGGCCGCTCAGCCAATCACATGTTGGGATTTCCGTCTTGGTTACCGTAAAGACAGAGTCATGCGCAAGATTTGTGGAGTGAAGTCGTAGTTATTGTAAAAGAAAGATCACGTTTTGAGTATGTGTTGAGCTTTTTGTTAAATAAGAAACTTTTTCTGTTTTTGCTTTTCTGCACGTTTTTCTGGTGACTTTTTAATGTTTGTCTGATGTTTTGTTAGCTTTTTTTTTTTTTAAATCCTGATCCTGAGAGAAACAGTAATTTATTCTTAACCATATTTGTTTATGGTTGAGATGACAAATTAAGTTTTTTCAGCATGACCACATTATCAAGTGATTTATTTGTGCAAAAATAAGCAAAAGCATAACATACAGTTGACGAGAGAAGATTATAACATTACTTGCTAAACAGTAGAGGGCATTAGAGGTCTGCTTTTAGATGGTCAACTACCCTCAGATTTCACTATGCATTGGGTTAAACTTGCCCCCACATTTATGCTCGGGTGAATTACCAACCTGGAACCTTCAGGGTCCTCAAATGCCCCACATTCTGTGTTTCAGTAATTATATTTAGTTGGTTTTGTAGTAATTAGATAAAATGCAATTCTTTGGGGAATATGCACAGCAAAGTAGAATACCACAAATGACATTAACATTCAGCGCCCCTCTCAATACAGCTATTGCCGAAATAGTTAGAAAACAAAGGGATCAATAGGATCACTTTAAACTCAATAGTTTTTAAAGAGGGATCAGGCATGTGGTCATGGATGATAGATTTGATTTTCATTGATGTTGAAATGATTTTTATTTAATTTCTGTTTATGGTCTGTGCTGTTGTGTATGTGTATATGTTTTCCCTTTGAGTTGTGTGTAGTTGTATGGCCCATCTAGGGAGGGGTGTTGTCAATCAAATGCACTTGTCCCTACAACGAAAAACTATTCAAATACAAAATACTCTTAAATAACTAATTCCAGCAATATTTGTAATCTAATTTGGCATTCCACCACAACAATAGAAAACATGAGGTCAAATCACACTTTAGGTATTGTTTTATTAATTCTTCAGCAAAAAACAGAAACTGAAAAAAGAGCTACTATCAATCAATATTGAGCATTTAAAAACCCCACAGCTTTTCTCAAATGAAAAGCTGAAACCTTCTTGAAGCGTGAGTACAAAATAAATAAAAGCTCACAGAAATCTGACTGTCCAAAAAAGTGACGCATAAAAACCAAATTTAAGCTATTTGAACAGTTATGAAAGCCATGCAGAAGGGAGAGGATATGTTACATTCAGCAAGCTGGAAGCATCAAGGTGTACTGAGGCACATTTTCTACATTACTTCACACACTTAGGATAATTACAGTATGCTTGTGTTATTTGTCAGTTATGTTATTGCTGGCTTAGGTTACCTGCAGAGGAAACTATATAATTCAAAATGTGATCATTAGACCTGTATAGGTTAAAAACTAGACTCATTTAAATTAGTTTGACTGCAGCACAGGTTAAATCTATTTCTATAAATAGATAAACGGCACTGGATCATAAAATGGACAGTTAGCACTCATTCTTTACTTAAACCCTTCTATCAGTTAATTTAGCAATCCAGCTAAAGTATGATTAATACCTTAGAGGTACATTATTGATAAAAAAATCAACTTTGACAGTGATGTAGTTCCAGTTGTCGCTGAGGAAAACCTGCATTTCTGAATGTGCTAGTGACTCAAATGTGCTTGATGTCTACTTTGAATATAAAATAATTTACCTGGCTTTGTTGTATCATAGCTTGTACTGTTAGCAATTCTCAAATATGGCTCATACGATGTTGTGCAAGTGATGATCTGCTCACAACCTGTGTATGTTTGCCGACAGTGAAGGTGAAAATATTATCGGAGTCAACCTTTTTAGACCAACATGAGCATTAATAGTTAACAGCTGTTAACGAGAGTGGATATCATCTTGATCTATCGCCGTTCTAGAGTTCTGTGTGATGATGTGGATTGAGGATTAAAATGATTAGAGGGTACGAAGGTATGAAAGACTTTTTGTGTCTTATTCTGGGGTGTTGTGTCCGTGCTGGCAGTGTGTTTTATGCATCTCAGTATTGTGCCTCTGGGGTTCCCAATAGACGGACCCTTGTATAGACTGTACACATGTGGTGCACCCACAGCGGAGCATTACATGTCAAACAGCGAAACCGGATATGGTGGAAGCCTATTTCTTATTTCTTCTAGGTTACAAAATGAAATGGATCATTTTAATGCCATTTCCATATCCAAGATAAACTTGACCGAGAAAGCACGAGGCACAAGCCAACAGCCTTCATCCGTTAATAACTTTAACTTCTATATCTTTTACCTGATGTGGTTACCTTGAATAAATAACAATCTGAGGGTCTACTGTCTTCAGCGCTGGCTAGAAAAGTATTTCAAAATATATGTTTTGGTTATTTTCTGTTCCATATATCAATATGTTTTTTTGGGCAGCATTGAGGAGTTGTGAGTACAAATCATTACCTAAAAAGGTTTGCAAAGGATCTACATTCTCCAAAATATAAGCTACTGTTGTTTGCATTATAGCTTTCTGTGGCTAACAGCTAAGTGAGCAGAATGGTGACAGATATCTGACTGACTGTCTAGCACAGAGAGGATAGTATAAGAATGGTAAGTAGTACCATGTTTGGTGCATCGGGCAGACAAGATAATAAACTACTTAAAATTGAACTAGAGCATAAATTATTAGATTTAAATTTACAATTAAAGAAAATACAACTCACTCCAAAATATACAGAAAATTGTGCTCTAGCATTCAGCAAAGAATATATTAGACACACGGATATCATTGACAACAGTCTTGAGAAATACTATAGAATTAAATATGAAAACAGTTTTATACAAGTTTACAAGGCATGTAGCACTGCAGTGACAGAGCTCATTAAGTCACTGTGGGAGTGTTAAAACAGTAACAAATAAAATCCTCATGGTTCACCACGCAGCATCATTTCACTGATTATTTTTCAGTTAATACATTCAGCATTTGCCGTGTCATTATCGTTATTTGGTGAACATCACCATTGGAAGACTGTCTGACATTTCGAAAACATAACTGAGCAGAAATCTTGGAGAGAAACTCAAATCTAAAGCGAACTTCAAACACACCAAGTGATTCCTCTCCAGCAGGTGTTGCCGTTATTTAGCACACACTAGCCTGGGTAACTCTTCTTGTAGTTATATGCAGACGTTTGCTGAATAAGTCGCTATCAAGTCAAGGTTTCACCCATCTTTTACTTGACAAATGACAGCAAACCACAAATACCACAATCATTAAATAGCTGATTATTTCTAAATATTCCCATGTAGAACAAATCCTTGACATTTGCAATGCTAAGCATGGTTATTCATATTCACCCCAGACACTTTTTGACCTCTTATTGCCTGAGAGCACCACTTGACAAAGCTGCAGGGTTGCTTGTTTAAGTGAGGGTTTTAGTCACAGTGTGTAGCTTGTCATCGCAATAGTAACAAAAAAGACTGCTAACACTAAGGTCTAATGTTGAAGCAGCACATTCAACCACGGACACCCCTTACTACGTAGAGCACTATGAGCTTTTGGAAGTGCTAGCCATTATGACGCTATACTGCGGTGGACCTGAAGTTGAAATTCAACATCAAGAGTTGGGGGCCTGTGGTGGTGGAGTCCTGTGCTCTGGAAGCCTGGGCACCTTCCGGTTAATGTTCGGCTGTTTGCTTTCTTCCCTCCATCCTCCCTCTTTTAACTTCTTCCCGTCTGCTTTCTCCTTATTCTGCCTGCACAGTTTCAGTGCTCGGGATATGAACACGTCCAGGTCGAACAGCCGCTCTTTTTGCTTGACGGGAAGCGACTCCAAGGAGTCATCGTTTACTGGCTGAGAAATGGAGGAAGTAGAAGAAAGGGGTTGAAACTCTTGGGAAGGAATAAGTGGTAAAGTGGGGGGAGACACTGTTTGAGGTGACTGAGGGGGAAGTGGAGAGGTGGGAGATGAGGGGAGAAGTGAGGGAAGGGAATTAGAGGAAGACGTGACAGGCTGAAGCGGGCTCAGTCTGTCTTCATCATATTCAGCCGATGGTTGCCGTACAACTTCTGTATAGTGGAAAACTGGAGTTGGGTTGTCAGTCGGGGAGAGAGGGAGAGGGGGAGAGGAGATGTAGCAGGAGGGTGAACGTGGCTCCACAGAAGAACTTGGACTGGGTGAGTGCAGACGAGACTGGGTGCTCTCCACCCAGCGAGAGATCTCTTGGAATAAATCCCCCGTGTCCTCTTCTTCTTCCTCTTCTGCTTCCTCCTCTTTCATCTCTGCCAGGTCCTCCACGCTGCCACCAATAGGCTCAGCAGGCACAGGGAGGCTGTTAGTGTTACGCTTCCAGTGAGACAGATCCAGGATCAGCTTAGGCTCTGAGTAGTGTTGAGGCTTGCCCTCTCTCCACGCAATTTTATCCAGATATGAGGGAGAGCCCACTTTGTAGTCACAGGAGCGGCCACAGTCCAGTTCCCCATACCCCAAACCACAGGCCCGTTCCAGAGAGGAGTGAGAGTTTTCCAGGAAGCGTTCAGGTGAGCTGCTGTGAGAATACTTGCGTGGGTCGACCTGTATAAGATAGTAGAGTAGCAGGTGGCGAGGGGGGAGGTGATAAAAAAGGGGAGAATTACCTCCAGTTGTATTGTGTTTAGACTCATTCTATATATTCTTTACATTGCATTTCTTTGAAAATAATAATTATACAAATCAGTCAGTATGCGGGGAAATGACAAAGCATATCCAACCTGCGCCTCCTCTAACAGTGCGGTGGAACTGGCCCGCGGGTCTCTCTGCACCTCCTCATCCTCTGTGGTGTCTCCCAGGTCAGAGGTCATGTGGCCAGGGGGCATGCAGCGACACCTCCCGCCTGACTGCTGCCAGGACACATCAGTTGATAAACTGTTCTCGTACCTGCAGGAGGGAAGAAATAAAGTATTCATACTAGTCTTATAATAATGTCGCTGACCAGTATATATTCAGTTCTGTTGACACTGTTGGTAGTTTCTTGTATCTCATTATGCTTTGCCAGACCTTTCTCCTCCAACAAATATTTGCACTTTGGCTTTTTAATAAAAGAAGAAGCTTTTCAACATATCAAACACTAGTGTATACAAATGTAAACCCACACACCTCTCCCAGTGGATGCTGGAGGCCTGACTGGTGCTGTTGCTGAGACTCTGCTCGGTGACGAGGCTGTCCTCCAGTTCGTCCTCGATGCGGAAGGGATGCGATGAGGTGGGCTCATCCTCTGGACAGGAGTACTGCTGGAGGAAGGGGTGGGTCAGCGCTGCTTCAGCGGTCAGCCGATCCATGGGGTTAAAGGTCAAGATACGCTGAAGGAAGTCCACAGCTGAGATGAGAAGAAGAAGAGAGCCGTGAGGGAGGAAGAAGAGGAAAAATAAAATGTGGTGTCCGTGTGGTGTGTTCTTCTTAAAAATATATTACCATGCATCTTTCTCTCTCAGTATAGAATTGTATGTGTTAGACCTCTACAGCCTACTGTATCATCTCTTCATCCTTCAAAGCTCAGAGAAGCTGCTGTCTTCAGTATCTTTATTTACTTCTCACATCTTCCATTACTCTTATTTGTCCCAACTGTATTTGATACTGCTTAACCTTCCTCTTCTTACCACTACTCAATTCCCTCCGCTCACCCTGAGCATCCACTTCAGGCAGCAATTCAGAAAAGGGTTTCTTGACTTTCCATCCATGACTGACATATGAAGGCATCACCTGGGAAAAGGAGGACAGTGGAGTTCAAACATGTGCAGAATTCTGCTGTTATCTCTTTTTGAACATTTCAAAGCCCTCCCCTAAGTTTACTGTAACCTCGTCTGTAGACTAAATCGTTTTCAGTCTAAAGCTGCAAACATAACAATGACACCGTGTTTCATATTTAAACAATCAGTTTGCAGACATATGACTGGCAGCGGCCACTGAGGTGTCACCTGTAGCAGGTCCTGCCTGTCCTCCTCTCTCAGCACCGGCACTGTGTCGAGAATCAGCTGCATCTGCTCCAGCTCATGAGCTCCTGGGAGAAGGAAACGGACCAATCAGAGACAAGCAGAGAAGAGACATAGGATCAGTTACATAAGCAGAAAAAAAAAGTGACCAATTAGAGTCAAACAGGAATAATTAGGAATAGAATGATAAGGTACGGACGTTCAATAAAAAATAAGTAGATAGGTTGGAATACAGACAATTATTAAAATGGATTTCAATTAAAAACTATGTCTGGAAATCACCACACTAAGAGCCAAATATTACAACACCCACTTCCATTTTAATTCCAGTGCATGAAATCAGATAAAATGTCACTTCTTGCATCTTTTTTTTTTGGGCAGCGCTTATTTGCAGGTTGTATAAAAAAATCCACATCCTCCTATAATTGGCAGACATTTACCCCAACTATTGCACAATCCTAATGTTAAACCTATAAAGCTGAAAACATCTAACTGAGTTTGTTTCTGGTAAATCAGCAACCTGGAAGAAATCAGTTTCTGTGACGCTCAACTCTTAGAAAATGTTACTTTTGCCAACTGAGTGCTGGAGAACAGATCGTTTGAAGTCACTGACTGTGGTGTTTTCAGGTCAGAGCAGAGCTGGAGCATGTTCCCACACATGTGATGTGATTGAGCTAATGGCAATCAGTAGGTGGTGCTATATCAACACATTTACCACTCTAAGAAATAAGCAAGCAGTGGCAGTGTATTTGGATGAGAGTGCATTGCTTCCCCTGTGGTAAACAAAAACAAGAATAAACTTTGGTGTTTAGGTGAAAAGCAAGGCAAACATCTCTGACAGTGCATGTATGAAATTCTAGCAGAGAGGAACACCAGGGAACAGAGGACGCTATTGAGTTTATGGCACCATCTCTCCTGTGGTGTAGAGGGCTGGTGGAGGTCAAATCAGCCTGTCAGGAGGAACTACATCTGCTTCAGACAGCGAGAATTTCTCTATCATCATTGTTATTCTGGTCAGGCAAAGAAGGAGCCTGCAGAAAGAGAACAATGTATCTTTGGTGGAGGACACTGTATAGAAAACCTCTCCTTAGCTGTCACTTGATGCCACCATGTCTTTTTATTTTGCATCTCTGCTAGTGAGAACTTTACATAAGTTAACAAAGATGTGTTGAATACAGCTGATTTACCTGAATGTACAACTGTATTCACTTAGCCACTCAAAGAGGCCTGATTTCAATGTTCTATCTTATTTATGCTGGTGTTTATTATTGCTAAGACGGTAAAGAAAGATCTTGCAGGACTTTTATGCGACTGCTCAATACTAATGATATCTTCATATTTCATTATGCCATCACATAAATGATGAGCAAAATCCTAATGTTCCTGCAGGACATCAAGGTCATGAGTTTGTTAGAGGACACTGCATGACAAACAGTAGAGGTACCTGCAAACAGCATGCGTCCTGTGAGCATCTCAGCCAGTATGCAGCCTGCGGCCCACATGTCGATGGCCTTGGTATAGTTGTTGGGGGACAGGAGCAGACGGGGGGAACAGTACCACTTAGTTACCAGACCCTCGGACAGATAGCCCTGGAGAAGGAGGTGAGGGTGTCAGTGAGTATTTTACGTCAGCTACATGAGGATGCAAACTGGCTTCTGGGAACACTCCGCAGTAGAAGACATTCGGCTGATTCCTACCTGCAGTTAGCGAGTTTCACCGAGCCTTTGATGCTCTCCTGTTTAACAACGCACGTCCTCTCATTAGTGCTGCTCCGACAAGCCTCCCTTCCGCCTTTTTACTTTTGTAAATGTTCACCTTGCGAACAACACTGATGATGACGTGCATGGTGATGAGCCACAGGCAAATGTATTTGCCTGTTGCTATGATTAATACTCCTTTCACCTCTTATATATCACTACACCTTTCGCTCACTGTAATCGCTCCACTCTCCGACCTTACAAAATCTCAAAATCCCTGCACTTACTACATGATATTTCTATTCTCTTCCTGGCCTCGTATCTCTCCTGAGCTAAGTTTCACTGCCCCAGGCTCTTGAACTAATAATATTAGAAGACTATAGACTGCTCAACAAAATACTCTTCGATGAGCTTCCACATTCTCACACATTTGTATATTCGCGTCTGATTTCATTTCAACACTACTTCTTCATGATAGCATAGTGTAATAAGGAGACTGTGGACGTAGAAAGTTAACTTCTGTCTTACTGACATACTATTTTTCTTCACTTTTGTCACTTTTGGAAAGGGGCCCAAAACTGAGACAGGGGTCCTTGTCCTATCCTTTCCTCCCTCCCTCCTCTGTCCTCGCTGCTCTTCTCCCCTCTCTGCTGTTTCTATTTTCTGACTCAGCATCCACCCATCTCCCCGTCTATCTGGTACTTCCTTCAAAATGACTCTATCTAGGCTTATGCCATAACACCAGCATGGGATTCATCCTCTCCCAGATGAGTCTTCGTACTCAAAATGGATGTCATAAATTGTTCTGTGAACTTTTTCACACCAGTTTAATTATGTGCCCCTACATAGAATTCTGCCTTGAGGAGTTACATTACTCTTATTCAATATGTTAAATGAGTTGCCCAGTTAAACAGAATTAGCTGTGAATAAGAAGCCTTGAATTGAAATTCAGCTTTGCAGCTCTCTTCAGCCTTGCTGTTTCTCTTCTCTACTCTTTGCTCCTCCTGTGCTGCCTCTCCTCTCCCCTCTTTACCCCTACATCATGTGCAGCCTTATCTGCTCCTCTGATGCTCTCTGCTCTCTGTGTTCTGCCCTCACTGCACCTTTCTTACTGCTTCCCCTTCCCCTCCATGCGCTCCCTCATGGTTGCCTGTGTTGCCAGCAGATGACAGAGCAGAAACCGATGCTGAGTGTTCAATGATGCATCACACCTTGTCGTCTATCTGTCCGTCCCTCTTTGCTGATCAGTCTCTCTGTTCCCCGAAAGCGTTTGATAGACAGTGTCGTTCAAGGAAGTGGTCATGTTTTGTGTCAAAAGTACAACATTTTCAGGACGAAATTTTATTTGATGATGATTGAAAACAGGAACAGAAACATATTGACGTCTCATTTTCAAAAAATGATCCACAGATGTGGCCACAGGTTTCATTGTGTAACTATATTCACATTCATTTTCACAGCTATTCAGCGTTACACGATGTCTGTTGGACTTCTTCATTCCTTTCCTTTCCTCTCGACCTTCTCCCCCCTGTCATCACCTCCCACTCTCCTCTCCATCCGCTCCCTTCATCCCAACTCACCTCAGTGTTTCTCTACGTCTTTATCAGCTATGACTGTCTCTGCTACACTTTCTCTTTTCTTCACGCTTCACCCATCCCTCTCTTTTTGCCACCCTCCTTGCTTCACTTCTTTTATCACCTGTTTCATCCCTCCTTCACTTCAGTTCCAGTTCCATTCAGCTCATTTTTACCTGTCTATTCCTACTCCCCTCCATCTCACTTCCTTCCCATTTATCCCTTCTTTTCTCTTTCTTTTCCAACACTCTCTCCTTATTCATCTCTCTTCTCCTTATTTATCCTTCATCCAGATCATGAATAATTTCTGGGCTGGATCCAGCGTTGCCTCAGCAGGTGACATTCCCACATACACTCTCCAAGTGCCTACTGGTGTTGACAGTAAACAACATCACAAATAATGTTTTCTCGGCCTCTGTTTCCCATCTCTCTCCTCTCTACCTTCCTGTCGTCTTTTTTTGCCTGAATAAATGTTTGTCTGTGTAGTCAGAGGACCACATCTAGACTGCTCGTCAAACAGCCTCACTTCAGTGCACTGCAGCGTCACAGTGTGCTGACAAAACCGCTGTGATTACACAGACCATGAGGTCATTCAATCGTGAGAACTACAAATCTACACTCGCCAATGTCACTGTGAAATGTGACATAATATAAAACCTGATTAAGGTTGACTGTGATGCAAGGACCCTATTTGACAGCAATACAAACGAGCCATAAAAAAAAACACGATGTTTTATGGCCAAATATGAAAGTTAATACTATTTGTGATTTTCACATCACAGCTGAAGTCAATACTGCCCACGTCTATTACCACAAAAATGTTGGGAAAAGCAGTGCTTTTGCTCTGCATTAATAAATCACAGAGACGATGCTAGCACATTCACTGCAGGCATCTGTTTTGGTGTCAACACTGCATCACAAATAGCCCAGCATCATCTTACACACACATCGTCATACACACATGCACATACACATAACTCTGGTAACAGGCACATCAGCCGGGGCAGGCTCCCAATGTCCAACTCAGAACAATTCAAACCATGTCAGCAGTTTTAATTAGATTGTAATGTGCAGCCAGAACTCTTATTGGTTATTAATGCATCCCCGTAATCAAAGCTTTGAGGCCATTGTCTGCAAAGAAAGAGGCTCATGCTGCAGCAGCAGATCTGTCTGTCTGTCTGTGACAGTGCAGTAGTTCAAGCGTGAACAAAGTGTTCTCTGCAAATATACACCCAAACACAGAGTGAGATAGTTTCTGCTGTCCTGCACGACCTCCATCGCTCCCACTTTTTAAATCTCATTTTTTTGAACCCCCTTTCCTTGTTTCTCCTCTTTGCCCTTTTGCTCACCCTCCTTCTTTTTTTCCCCTTCTCTGCCTTAGACGTACCTTTCACCTCCGCTCCTCTCACCCTTCCATGACTCAATATTTCTCCTCCTTGCTCCTCATCTGTTCTCTGCCTCCCCCCTCCCCATCCCCTCCAAACGCACCCCCTGTGTCTTTGCGCAGCTGATCCCCAGTCCCGTGTTCTGAGCTGACAAAGATCGCCTTTCACAAGAGCTCCTCTCCACATGCACAGACCCAAAGAACACACACACACACACGCACACACACACATGCACGCACGCACATGCACCCTACTAGTGTTACAGTATTGCTATGGGATCTCCGTGCATAATAAAGCATCACAATGGAGCAGTAAATTGTCACATTCATCTCTCAGAAGCCTTTATCTACATTGGACAGGCTAATCACAGGGTTTGATTAGCACAAAACTTGATACCAGGTTTGGGAAGAAGACTTAATAGCAGGTTTTGGGCTGGAGAAGAGGCCTTATATGAAAGACATGTCGGCAAGATCAGACGTGGAGCTTAATCAATATAAAAAAGATGCCACGGCTGTACTGCAATCGCAACATGCAGAGTCCTTCAAAGTGAAGCAGTTGCACACTTTTCAGTTTCAAGTTTTACATTTTTAATTCCTGGCTGTATTTGGCCAGCCAGTGTCCTTTTTTAAATCTGGATCTTTGTCGGAATCAGACTAATGATGTGAAAGATGTCACTGCAGATACCACACTGAGAAGACATCCGACAGACATAAATTATTCTCTGTTTCAATTGCGAGTGCAAACCTACTGATTTTCTGAAGGAGGATTCTTTTGCAACAGTATCCCAACCTATACCCAGGGCCAGGGCTCGAGGAGCAGAGACAATAATTATATTACAATACTGTCTCTAGGTTCATCTATCAGCAGCAGAATGGCCCACACTGTGTCAGACTGCAATGAGGTGGGTGAAAATCCACCTAACTTTATCCACTTTGCTGCCTTGAATATTTATAGTATAAGTATTTTTTGTAGAACAAATATCAAAAAGTACCAAGAGAAAATAACGCAGCCAACATTATGTGGACAGAGATCTAAACTGTTGTGCTGGCTTGACTTCTGAAGTTTATGGATTTACAAAAATGAATATAAACTTGTTAAGAGAGCAGGAGGCTTAAGAGAATAATGATCACAGGCAATTATTGGCTCTGGTCAAAAGAACACGTGGCACATTTTCTACATCTACAAGCCCCAAAAAGGTCACTAAGAGTAATTAGGCAAAGGCCGGAAATGTTTGTGTTGCTGATTATTACAAACTTCCAGCTTATATATTGTGTCAAAGTCTTTTCACTTAAAAAAACAAGACACCCAACTACTAGTATATGTGTCTAACCAAACCGACCCTCATCATTTATGTATATGTGAGTGTAAATGTCCCTGCAGTTGGCCTATGTGTGTTTGTGTGTGTTGGGTTCCTTCTTCTCTTACCTTATGAGAATAATGAGGATCCACTATCCTGGCCAGCCCGAAGTCTCCAATCTTGAGCAGCAGTTGGTCCGTGTTGATGAATATGTTGGCAGGCTTCAGATCTCTGTGCAGGACGTTAGCAGAGTGGATGAACTTCAGTCCCCTCAGCAGCTGGTAGAACAGCAGAGTAGCGTGACCTGTTCACGGGCAAAGGTCAGATATCAGGACACAGCACATCGCTTGTATTCTCTCATGAGTAATTACTATAACAATGCTTATTCCTAACTGAGGTGAATATGCTTAGTTATGTTGAATTGAGTAAAGCTAGAATGGATAGGTTAATCCATGACATCCAGTGAAATAATAAAAAAGAAATGAATGAAGGAAAGACTCAAGGAACAAGCACATTTTGGGTAATGACTTTATATGGGCCAAACTGTTGGTACATGTGTCAAAATGATGGTTTGTATCACTCAAATACTTACCAAACATGTTTATGTAGAGGATACAAACAAGCTGAATGAGCGAATCAACACATTCTAGGCAGAATTGCAATGTGATTTTCAAATGTGTGAATTATGGATAAAGTACTGTCTCAGTAAAAGAGTCTCAAAAGGACCGCAACTAAATCCAATAAATCCCAATATAAACAAAGCCAGCAGTGCTGCAGACACAAAACAGTGGTGTTTCAACATGAAGTATCACACTGTGAAATGGGGTTTTACTGTCCAAATTCAAAAGGAAATAATGTTTTTGGTTGGTTTGTTTATAGCTTGAACTTTCTATTTCCCTTTTGTCTCCCAATACCTGTGGGCAGTGGTCCTTGTTCGAGCAGCCGAGCCAGATCCGTCTCCATGCACTCCTGGACGATGTACAGGGCGCTCAGGTGGGTCGGGTCTCTGGGCAGTGGTCGTCCATATGGCGCCAAAACCTCATGAACACTCACCACATTTTCATGGTGCAGCCGGCGGGTGATTTTGACCTCCCGCATAGCGTGCTTCACCGTCACAGCGTCACGCATCACCAGCTTTTTGATTGCCACGCGCTGACCGGTGCGCTCGTCCACAGCTGAGAGGACCAGGCCTGTAACACCCGTGCCGAGAGGTCGAAGGTCAACAAAGTGACCACCCAAGTCAAAACCATGGAGGAAGAGGGGGGTCTCTTGTCTGGCCATGATAGCTCAGTCTGGAGGTGTTAGGGACGATGACAGATGATTCTAAGTTCTTCAAGCTTGATGGATCCCCACACTATCTAGATTAAAAGTGCTCTGATATTATCTCATGCACATAATGTCACATCTTGCTGGTGAGTCCCGAACCTTAACTAAAGACTTGATTGTTTCTTTAGGTAGCTGGTGCACTTAGAGGTCTGCTGTCATGTAAACCAAAATTCAGTGCAACAACTAGTCTGGTGGAAGGTGGTGGCAGTTTTAGGGGTCCCACAAAAGTTCCAGTAGGATTATTTCATCCAGAATTGGGCCCAGAAATTTGAGCTGAACTAAGTATTGCAAGCAGGTTAGAAAAGAAGATATTTTTCCTTCAGGCCCAAGAAGTGTCTTTGTGCATCATCCTCACCTCCTCTTCTGGTCCTGTGTGGGCAGCTTCTTAATAAATCACCCTTTTATTGAACCAGCTGAGAATCCACTCGGCACCACATTTAAAAACAACCTTTTAGGTGTTTAAGACAAAGAAGGTAAAGCGTCTACATTACATGTTTAAAAATAACAGATTTTTCCTTCAACATTATCCTCTTGACACTTGATGATGATGTCTGTACTAATGATGCTATTTGACGCTGTAGTCTGCTGCAGGGATGCACTTCTATTCTTCACGCGCAGATAGTCAGGATATCAGTGAGTCTTATTAATACTACCCAGGGCAGGGGTATCCATAGAAACAGCCCTCTGAGTGGCTGCTCTTACATGTGTAGATGCATCATGGGACAGCACCAGGCGGACAGGCAGTAATCCTCATCGACCAGTCAAAGTGTTCAATAGTGAGGCAGGAGAAAGGAGGTGGGGTTAGGTGAGTTCAATGAGACTCTGTCGGCTCCTCCTCTTCTTCCATGATACCAGAGTCAGTCAGTCAGACAAAGTCATTCGGTGCGAGATCCACAGTTGGACAGCGGCCAAATCCCAGAACTGTGGTACTATCTGTGTGTGCATGTGCATAAGTGTGCATGCGTTTAATCCCTCAGTAATCTGCTTCCTGATGCCTTCTCATGAATGTAGGGATTTCAGCATCAGGCCATGGTCACTGTGAAGAGATACTACTATTAGCTGAGTCGCTCAACACATCTGCTGCTGGGAAGGAAAAGAGGAAATGGGGTGAACAGAAGAGAAGATAAAGATGAAAGTAACACAGCAACAGAGCCAGTGTGTTAACAGGGTCTGTGTTGCAGGAGTTAGCATTACATAACACTGAATGGCAGTGTAACCTAATCTACAACTTAATGTGCTTAGAGGGGATAATCACATCAATTTAGTGATGCTTTAATATCGGCTATATGATGATGTTGATGTTTCCAAGCAGAGGCACAATTGGACAGGATGGAAGGATCACCCTGGCATCATTGTTTTCAATGGAAAACGCTTTTTCGTGATGCCTTTTCTGATTGCATCACACAGCCCAACTGTCTGCTTAAAAGTGAATCAATCTACCTGACAACTCATTTCTATTTCCACCCCTTGAAAGGTCATAAATATCAAAAGCATTGCCTTTCTTACACCCCTAGATCACTGGGCTGCAAGAACTCAAACAGTCCATAAAACAAATCTCTCAGCTGTCAAGGGCCTGGGGGCAGGTTTGAGTATTCTCTCTCACATCCTTTTCTTCCTATAAAGCGGGGACGTGCACTTAAGAACTGCTCTTTAACAGCCTTCAACATACTTACAAACACACTCCATGTCCAGCCAGGCTGATTGTCAGAGGCTGACAGGGTGTAAGGTGAGAACAGAGAGACTGGGAGAGAGGGAGCGTTGACAGTGTTGCTGGGTGGGAGGCGCAGCACTGGGCTAACTTTATATATAATGCATAACCACTGGAGATGGCGCTTGGTGTTCTCACTGTGCGTTTATTCTCCATATTTCCTCAGCTTATGCAACCAGAATACAGGTTATGAATACCAATAATTTGCAGTTTGTTGATGCATTGCAGTAAAATGTATTACTTTGCAATTGTGAAGCCC
Source organism: Bovichtus variegatus (assembly GCA_943593645.1). Taxonomy (NCBI): domain Eukaryota; kingdom Metazoa; phylum Chordata; class Actinopteri; order Perciformes; family Bovichtidae; genus Bovichtus; species Bovichtus variegatus. Next base: position 21,053,525 of record CALSCE010010657.1, on the reverse strand, counting down.
ATTGTCAACATTTTTTATCAAATCACACTGGCTTGAAACTATATTCTACACTGAGCCAACACGACGTGGTGATAGTAGATGAGAGTGAGCATCATGTGGTGCTCTGTGCAGCTGCTTCTGTAGCCCTGACTGTTTTCTTTCTCTTTGTTTGACTCTATTTACTTCCCAACAGGCGTTGAGGCAGTTTTAGTTAAGATGGGAAACGCTGCATCCTCTCTGCACACTGACTTCATGCGGCTGCCTTTGTGTGTCTACGCACCAGTGACGCCCCTCGGACAGAACAAAAACAGTGAGGTTGAAGTGCATCTAATAAAGCATAAAGCCCCGTTTCCAAAAAGAAGAACAAAAGTAAACCAGCGACAAACAGGCCCGTGCTTCTTTGCCTCATCAACCCGCTTCACGCTATCTTATCTGTGCAGTATCTGTTCGGTGTGCAATAACAAGAGGAAGAAGAAAGAAAGATACAACAGCAGCCGTCGGTACTCACTGGAGCATTACGCAGCCGCAGCCTGGCGTCCACAAACAAAGATCCGGGGAAAAGATGTGAAAGATACGGGTCCTTGGAAGCAAAGAAAGTGAAACCGCATCTCTCTTTTGTGCCTCCGTGATTCAGATGATATGGGGGGAACAGCCGGTACGGGTCGGCACCGGGGAGATCCACCGAGATGAGATAAGG
>CALSCE010010657.1:21014687-21042849 GCA_943593645.1 Bovichtus variegatus | reverse complement strand
TATACACACACATACTGTATTCAATTGACTATAAATATTGCAACACTAAATAAAAGGCATTAAACTGCTGTTCTTTCACAATTACGAAAAGGTTCAAATATAGTTCGGTGTCCTTCATCACCATCATTTCAAAGAATAATACAGTAGTTGGGCTGAGACACTTGAGAGACATTGGGCTGTTGAAAAACTTCATCATATAAAGGGAGCGAGATTTAGACAATAACTCAAAATTAATGGCCACATTCAGCACAATTAATTAACAAGTCTGAGAACAACATTTGTGGAGAAATGCTCTGGCAAGATCCCCTTTATATAGCCACGTGTGTATACTTTATATGCCAATATTTAAATACAACTTAAGAGCCGTACACGTATTTGCCTGGGCGTTTCTGTACACTGCTGAGTGAGTGGGCAGCAAACCTAGTCCAGCTAAATTAAGAGGTGGCAGGTGGTGGCAGGTGGTTGCAGGAAGTGGTTCAGGCATATAGAGGCTGGTAGCCGCTCCTCCGGCTGCCAGATTTACAGGTGATCACACATACGCTCAGCATCCCAAAGAACTGCAACAGGAAAGATAAAGGGAATCAGACTAAAGCTCTTGAAATAGATCTTCTGGATGTGTTAGGTCATGGGACAAGCTCAAGTACTTTCATTGCTATATTTTAATAGATTATTCAGCATATCACACGAGTAGTGCTAGGTAAGGAGATCATGCACTTAGGATGTACTACATGGCATGGAGAGGAGTATAACATATGGCCTGGTATTCCTCCAAGTTACACCGTCTATTGCAGCGATTTCTGTGAAGCTCACTGCATTGTGATAACAGTGAGTGGGATTTACAGTAACAGTCATTCACAGCTGCTCATTTCAATGTGATCGTCTTTACCTTGAAGATGGCGAAGCCCAGAATTACCATCATGGCGTAAGCCAACACATCCTGTAGGAGTTGATCCAGTTTGGCCTCACAACCCTAGGATACACGCACAGGTACAGTGAGTGCACACATACTATACATGTACATTGTCAAATGTCTGTCTGAAATGTAGCCTGCGCTTCTTTGCCTCAGAGGTGGGAGACAATTTAATGACTTATATTTTGAGTCATAAAAGCATTAATAAAAATAAAAAAAACATTCAAAGAAAGATAAATCCTGTTCCAAAGTCTTCTCCAGGTTGGAAAAGAAGATAAAAGCATTTATAAAGCAGTCCCATATAAAGAGATTCTGTATGTTTTACCTGTATGTTAAGCAGCTCTGGTTGGTCCATTCTGCCAGTGCACTGTGAGGTTCTGTTTTTACAGCAGGACAGAGCCACTGTGTTGTTGTGGCTGTTAAACCAGGTAGTGTTGGACCAGCTGGTGTAATCCATGACGCCACAGCACTGCAGCTGCAAAGAGAACAGACAGGAGCTAAGATAGAACTCAAGAGGAGTACGACGAAGAAAAATAATGACAGTGAAAAGGAGAACAAGACAGCTGGCCACACTATCATCAACACAAGTTATTTAAGGATGTGTGAAGACTTGTTTGTCTTTTGACCTTCACACATTCAATCAATCTGCTTTATCTACTGCTACCACTGCATTTCCCAGAATGACTTTTGACAGACCCAGTGTGTGTGTGTGTGTGTGTGTACATTTGGTGCATTAAGACCACGTAGGCGGAGAGTGCATTAGTCATTTATTTGTATTTGTCCGTATTTTTGACCACACACCGTGAAATTGATATACAGTAATCCAGAGGAATAATAAAAAATACATCACCAACGAATAATATACAGTATACTGTGTTTTAGTTGTTGATTTAAGATGGCTTTTTTCTTGAAAGGCAAGAAAGAGGAGTACACTGAAAGAACAAGAGAAGGAATTGAAACCAAGCAGGCGAGAGAGCGAGAGAGAGAGAGCAAGCAAAGCAGAACAGGTTGAAGAGAATGAAAGTACAACAGAGGAAACCAAGCTATTTATATACAGGAGAATATAACACCAACCCGAGTCTGCAGGTAGTCCACAGCTTTGGTCTCAGCTCCCAGTCCATCATACTTTATGAAGACTTCATTCATAGAGTGCTGCAGGTCTGCATTTATCTGGACAGACACGACAAGGAAACACAATGTCGGTGGCCATGCAAAAATTGAATTGAAATGATGGGGGATTCAATTCCTAATGTCGTTTCCTGTCAGCAGCACGCATTGTGTGACGCCATCTGTGACTCACCTTGCCTTGGTAGATGAAGCTGAACACCAAAGCAGCCACTTCAGCTGCAAAGATCGCCATGATGATCAGAAAGAACTGGAGGGAAAACAGATGAGCAGTCGTGAGGAGTTTTAGTGAGTAAAACAGAGTGAAAAGATAAACAAAAGCTAAGGGGAAATAAAAATGAAACGTGAAAGGTGATGACTAACATTGCGTGCACACACACACACACGCGCACACACTTACAAAGCAAAGGCCGAGTTTGGACTCCCAGATTGTGGCACAGCATCCCACCAGGCCGAAAATTAACATCACCACGCTGACTGCGATGATGATGGCTGCGGGGACCAACGTGTGCTTGTCCTGAAGGAAACTGTTAAAGTTGTCATAGCTCTTGATCACATAGGCACCGACGTAGGCCAACGCCACACCCGCAGCCTGCAGGGAGGAAAAGACGTTACACGTGGAGGTGGGGAGCATAAACATTTAACATGGGATTTGTCACATGATCTGTGTTTTTCTCTGTGCTGTAGTTGAAAGTATCATGTTCATATTCTGTATACTAAAATGTCAAAATCGAAAAAAAAAGAAAAACCTTCCGTTCATGAATACTGATATGAGATTTGAGTCAGTTTGGTCCTATTCTGTCGACATACCATAGGAAACAAAACAACCTTGATCAGCTGTTTGATCAGTCACTATGATTCTCTCTCTCTTTATTTACTGCTGGGATGTCATGTGACACAGGACGTGAAGGTCACTGATGCGCCGTCAGATGTGGATCAGGCTGGAAGTCACGCCATCATCACGGCTTTTCTACACGTCACGCTTCAGCAGTGAGCTCACCGATCATAAGACCTCACGTAGGTGGGACAATGTCGTGCGTACTGTAGCACGGGCTGGAATCACAGTGGCTGTTTTAAAACTGATTCCTCATTTCATTGTGAAATTACACAATTCTGTTTTTTTGTATCTTGTCAAAAAAACCCAGAAGAAGAAGAAGAGAGTCAAAACTATAGAAACTTGAAGAACAGAAACTCATCATCAGCACTCTTCATCTCCCTTTGCCTTTTGAAACTCACTGTATCAGACCATCAACTGCTGAGTGATGAAAGCTACATAAATACTACCTCCGAATCTAAACTGAGTCAAATATAACCTTTAGTGTAAATCCTGATTTTAAATGCAGCCGGAATATAAGAATATGTTGTCAGTTAAATGTCCCTTTGTGGTGAAAAGACGATGCCACTATGCTTCATAACGAAAGTTTAAAAAAACCCCTTCATGTGTCATTTTCGGTATCGTTTCCCCTCTGATAGCTGGAGTTAAAGACTGTGTGCTTGTCTTTGTTTTGAATGTGAGCATGTGTGTTTTGTGTGGCCTAACAATCATTCATCCTCCACTTCAGCCTCATGACTCACTTTTCCTAATCACTCCACAGTCACGGGATCCCTGTGGGGTAGTTACTCTGCCCCCCTCCCCACCCCACCACCACCACTCACCCCTAATCTTTTCAGAAATTCTGATCTTGTTCCTAAGAAGCAGCACAAAGAGGCTTATACAACGTAGAGCACCCATGCACGGCGCCACCTCTCTGGAATGTGAGAAACTTGTGAGCCGATGTCTCTTGATGCGTGGAGGTGATTTTAGTGGGAACCTGCATGACAAATGTACTAGCACTCCACAAATAAACTTCTAAGAAGAATGATTTTGTTAAGACGGACGTACCAGTGGGGCAAACAGAGAGAATAATAATAGTTTGAATTATGATTCATTTAAAAATGATCCTCAACAAGTCTCTCCTGTGGACATGTTGCTGTTAATCTTGTTCAAAATGTGTGCTTTCTCCCAGCGTAGGAAAGCTCTGCTGGTATCTTTAATTCAGTGATGAAATCAATCATGATGTGGAAGCTGATGATGAAAAAACTGAGGCGAAAAAGTGACCAAATAAAACATAATCTACTTAGAAAGAACAACAGAAAATGCCCATGTTAAATCTTTCAAACACAAACACACAGGCCAGTTATCTGACACAGTAATCACATTACACAGACATCAGCCACAGACAACAGAAGTTTACTGCTTCAAAACTAATTTCCTCTGGAAACAGAGAGAGACGTGGTGAAGGAGCTCATATGAGTCACAGCTCCAGCTAACAGGCTCAGGTTACAACATCTGGTCAGGCCTAACCATCACATTATTGGGAAATCTTACTCAGAGCCTGACGGGAATCATTTGACTGCTTAAAAATGAGCTACGCAGGAGTGAATTATATGAGGATACAGTAAAAGATGTACCTCTTGGACTACAATGTACAGTGTAGTGATGGCGACTGCACTGGCCAGAGACCTGGGGCAGGCTGCCAGGATGTTTACCAAGTCATAAAGCTGACTTTCGGAAGTAACCCGTAAAGCACACAGTACTACCTGACTACAGAATAATGACAAATAGCGACGACTAAACAGAAACAAAGGCAAAGCTATATTGTCGCAAAGCCGCCAAAACACGTTTAATGTCTCCTTCCTAGAGACCTTCCTCGTGAGTATGGAATCTAAATCTCAGCAGGTGGAGAAATAACCCCGCGTCTTACCCAAAATATCAAGCTGAGGAAGAGCAGGACGCTCTTGGACGTGAAAATCCCGCAGTCCATGTTGTGTGGCGGAGATGAGGAGATTGAAGGAGGACTGTGGACTCTGCGTTGCGCTGCAGTCTGTGTCTCGCAGGGCGCCGAGCTGCTCCTCCTGCTGTTTTGGTCACAAGTTTGCTCCGTCTGCAGTCAGTGACTGTGATCACATGGTCACATGCTTTGGGGAGGAGGGCAGCGTCAGGGAGCTCCTGCAGCCTCCAGCAGCTCTCCCCCTGCAGGGAGGCTGCACCCCGCCACACGCACTCCCTCCAAGGAGAGGGGAAGCGATTCCACGGTGATATATTCAACTGTATTATATTCAGTTAAAGTAAATTAAATTAAAAATAATTGAATGAAACAGGTAAAATGGAGGCTATCAATGTCAACATCAATCCATCAGACAGATATGTTATTCTGGTTTAAGCACTTTGACAATATTGTGGGTAAACTATTCAAAACTGAACTAGACTTTTCTTTTACCTTGATTTAATATGCTTTAGGATCCACTTTGATTTGAAATTGTAACTTCTTTTTTTTGTCCGTTTTTCAAAATAAAACTACAAATGCGCCCCCTCAGCCTTGTTGTTTTTTTTAATTTTTTTTTACAGTTTTAATGAAGTTATTCCTGACACAACAATCAAAATGTGAATCATGAAAATGTGGATTCATTAAATAGTCCCCTCTTCTGCTCCTCAGCAGTTACAGATATCTTATGATCTCCTTTGACTAAGAGAGAGAGGACTGCAGGAAATACTAAACATTTACTGCTATACTACTAAACAATGGTTTTATTAACACTACTTCTCTCTGCTGAAGCGAAGGCCCCACGTGCGTCACTGTGGCACTGGGAGATACTTGGGATTTGTTTCCACTGACACATTAAACTTGGGTTACTTACTATGGAAGTTTGGTTGGAGCACAATATAAGAAAACAGCTGCTTTTCTGAACATGAAGGCACCTTGTACTTTTAGAAAGCACAACATCAAAATGAGATCCACGCTGTGTACAGAGCATGTTAAAGAAGGTGTTTGTGTCCAAAGTTCTCCATTGAGATTTGTACAGCTTTATTTGATCTGGTGTGTTTGCTTCATTCCCTGTTCTCCACTACACTCCGGTGGATTTAGAAGTTTCTACATTCCTCAACTACACAGAAAACACACGTCTATGACGTACAGTGGACGTCTTCAAAAGTGGGGAACTGACTGATGCAAAACTGCATTTTTATCCAAAGGTAATTGTACTCACTATGTGTGTATTTGTGTTTTACAGAAGGAGGCGCTATCAGTGCACTGCAGAAGGCAGGACTACATTTGCTAATCTCCTCTCTCTCTCACACACACACACACGCACACACACGCACACGCACACGCACGCACAGAAAAAAAAATAGAGGGAGAAAGTGCAAAAGAGAGGCAGAAATAATATCAAAGAGTAACCACCCAGATGTTAGGCCACGTTGTAAGGTCAAGATTTCTAGCTCAATGTCATGTAAATGCATCTTACAATTCACTAAACATTTTTTGAGTTAATAACGTGTTGTTAAAGTGTCTGTTGATAACAACAACATTAATAATAATAATTATATAAATAATAATAATAATAATAATGAAAATAATAATAATAATAATATAAATAATAATGATAATAATAATAATATAAATAATAATGATAATGAAAATAATAATAATAATAATAATAATATAAATAATAATGATAATGAAAATAATAATAATAATATAAATAATAATGAAAATAATAATAATAATAATACTAACTGGAGAATCACATAAAATACAGTTTTTTCATCAATTAGTCCAACTACTGACTAATATAATCTTTGTGAATACTTGCAATTTGGTCAAAATTAAATTACTGATTGTGCACAAACATGTGAAAAAATACAAAATGGTTAGAAATAATATAAAGTAAATACTATTTTAGCCCTGAACACTATACTACCACACAATACAGTACATTAGAGTATTGTATGCTGTTCATATACCACTGCACTACAGACTGGAGAAAGGCAGTCAGATGAATATGTTGAATAAACTTGATTTAATTCATCTATTTATATGCAGACACTATTGCTGTTAAAGGCTCATGCTGGATTTATTAGGTTTTCTTTATGGCATTATGTCCTATAACATTTACATTAAATGTTTTTATTTAAAGTGAGACAGGCACTTTAATTCGAAAGAACTTGGTTTAAAATATACATACATGCATAAAGTGAATGCACCTCTAACTGGTCATTTAATAAAGAGGGAAAAAGTTCAAAAAGACCCGGGAAATTAATCTCAAATGCGTTTTTTCGGGCCGCCCCTCCTCACAGAGTGATAACTCTTTTTCTGGCTGAGGTCCATCTCCCTCCTCACAGAACAAGCACTCAGTAACCGACAGTAATATGTTCGCTATATAACACATGATGAAATAAAACTTTACTTTTTTTTGCAATTAACCTTTTTTCCACATCACGCTTTGATTAAAACTGAGCTGCCTCTGCGTTTAAGGAATTGTTCTACATGCTGAGTTCACTATGGTGCGTCTGCAAGGAAAGTGTGTTTCTTTGAGCATCTTTAAATTAATGTAATTAGCAAAATCCGCTGAAATAAAACAAACTTTCGGATCCAGTATCTGAGACACTTTATTATTTAATCTTATTTCATTATAAAAGTCTGTACTTAATTGTTTAAAGGGTGTAACCTTGTTAAAATGTTCAGAACACAAGCCTCAAATGACACTTTACAGCGGCCAGCCTGTAATGACATAACACATTTACATATAATGTATTTAAATCTCGAAATAATAAATACAGTTATACACAGTTAAGATTGCGCTGATTCTCATGATGTGCTTTTTCTATGGATATCCAACATTTTACACAGGAATTTTACAGAATAATGGAGCTGGAGAAAACACAAACTTCATCACTATTGAGGTGGAGAGAAGAGGCGCACTGTGGTGGCGAGGCTCACTCTCCACGGTTCTCATCGGGGCTTTATAAAGGCGTGAACCTGCCATGAGGACCATCAGAGACACCGCTCTGTGAATCTCACTCACTTGATCCTGGCATCATGTCTTCTGCTGTGACTGCTGTGGCTGCTTTGCCCTCGGCTTCTCGGGCCAAATCTCCCAGGAAGAGAGCCAAATCTCCGAGGAAGAAGACGGGCCCCACCGTGTCAGACCTGATACTTAAGGCCGCGTCCTCAGAGCGCGGCGGCGTGTCTCTGGCAGCCCTGAAGAAGACTTTGAAGGCCGGAGGATACGACGTGGTGAAGAACAAAGCCAGAATCCTCACCGCCATCAGGCGCTTGGTGGCCAGCAAATCCCTGATCCAAACCAAGGGCACCGGGGCTTCGGGCTCATTCAAGCTTAACAAGAAGCCCCCCACACCTCGAAAGAAGGTGGCAAAGAAGAAGAAGCCAAAAGCGAAGAGGGTCAAGAGGGCCAGCCCCAAGAAAGCAGCCGGGGGTGCCACTCCGGCAGCCAAGAAGTCACCTAAGAAAGCGAGGAAGGCAAAGAGCCCAAAGAAGGCAAAGAGCCCAAAGAAAGCAACGAGGCCCGCTGCGGCCAAGAAGGCAAAGAGTCCTAAGAAGGTCAAACGCAGTGTCACCACCAGGACCAGGGCTGCTGCCAAGAAGTGAAAACTCTCTTAATGAACACTGAATGCGACCAAAAGCCTTTCTGGGGACGTTTAACTCGTCTAACGTGAGGACCAAGATTCTGCATTCAGTTTATTCCAAGAACTTGAACTTGCTTTTTTACAGTTTTTCTACGATAGAAAACAATGAACCAGCTGTTTTGACACCAGATAATCTGCCATCAGCTGCCATGGTTTGTAAAGAATTGAGCAATTATAGCAAATAATAAACCTATTTTAATTAATAGAATGTGTCGTGTGGTTTTATCTCAGTTTTGAACAAAATTGATCATTTTAACAAACTGTATATAGTATATAGCATTTGACATATTCCCTCTTTATGCAGAAATTCACCAGGTAACAACAGTCTGTTATTGACAATATGAAACGGAGAAAAAATATCTTCAGGGTTAGGGTCAGAAATTAGTCACGTTTCAGTCAATGTTTACCTTCATGCCTAAGAGAATAGAATGACACATTATTTAGTTTTACAATATTATATTGTCATTCAGCACCACTGACTTCAGTATCTCAGAAATATTCTAGAAGAATTCTGTGTCCATGGCATGTCTGCTAACAATCCCACAATGTGGGAAATTACCATCGTGAGTCTCTAATGACACAACATGATGATGACTTGTACATGTCCGAGATCTGAATGTACTGCTCACTTTGGGTTGGCCATCATATAGGGAGCAGTGACTGAGGGAAAAAGTGGGTGACTTCTGACACAGCCCTGATTAGCTCGATTCACAATGGCGCAATAGACGCGCGGAAGGTTTTGGAGTGGCGCTTTTACGCACCGTGGCGCTTTTACGCACCGTTACGCACGGGGACCACGGCGTCCAGCACTGTGTGTTCGCACACATTTTAACAATAGAAAGTGTTTGTTGTGTGGCGGACACCAACAGCAATTGTCGTCTCAAATGGTCTTGAATAAAACGTGTTTGTGCGTCTGCACTTAAAGAGAATCGCTATCTGGCTGTGCCATACACGAGCATACGCCTTTTGACGCGAGCAGACAGAGGCTGCTAAGAGTGTGTCGGAATTCCCATTTGTAACGTTTTAGTTTGCTTTGTTTCTGTCAATATGAACTGAAGGTTGATATCAGCAGAATACAGGCATTTAGTTTAGCATTAGAATATGTTATTAGAATCTTATACTGTTTCCTACTGTGTATTACAACTGTTGCACAACAATTGCCCTCGGGATAAATAAAGTTCTATTTTATCTCATCTCTTATCTTACATGTAGACAGAGGTAGAAGTTAAACTTGTAAGGAGTCAAATAAATGTGATAACAAGCATGACGAAAGCGATGATATTCATATTCAATGCCTTTCTGATATTATATTGTGAAGTAGTGAGGTCTTGAACCTGTAGAGTTGTGGAGTTCCTCAGCTGTGTGGATTTGTGTTGCCATCTACTGGCCAGATTCAGTAATAATTCATCAGCTGTAGAGGAAGTCTGAAAAGGCCAGGGAAATTCCTCTCAGACCACTTTACATTAAGGTCATACATTTACTGAAACCCAAATTTAAAAATTCAAAAAAATTGTGTTTTGATGATGGTTAATAAAAACAATCACAAATATCCATGTAAACAAGCACATATTTAGTTTGCCTATTAATTACACAAAAATAAAAAAAATGCAAACCATTGACAAAAGTTAGCACGAAAAAAAACATTTAACAAACAAAGCAGTAACATAACAAAGTAGTATGTAGTAAAACACATGTTTTAGTATGAACTAACTAATAGAACGTGTAAATAAGTAGTGCACTTAAAGTATTGTTTATAAAAACAGAATCTCCTACATTTGAGTTGCACTGGTATTGTTCTTATTATTGGTATTTATGTATTTTCAGAAGACCACCAACAATGAGTTTTTCGATGAAGGTGTTCCTTTGCAGAGTGTAGTTTTGAGTCTTATCTCCTGTGATTCAGTCTTAACATGTGTTTGCGGAGGTGGGGTGTGGTCAGATAAGTGTGAAGATTATTGATTCATACCATGTCAAATATTACCCCGGTAATAAATACATTATAAAAATAGGGACGTTCCCCACAGATAATAGAAGACGAAACCTTTTCCTTTGTTCCTTAAACATTGAAGATCAACCTGGATTAATGGCTGTCGATGTTGGGTGGTGACTCAGAGTCAGAAATTCAAAATGCCAGTGACATACACTCATGTGACTGTTCACATACACATGTGAAAGCACTGCCACTTCCTTTTAAGTATACATTGTTTTCATATCTGCTTTATGTTCCCTTTAACAAGAGGAAGTCAGCGAAGATTTTTTTCCATAACCTTAAAAAAGGTTGGAGAACTATGTGAAACAGAGCGTTTATCAACCAAAGCAGTGTAACTTTAAACTCTGCTGAGTTCATGATAAGCTTAAGTTCCCTTTTCATCAGGCTGGCAAGGTCTGCCATGGATACATGTGACGAGGTCGGGAGGATGTTAGGTCAACTCATAGACTGGGGAACGATTATACAGCATATATCACAGTAATTGCCGTATATAAAACAGAGCTTAATGACTCTTATTGTAGGTTTTATGATAATAACTTTTAAATGTGGTTATATCATACTGTGAAGTTATTTTTATGCGATAGAAATTAAGCCAAGTCATAATTTAGGAAGAGTATTAATGTAAAATCCCATTTCGGTTGTTTCCCTGTTAATAAGTAGCCTGGAGTATATTTACTTAGGAAAATAAAACCAATGCAGACCATGCAAATGAAAGTAGAACCTGCACCCTCCCAAACTAGTTAAACTGTTCCTGTTTGTGATAAACTGCATACCAGAAGGAGGAACTTGGCTTGAAGCTTATAGTCAGCCGTCTTAGCCCTTTCTGACACAGTCATCATGAAGGCAGCAGTGACCCTCCTGGCTCTCTCTCTCCTTCATGTCTGCTCTTCAGTTCCCATCAGCCGCCCCACCAACTGGCTCAGACAATGCCGAGCCTCCACCAACCTCTCTATCACAGCACTGGAGGTGCTGCCGGGCGGAGGCTGGGACAACCTCCGGAACATGGATACCGGCCGAGTCATGAACCTCAGCTATTTCCAGTGCCAGACCACCGAGGACGGGCTCTACCTCATCCCAGATGAGGTGTTTGTAATCCCCCAGAAGCAGACGGGTGTGGAGACAAACTCCGAGATCATCAGCTCGTGGCTGGAGCAAAAAAGCTCTACATCCAACTCCATAAATGCAGACGTATCCTTCCTCTCTGTGCTGAATGGCAAGTTTTCTACAGAGAACCAGAGGATGAAAACCCATCAGGTTAAAGACTCGTCAACTACAGCCAGAGTGCAAGTAAGTCTCTATTTTCCATAGTTTGGATGAATAAAATATAAAAAGCACATAGTTGTAGCAGCGGTTGTGTATAAAAAGCTAAAATGATCTAACAAATAATTTGTATAAAAAAGTACTACTCTATCATGGATTACTTAACATTAAAAACATTGCTGTAGCCAGAAGGCTATTTTTAAGTTACAAATGTCACCTTAAAAATCAAATAAAGGATATAAATACAAAATGAATGAGCTGAAATAAATACAAACCATAACATAATCATATGTAATCTTTTTTCTTCAAAGGTCCGTAACTTTATCTACACAGTTAAGGCTTATCCAGACTTCACTCTGGACACACGTTTTGCTCAACAAGCCAAAGAGATAGCCGATGCAATTGAAAACAACCAAACAAGGAACGCGGACTATCTCTCAGAGAAAATGGTGCTGGACTATGGAACCCATGTTATCACTAGTGTTGATGCTGGGGCCACTTTGGTGCAGGAAGACTACCTCCGTTCTTCGTACGTGTCGGACAGTGTGTCAGAAAGTTCCTCTGTCAAAGCGCAGGCAGGGTTAAACTTTTTTGACAAACTCAAGTTTGACATAAGCAGTCAAAACACCCAACAGAGCGCATCACTTCAAACATATCAGACCAATATTCAGTACTCTCTTATCCTAAGCCATGGTGGAGGCATACCCTTTTATCCTGGCATCACTCTGCAGAAGTGGCAGGAAAGTACCAGGAACAACCTGGTTGCTATTGATCGGTCAGGATTTCCCCTGCACTACTTTATAAACACCAACACCTTCCCTGATCTGCCACAGCCCACAGTTGGTAAAGTGGCTGTCGCAGTGAGTCAGGCCGTAGAGCGATACTACAAGGTCAACACGCGGCCTGGATGCGTCGACGTCAACTCCAACAACTTTAACTTCCAAGCCAACATTGATGATTCCTCCTGTGAGGGCCCTGCTACAAACCTCAGTTTTGGTGGCGTCTACCAAGAGTGTATTCAGGTCAGCTCTGATGCAGGTCCACTATGTGATGTCCTGGCCCAGAAAAACCCTGAAACAGGAGATTTCACCTGTCGTTCGCCTTACTCTGCCACTTTACTGAGATCAGAAGTGAGACAGCAGAGTTACACTTCGTACGATTGTTATGACCAACGCTATCGGTGTGGGATTTTTGGCCTATCACATTGCCATCGTCAAGTGTGTCAGGACAACAACCACGTTCGCTCTGCTCGCATCAACACCTACTGGTGCTCTGTAAGCGGAAAGGCTCCAGACAACTCAGGGTATCTGTTTGGAGGCATATACAGCCCCTCTGTCCTGAACCCGCTCACCAACGCCAAGAGCTGCCCCCCAAACTTCATTCCAGAAAAGTTTCTCTCTGATGGCCAAGTGATCTGTGTGAGTAATGACTATGAAACTGGCACCAGTCACTCAGTGCCATTCGGAGGTCTCTTCAGTTGTCAGTCAACCAACCCGCTGGCAGGGAATCAACGCCGCTGCCCTCCTAAGTTCAGTCAGCACCTCGCGACAGTGAGCGACGGCTGCGAAATTCTTTACTGCGTCCAGTCGGGACTGTTCACAGGTGGGCAGCTGCTTCCGGTCCATCTGCCTCCTTTCACTAAACCTCCACTTGTCAGCATGCAAGCCACAAACACCGTTATGGTCATGACCGAAGGAGATAAGAGCTGGGTCAGAATAGGGCAGAGTAAGGCGTGGAAATTGGCCAAACCAGAGGAAATCAAGGAATTTGTACTGAAGTTGAACCCAGAATTGAACCAGATGTCCGGTGGTGAAAAGGCAGGGGTTGCCTTTGGCGTGATGGGGACGATGGTGCTGGGGGTCATAGTGGCAGTAGTCCTGGTGAAGAGAAAGAGGAGGCTGTCTGGGTTTAGGACAGCTAGAGGCTATGAGGAAATACATGGTGAGGTTGACCGTGATGACGGGGGAGAGAGGGAAACACAGCAAGATGAGGCTTGAGAAAAACACACACAGTAGACGGAGGTTAGTCTGGTGTGACATTTTTAGTTTTTAACTTCCTTGTCAATTCTGACCTCAGGTATCACCATCATGCATCTTACAGGAGTGGAACATTTTCACATGTTTTAGTTCTCCTACTTTGAATCAGTTGGACTTTGAAACCAATTAGTGATTCACACAGCCACGTTTCAACAACTGCTATGGAAAGTCATTTTAATAGTTTTAACAATACATTTATTGGTAGACATTTTTGTTCCTCCTGAGTTCTTTAAGCCCTTGTTTAACATAAGTAAACTTTGAATGTGACACAAATCTTTATCATGTTATGTTAGATGCGGTTATATCTCAGAAACATGCGACTCCAGAGCAAACGCTTTCCTCAGGCCAGTGAGTGAATACTGCCCTCATGAGGCCGAGAGACATACTGTCATGTAGGACACATAAACATCTGTATACCCCGTTTAGGAAGCTGTACGCTTTATGTGACTTTGTACCTTGTTTGAACCTTGTACCATTCATTAACATGTGGTTAATAAACATTTATTACAGATAATTGATGAACATGATGCGGGGCCTTTTTTTCCTCCAATATATGAATAACAAAAACATTAGATTAAGGATGTATTATGTTTGTTTTTTTTTACTTTTTGTATCATGCTACTTAAATTGACAGGATTTGTAAATGCCAGTTAAACTTGTCTGCACTGCACTTAACTTCTTATTAAAGTGACACAAAACAATTCAATGGATCTATGTCTTGTTTATGATAATAATAATGTTTATATTGTGCTTATGCTTTGTAAGTCTCTGTTCATGTAAGAAACAACCTAAATTCTCAACAAAAAAGAGAAAACCTTGGTCAGTGGTCACCACTTTGCCTACAAGGCTGCTTACAAACAAAGTCTTCTTGTAACATATCTGTGTTATGAGTATGAGTCTTTTTTTTAAAAATAATCGTGCAAGCTTTACAAATGTTATATCTTTGAGCTAAATTCCAACACATGACAGAAATCCTATTTACAACGCAGAGTGTTGAGGTTAGTACGAGTCACGGGTGAAGGGAACTGGCAGTCCAAGCATACATCAGTCTGTAAACATATGGGTTCTCTGAATAAAGCAACGTTAAATGAAACCTCCTGCACCGAGCGCAGAGGAACACTTTCATCTTCCCAGACCTTACTGAGAAAACCACAAACATTCCACTCGTATCTATAAACAGACAATAGCCACGCTGACCTCATGGCGTTGGATAGGTCATCAGTACACACACAGTCACACCAACAGACAGACACACAGGTACTGTACACTCACATGCACGTTCATAAAGATCTCCCGAAGAAGAGTGCTCATTTTCTCTCGTGACTACACAGGAATCTCCCTCCCCCACACATGCACATACACAATGCACATACACATACACACACAGCTGTGAGGGATTCATAGAGCCGGGTGAACATGAACATGAAAAACAAACCCACTCATGCTGAGGAAATTGTTAAGGCCTGGGGAGAGGGAGGGAGAGGGAGAGACAGAGGAAGAGGGACGGAGACAGACACGCAGGGAACTCCCTCCTTGGTCTTTTTCATAGGGCGGAGGACGGACAAAAGAGTGCACGCAGGGGGCTTTCAGCGCGGCAGTAAAGCCAAAGCTCTCTCAACCGCGATTTCATTTCCAGCAGGATCAGTTTGCAGTTCATCTTTTACAGTGAGCTGCGCCATCGATGGGGTTAGCAAAAAGAGGGAGGCAGAACAAATGTGTTGATCTTGGCTGTTAAAATCTTTAGAGGAATTTCAGTAGGCAGTGGGACGACTGAAAAAAAAGCCGGCGAGGACACAATCTGAAGGACGGTACAGAGAATACAGTCCAAGGTAAGAGTGCGTGTCCATGTTGTGGTGTGTGTCTGTCGTGCACGTGTTTAGAGTTGACACAGCATCCAGGATTACTCCAGTTTATAAAGCAGAGAGGATTAGAAGCTCATCTGCACTAACAGACATAATTCATTGATTATTATTTTGCCATCAGCAACCACTCTGCGCACTGGTGAACCTGTGGAAATTCATTTTAACTATAAAAAGACACAACATGCTCCCAACGTTTCATGTTAAAGGGGAATATGCCTTAGCAAAGATGTAATCATTAAAAATACAGACATTCCTGACGACTTTCTCACCCTCCACATGTTGTTACATTAAGGCAACCATGCAAGCCGGCGGATACCAACGGAGCAACGTCGTTCTGTTTACTTTGGCTTTACTGGTCCTGTCTGAGGTCTGCAGGGTCCAGGGCTGTCGCATCGCCTCAGGGTCAGAGTGTGAGAAAGCTCCTTTTGTCCCGGGCCACAACCTGGCAGGGGAGGGTTTTGACGTGGTGCGGATGCGTCGAACTGGGGCATACGTCATCAATGTCAAAGCTCATCTGGCAGAGAACCACACCTGTACACTGTGTCCAAACCGCTTCCAAGACGGGCAGGTGAAAACTATAAAACTCAGCCTTCTCTTCTCACTCTTTTCCATGACGCCTTCAAGCTGTCTAAATTCCCTTCACTTAATTCCATCCAAACCACTTGACTCCTCCTGCCCTGTGTTTTTTCCTCCCCACTTCCTGTAACTATTTACTTCCTCCCCCTGTATCCCACTCAGCCTTCTCTCTCCTCCTCAGATTCAGAGGCTCCCAGCTGCAGTGCTTGACTGGCGTCCCTTCAGCCGCTGCAGTAAGCAGCTTTCTAGTGCCCTCCACCACTCTGTGGACTCCCTGCTGCGCAGTTCCAACTCCCTGGTTAACAACAACTGGGGCGTGGGCTTGAGTTTAGAAAATATTGGCAATGCAGTGCTGGGAGGAAGCCGCTCAGACCTGGCGAAGTTTGCTCGTTCGCAGCACAGCGTGGACAGGGCCACTTTTGCCATCCATGAAATCAGCTGCACTTACTACAGGTAAAGAGGCGAGAGGTTGGTGTGCTTTGTGATCATATGCAACTTGCTGATTGATGTATTATTACTGGGATTATTTAATTAAATCAGAATGAAATTGAGCACAAAAAATATATTCTTATGATGTAAATTGCATCAAATGAGTATGGATATTATTGTGGAAGTGGCAGTTACAAAATGAATATTAGTTATAGCTACGTATCTGCACATCCACCGCATTCAGAGAAGGCCAATGTATTGTTAGCATATATACTGTAGGTCACAGAAGTTTCTTTGGTTTTCTTAGAAAAACAGACTTTGAAAAGAACTTAGTTTAAGAAAAAAATTTTTTTAAATTGATTTAGGAATAAACAGTACACGAAATAATTGATTTCGCAAAGCTCATGGTGATGCCTTATGGTGAACTCGACGTCATTGTGTCTCGCATAAGAGTGAAGATTAAATTCTCATTGTGTGTGTTATGGGTAAACTCCACATGGCTTTTGTTTTTCCAGCTACAGGCTGGCTGATCACCCCCAGCTGAGCGCAGAGTTCACAAAGCATCTAAAGAGACTCCCACAGAGCTTAAGTACAAGCCAGAACAGAGCCCTATACAGACGGCTGATAGACACCTATGGAACACACTATATACACCAGGTCAGTGGTTAATACGCTGTTATTTTCCCGCCTTAGATAACGATGCAGGGGGGGTGATGAACCTCGTACTGATAAGCCAAAAGGGAGTTTTCAGCATTCATAATTTGTTCTGTCTCCCAGGTCCAGCTTGGTGGTAAGGTGAAGCGGATCACTGCCTTCAGGACCTGCCTGGCGACACTGAAGGGTTTCTCCGAGTCCGACATCAAAAACTGCCTGAATTTTGAACTCCGAATGGCTCTGGGTTTCCTCCCTGGCAATGCATCCTTCTCCAACAAGTGCGACAACGTCCTGAAGGGTAACATGAGCATGGGCTTCTACCAAGGCTTCATGACCCATAAGATTGAGGTCATCGGGGGGGAGAGGTACTTCCCAGACATCCTCTACCAGGAGGACCCATCTGAAGCGTACCAGAGCTGGATGAGCAGCCTCCACGACAATCCGGATGTGGTTTCTTACGCCATCTTCCCCCTGCATCATCTGGTGGAGGACTCGCAGATCAGTGCTAATCTGAGAAACACTGTCACGGAGTACATTAAAGATAACCAGCTGCAGGAGGCACCGCTTGGTTTGAAGAGCTGCTCCCCGACGCCCAACCTGGACCATAACTGCTGTCCTCTACGGGCCGGCAGAGGGACTCTCACACTCGAGATCCACAGAGCTGCAGGTCTGAGGGCGGACACCTTCACGAAAACAGACGCCTACGTGAAGATCTTCTACAATGGCATGTACGAGGAGACCGAGACGGTGATGGACAACAACGACCCGGTGTGGAATGTGACTTACGACTTTGGATCGGTGGAACTGGGTCAGCCGTTGAGGTTTGAAGTCTGGGATAGAGATGTGCTCTACAATGACGTGGCAGGTAGATGCATCCTCTCCCCCGAGCGAGGAACTCACTCCCTCAGCTGTCAGCTCAGCAAAGGAGTTCTCTATTTCACCTACACCATCAAATGTGACGCTCACTTGACAGGCTTCAGATGTGGACGATACTCCCCCAATGCTGAGTAATTATTAGATTACAAGGCGTTAATGTAGATTTCAGCATTTCCTTCATACATCATGTTAAACTTTCCAGTATAACTTGATGATTTATCAGATTTTTCAATAAGCCGTCAACATTTTGGACACCACACAAATTCCCCTTTTCTCAAATATAATATATACCATTTCAGTAGTTTTTAAGTCAGCTATTTTCTATGTAAATGTGTAGTATTGTTTCAGTATTAACTAACCAAAGTAAAAGACCTTGTGCATCCATTGCACGTACCAAAATAAAGTGATTTTGACGTAGGACTTTTACGTCACCTTGAGTTGTCTTAAGTCTGATACAATGACATGCAATCGATAACCACCAGGGGTGCACTCCATTTCTACAACTTCTTTGAAGTGGCAGATGTATGCATGCGTCATATACAGCAACACGTACAACACTTAATCAACATGTGGGCCACCATGCACACACTGTAGAAGACAGAGAATAAGATCTGTCCAACTAACTTTGTATCTTCCAGTCTGTAGATCTGAATGTCATTACACATTAAAATATATATATATTTTTTTAAATGACAGGAAATTAAATTCTGATATTAAAAAGAGAAAATCCTCCAAAACATTTCTTACATGGAGTTTAGTTCAGTTCATTTCTTACAAGGTCTGTGGTAAACATTTGGAATGGAAATCCCATTCCAAATGTTTACCACAGACCTTGTTTTTGCCAAACCTGGCGTTAGAAAGGTGCAAGTCTCACCTGCTGCCAAACCACTGGCAGTATAATACAATCATTTCATACATAATCAAAGATACTTTTCCTATTGGCAGCTCCTGCTGATGAAACGCTGTAGGGATGACCGCACAAACGTTTATTCCAATTTTTATTGTTTAGTTCAAACAAGAACCTATAAAACATACAAATGACTTAGTAAAAGCTTTTACACTTACACACTTACAACACATTAGCCACTTACTGTATATAGTACATGAATGCAGCAGCTGCTTCATTAAATTATCCTCTGTGTCACTTAGCTCAAGATATTTATAATAGAAACAGCAAAGAAACCAATTCAAGCACCGTTCTTATTCAAGACATTCTATTTCGTGTTGACTATAGAATGTCCTATGTCCAGTTTTACACTTGAAAAACTGGAATAATTGTGTACTAAATGCACTAACTACACCCACACAACCATGTAGTATCTTCTGTATAAAAAGCTTTTGCCAAGAAAATTGATTTAAAATATGACATCAGGATGAAACTCGACACATTACACTTACAGAAGAATACAATTTTCAAGATACTTGGCTGACGACACTGTCAAAACTGTTTGATCGGTTATGGCATCAGACCAAATGAATGTGAATAGGAACATTTTCTGTATAGTTTTCCTATCTGCTGCTGTGGATGAAAGTTTTAATGTAAACAATTTCTTCTTTTAAGAGCTGGCAACTAAGAGCAAGTACATTAGGCAAGATGCAACACTGTCAGGTAGGATGGTATACAAACCCATCATCCACCATCTCTTTGCACAATTTCTGTACTAGAACTTTAACATTTCATCCATCATAGACCAGTATGCATAATTTTCCTTACCAGCACCTTTATCTGAATGCGAATGTGAACTTAAATGATACTTTAATTCAAACAAGTGCCATGATGTACTCCAACACATGCTGCAGCACTGAATGTTTGGTCTAAACCATTTCTTTCAAGTCTTTTTTTTTTTTTAATTTTATTTAT
Source organism: Bovichtus variegatus (assembly GCA_943593645.1). Taxonomy (NCBI): domain Eukaryota; kingdom Metazoa; phylum Chordata; class Actinopteri; order Perciformes; family Bovichtidae; genus Bovichtus; species Bovichtus variegatus. The sequence goes on along the minus strand of CALSCE010010657.1, from coordinate 21,022,804 downwards.
TTTTTTTAAACAGAGAATCCTTGTGTAACGTGAAACATTTAAAAAGGCAATATTTTTGTCTTGCCTTTATATGCCGTTCTCGTAGTCAAAGTAGGAGCAAAAACTGTGTGCATGTAAACAATATTGTTTTAGGCACAGCTACCACGCTACCCAGTAAATCAGATCTCAATATCATAACTTTTTTTCATGGCAGCATATGGTTCTCAGTAGTTTTCCAGTAGAGACAACAAAGTCTGTGTGTTCAGTCAAAACACTTAAGTCTGGCCAGAAACACTGGAATGCCATAAAAAATGAAAAAAAATGTTTGTACAGGCTCAAGTTTCATGAGTTTGCGTATCACAGTCCCAGTGAGGCTTTGAGTAAAGATGCCATATCTTCAGGTATGGTCCCATCATCACCTAAAGAAGACAAGATTTGTTTTATTTTTTGTATCATTTGCAAATCATTCAGAAGGTTAAAAGGTCAACGCAGGTTAACTGGTTCGAACACTGCGAGCCAAGAAATATGGCTAACAGACTTGCCCCGACATACGATTGGTGTTATTTCTATATACACAACAGCCATTGCATGACAAGGAGGGAGAGAGAGGGGTGGGAGGAGGGAGGGAGAGGGAGAGGGAGAGGGAGACAGAGACAGAGACAGAGACAGAGACAGAGACAGAGAGAGCGAGCGACCTTTTTATCATGGATTTGTTTAAGTTTTGCAAAAGTCTGTTATTTGAGTTGTAGGTTTAAGTGCTATAGCTTGGGTCTAAAAGGCAAATCATCACTGCCTTTTTTTTGTTGTCGTTTTGATTATTTAGATTGCATAGTTAAATTCAAAATCAATTTAATGTATTTATTACTGAGATGCATGTGTACACGTCTCCTTACCGTCAGCAGCAGTCATGTCCTGCTCCAGCTTTAGTTTCTTCTGGCTCAGCTGCAGCATGCAGTCCTCTATGCTGTCCTTACTGATCAGCTTGGTCACCTGTACAGTCCTGACAGACACAATGAGGTACATTAGTCATACAGGAAATCAATACATTAAGCACTGTTCTGAAAGGGAACATTTAAACCTGAAATGTAAAGAATTCTTAGTGTATTTTTCTGAGCTTTGAATTCCATCGGACTCTGCATGCATATAGTGGAAGTGTTTTCTGTCCAATAGCTGACATAATAAGTGGGAAATCCAATTATCATTATCGGGTAAAACTCATCCCATGAGAATATTAAGAGTATTGAAAACAAATTCCTTCTCACTTGGTCTGGCCTACACGGTGACATCTGTCCTCTGCCTGTTTGTCATTGTAGGGATTACAGTCGATGTCATGTAGGATGACAACATTAGCTGATGTGAGGTTGATGCCCAGGCCACCAGCACGTGTGGACAACAGGAACACAAATATGTCGGGATCCGTGTTGAACTCATCGATCAACCCAATCCTGCAGGACAAAGAATTCATTTCTTTACATGCGACACAATTTATGTTATGTTGAAGAAGTTGAATACCAAACACTGCCTCAAGTCACCTCAATTTGGAATCATATTTTTTTAAAGTCACAGTTAGAAGAATATACGTGCTAGATTTACTGAATCAGCTGAAAGGTTAACCAATATATCATTTCAGCATCAAAATGAAAACCTACGCACATGCATAAGATTATGCTTCGTGATTCTGCCTTGTTGGCTACGTCGGACCTGCCTTTAATGTTCTGTACAACACTGACCTGTCTGCTATGGGTGTGGATCCATCCAGTCTGACGTAACGATGCTTAAGATGTTTCAGCAGCACCTCCACAATGTCCAGCATCATGGTGAACTGACTGAACAATACCACTCTGTCTCCCTATAAAGACAGAAGAAAAGTTCTGCTACATGATAGAATTTTTACTCGTTAGTACATGCATCTGCACTCCTCCTGAATGCGCCACAGAGATGCAAATTGTATTTACCTTGTTCCTATAAGAGGCCAGCAGCTGTTTGAGGTGGTGAAATTTCCCTGAGTCAAGCAGGAGATCGTTTTCAAGCTGGTAGGAGCTGATGGAGGAGTACTGCTGGCACAGACCATGCAGCTCAAAGTCTGACATCACTTCCATGTCCTCCTGGATCAGCGCAGCATCTGCGTCAAGGTGAGTTGGCTCCTGTGGAGGGAGAGAAAGAAGGAACGGAGAAAATTTTTTACAACAGGCAGAGAAATACCACAAAAGGTGTATAGAGGGAAGAGTGAAAGGAGGGATATTCGTGGAGAATAACTATCAAACGGAACATATTTATATGCAAAACAAGCAGAAAGGACGAAGCGGGAGTAGGACTGACCTTGAGCATGAGTTTGCTCATGGCTTTAAGCTTTTCTGTGGTGTAGTACTGTCTATGAAGCAGAGGGTGGTTGGCCATCTTCCTCAACTGCATCATCACGTTACACAACTCGCGCTCTGCAGAGAAAATGCATGGTGGGAAATTATTGATGAATTAATCATTAATTTCTGTTATTTGCACAAAATACCGTAATGTACAACAGGAAGCAGTAAATCAGGCTTACTCTCGCCTGTGGTGGAAGCTTTGAGTTTTTTTAAGAGAGTCTGGTAGAGAACCTGCTGTTTCTCACTCATTGGACAAGCCTCTATCATCTCTTCCTTGGCTGGCAGCTGCTTGAGGACCTGGGAAAAAGGAAAAGGGAATTACATATTAACAATACTTACAAAGGGTTTGAACTACGATTACTCTCATTGTGACCTTCATTTAGCAAATGGTGATGTCTTAGAAAATGTCAGTTTCCACATAACAAGTCTGTAGATTTATCAACTCACCTCGCTCTTGACTCTTCGGAGGATAAAAGGTTTCATGATAAGTTTGGCCTGTGAAATACGATCTCTTTCAAAGCGGCTCTGCTCCTCATGGGATTTCTGCCACAAAACAGAAAAACGTTGTGGTCAGATGGGCCAAAGAAAAACAAATAATTACATTACATTTTTTCTGGTATAGCTTGCAAGACAAAACATTGTTTTTTTACACTTGATTTTAAAAAAAGGGACTAAAAGACAGCTGAGGGCCCGGAGATACAATTAAGACAAGATGTCAACGTGAAGATGTCTTCTCACAGCGTTGCTTCTTTTTAATGGGGTACCGGTGTTGCTTTTAGGTGACCCGTGTTTCAGCATTTCAAATTCAGGCTGTCCCACCAGAATATCAGACTGAGAGAAAGGCGTGTTTTCCAAGTGGTATGCGTGCACTTATTTGGTGTTATCCAGCTTCAAACGGCATAGCGGTCTATCACACACACACTCACCATAGAAAACATTTTGGAGAGCTGGTTAGTTGTGCTGGAGAACAAAGAAGGCATAATGAAGTTCAGGAGAGACATCAGCTCTAAGAGGTTATTCTGTAAAGGAGTTCCTGTCAGCAGCAAGCGATGCTCTGCCTGCAGGGAAAGAGAGAGAAAGAGACGTCCTACACTGTTAGGTTCAATACTTCTGGATAGAAAGGCAGATCATTCAGATGCCAAAGAAATAGGTGAACTAACGTTAATAGACATAAGGTGGCGGTAGCGCAGAGAGTTCATGTTCTTCAGCATGTGACCTTCATCAAACACAGCATACTTCAGACGCAGCTTGCGGAAAAGGCTGCGGTCGCTGTCGTTTCCTATGGCCATGTTATACCTGGAAAACAAATCAAGCAAGCAAAATGGAATAAAACGAAAGTACTCATTCACTTTGTGTTGAGGCGTGAGTGACACATTGCTTCAGGCTCTAAATGGCCCTGTAGTCACCAGCACTGAAATCTGTCAAGTATAATTAAGAGTGCGTGTGTGTGTGTGTGTGCTCACGTGGTCACAATGACGTTGCACACAACAGTTTCATTGAGGAGGTCGTGTCTGAGGTAGCGGCGGTCCTCCACAGATCCTGCACACAACATATGGGTACACAGAGTTCATAATTGTGAAAAGACCCTAAATAAGGCTGTGTCCACATAAGGAAGACAACTTGAAAGAGGAGTCATACCACAATAGACGAGAACTTTGAGGGTTGGACACCACAGCTTCAGCTCTCTGACCCAGTTATCTGCAAGGAAGAGAATGACATGAGCATAAATCACAAATTAAATGATTTATTTTTCTTTTTTAAGTTCACAAAGAGCCAAATACTGCAGTCTGAATAGACACATGGCCTTAGACAGACACCATATGTCCTTATGCTTAACATTATCATGTGAGTGCATGTTGTGAGGTTACTTAATATTAAGCAACGTAGCAAAGTGTGTGAGATTATTACCCAACGTAGAGGCCGGCACAGTGATGAGGTGAGGACCGTCTATTCCCTTCTGGTATAGCTGGGCCAGAAACGCTATAGCCTGGATAGTTTTCCCCAAACCCTGAGCGAAGGAGAGAGTGAAAGAGAAAGAGAGATGGAAAGATACAGTCAGATATCAAACACAAAGAAAAAAGCGATAAAGAAAGAGCCAGGTGGACAGACGATAAAAGATATTTGAACATCTGCGCTCCAGATCCCATTCAACCAGTAAAAATCCTGACAGATGTCAACAGCACTGCAGCTTGACTAAATCACACAAATCACTCAAAAGTTCACACTTCTTTCACCATCTTAGGGCTAAAACAACAAATGGAATTCTCTGCTGCTTATACTCTTTCTTTCTTGCCTACACTTTCTGATGTGTATTCACCTGCAGGATGGCTACATAGCCACACAAAACACTCTTTGATAGTGGCACAGTAACAGTCGAGTGGAGACTTAAACAAGCTGTAAGAACTCTGCTTGGCTTATTAAATCTTTACATTTTAATTTGTTTTCGACTTTCGATCAACGTCTCATGAACGCTAGTATTGCACCTCGTCACTTCCCACAGGTCCTAGGCTTGTTGCCTTACCATTTCATCAGCGAGGATACCACTCAGTTTGTGCTCATGCAGAAGCAGCAGCCACTTTAGACCAATCACCTGATAGGGTTTCAGTTTGTACCTGAAAGACAAACAATAACTGACTAAGAATAACTGGATCACACATTTTAAATTTAAAAAATAAAATAAAAATGCTGAGATTCTGTGCACTTTCTGAGCAGTGTGCGGTTCTTTTGATGTTCGAGTATTTTCCATCACTGATGCAAATGATTACACATTACAGAATCAATAACTGAAACAGAATTTCAGATAAGAAAAAAAAGATAATATAAAAAAAAAAGAAAAGTGGTAAAAAACGGAAATATGAAGTAAATGTATCTGTGTAAGGGTCTGTCAGGAGGATTACAGCAAAACTACTGGTCGGGTTTTCATGAATCTTGGTGGAAGGGTGAAGCGTTGGCCAAAGAACTAATTTCATTTTGGAGCAGATTTGAATCATGGGGCAGATACAAATTATTTTTCACTCGTCAACATAGCGAGAGAGGGACAGAGGACTGCTCGCAGGCCAGGCTGATAATCACTCAATCCCTACTTGAGTTTGTGGACATTTGTGACTAATTTGAAGAAATTCCCTTAAAAGCGCTCCTGAAATATCACGTTCACGGGAATGTGACGGACGTACAATCCGAAAAACTCCGGACTCTTGTCGCCCTGGGCGGAGGTATGATGAAGAACTCTGTAGTGTGAGGCCGGGCATGTATGCATGTGTGGGCGGGGGGTCTGCGTTCTCCCAGGGCCCTTCTAGTTTTTATTTTATAATGTACTAGTTTAACATTTTTATGGCCTATTCATTAATTAAGGTTTGCGTTTATGTGCATTTACTCACTTGTTGTTGAGTAGGCTGGGCTGTTTCATGGACCCTGTGCCCCTCTCCATCACCTCAGTGACCTGTTTGACCATTTTTAAGGAAATGGTCTCACATTTGGACATCAGCCCCAGGACAATCTTCCGCTCTTTTAGGACAACTCTGCAGCCCAGCAGTAAGTTCTCCGACAGTCTATTTTCCTTCGTGAAGGAATCAACCTGAAGAGGAATGAATATACGGTTATAATTCACACAATATGTCAAGTTTCTACACAGCACACATCGACTACTACCACACAATCTATTAGTAAGTACTCTGATAAGTCATTAAATGACCTGACAGTGGATATGGACAAAATGTTTGAGAATCACTGAATTACTTCACCGGTGCCACTGCATTGACAAGCAGATTGTCCTGCCAGGTTTCATATATCTATGATCAGGGCAAACACATCTGTAGTGTAGTGGTTTTAAGCCCATCTTGTGGAACACCTTATAAAGCCAAATAATAAAATAAAAAAAAGGTGCCAACAACACTGTTATTGTAGACTTTTGTTTATACAAAGATATTAAATGTCACTGCCCTATTATTCCAACATGACACCCTGTCATAATTATTATGCACAATTACTGTATTATGTACCCTCAGTTGACAGATATGTTTGAAAAGAAAATTAAATAACTAATTCTGATAAAGGGATCATGATGTGAGATGTGTTGAAAGGAATGTCTCGTCTCTACACAGAAGACTAGGTGCGCTCAATAAGTACATACAGCCTGAATGAACGGATCAGTCATTTTCCAGGTGTTCGGAAGGAAGATTTCAGACCATGACTGCCTGTAGCTCTTTGTTTTTACAACTTTTCCCATTGATAACCTGTGCAAACAGTTGTATTTAACATGAAGGAATCGCCTGCATGATATCTATTTGACGTTTCTTGTCTCATTCGTTTAAAAACACACACAAACACACACACACACACATATTCTCTCACCATGCTTTGCCAGCCATCAAAGGGCCTCAGGTCCAAAATCTTCTGGGCCTTTTTAACAGAACACCCAGCAATCAGCGACAGCTCATCGATCGAAGCATCCTGGAAGAACTTGAACATCTCTGTCTTCAGATATGTCATGCCACCTTTAGAATCCAGCTCATCATCAGAGTCTTCAAACTCACTGCCAACGGTGTCCTCTTCATCATCATCATCATCATTGTCGTTTTCACCCTCAGAACTGACATGTTCGTCTGAGGCAAGTGCCTTCCTCTTTCTCTCTGCTGCCTGCTTCTTAGCTATACTGGTCCCACTCGCAAATCTAGACAGCATCTGAGCAGTAGAAGTAGAGGAGGATGGCTTCAGAGAGGAAGAGGTCGTTTTCTTGACAGAAGACGATGAGGATACAGAGTCAGACCTTTTATTAATCCATGTAGACAGAGTGGAAGTGCTTCTTTTATTTTTGTAATCTACACCGTTTTCTGATTCTGAATCTTCACTGTCCTTTGTAGCATCTGTATCATCTTTATTGTCCTCCTCTGTTTCACTAATATTTATGTGGTCTTCGGAGTCTTTTCGATCTCTTCTACTTTTACTGTCTCCGTGATCTTTGGGGTTCCTCATCTTCCTGTGGTCCTTGTTTGACTTGTCTTTGCTCTTCGATTTCCTGGATTTATTTGCTTCCAAGTCAGGAGAGCTGAAACTGGTATCATCTGACAATAGAAAAAAAGAAAAAACGACTTTAGCATGAATTTGTACCAGAATGAACCTGACAGTTAAAAAGTACACATATACATGAGGTCGGTGAAAAGAAGGCTTGATTTAGATGACTGCTGTTGTGTCTGTACCTGGGTCTGAGAACATTTTCAGAACCTGAAGCGCATCCTCAACATTCCAGTCATGTTCCTGCAGCACCATCCGCAGCTCCTACAACAAGACAGGCATTAAGAGACAGAACTAAAATACAAGATCCACCGTTACCAGAAACAGCCTTACAGCACATTTCAGACAAAAAGGCAATTCAAAGTGCTTTACATAAGCATTAACATACAAAAGAAATTAAATGGAGAAAAAAAAGACAAAAGTGAGAGAAGATATAAAGTCAGATGCAAGTCATTTCAAGTTGCAGCTGCAAACAGATGATAAACACGTACTTTGTTTTGCTTTGGCATCATTGGACAAACACTTAGGCCATCATTGTTTTTTGGGACACTTAAGAGTTTTCATTAAATTTGCTGACACTATTAAATGGAAACATGACTTAAGTAGTGTGCAAGTTGTCATAAAGCTAGAGAGCTGAATGCACTTATTTTTTAAAGCTGCATGGCTTCTGGCGCTGGACTTGTGTAACATCACGTTATACTGTATCATGTGACACAACCTCAAAGGCACACACACACACACACACACACACACACACACACACAC
>CALSCE010010657.1:20940689-20984687 GCA_943593645.1 Bovichtus variegatus | reverse complement strand
CTTTGGGCAGAGGCCAGTGGAGCAGATGGTAACCTGGATGTGAGGCAGGACTGGAGCTCCTCATCCATTTTACATTTTACATTTTAGTGAATCAGTTGTTATTCACTAATGTGGGCGAACCGGAACACCCGGCGTAAACCCTATTGGGACATGTCATCTTAAAGACACAAACCCTTCTGCAGGCGTTGGAGATGGCTTGGCCCACGGACGAGAAGATCCTTCTGATGGTGCTACAGCGTTTTGGCGTCAGTTGTTTTTTGAGAGCGAAGGCAATGTAGCGTTCTAGGAATGGCTCCTCCAAATTCATAAGGCCCAGCACCATTTCTGGAGCGCGCCACTTCTTTATCAAGTCATTGTAGAGGGCTTTTTCAAGGTTGCGAACATCTTTTTGGGTGGTATTAAAGTCTACACCCTTGACCTCTTCCCATACTTTTTCACAAAGACGGTTAGTGATATCCTCCCGCTTTGTACATTTCCAAGTTATTTTTGACTTTTTTATGACACGCGAAACCAGTTTTTCCATGAGTTCTTCTATGGCCTTTTTGTCCTTTTCTTCTTGTGCGCTCACGTCCACTGCCGAATATTCCGCACAATCGATGCTGATGTCGTCGATGTCTCTTGAAGTCAGTGACACAGTCTCCAAAAAAGATTGTATCATGCTTTCACTGTGGCTGGTGACCTGACTGTTGACCCACCAGCTCATCAGTGAAAGGAATGTCCACACTGTGTTTTGTATGTCAGCATACATGTCAGCGTGGGACTGGGGAACTGACATGGTGCTTTTAGATAGGCTCCTTTTTGTTGGTTCTGGAGCTGTGTTGGGCTGAAGTCCATATTTGATATGTTTATATAGGAGATCACTAAGTTTCTGTGTGAATGTCAGGACTTCACCACTGGAACTATTCGTGAACCTCCAAACTTCAGATCCCTCCTGTGTCATAAGCAAGTGAATACTAGATAAGAGTGTATTCAATGAGGGTGAGCTCTCAATACTTAAGTCCAGGTGGAATTTCATCTTTAGTCCTTCCAAAATGCGATATATCAGCACTTTGGCAATGCGGTTTGCAAAAAAGTTCTTCAATTTGCTCTCTAATCCTTTGATAGACTCATGTTCAGATATTGCACTTGAGTCTGCAATATCTAACAGGTCCAAATGTCTTAGTCCAGCAATGAACTCGGCTATGTCGTTTGAAATATATTTGACTTCCATAGAGCTTTCAGTTTGTCGCAGCCCATAGTTAAAGTGTGACGCGTCTTTCAAGAGTGAATCAGTCATGTCACCCAGCTCTTTATTTAATATTTCTTGGACTGGTTCAATTGTTGAACATTTCATCATGTAGTGCTTTGATGATGAAATGTTTAGTTTTGCTGGTTTCTTGGTTGGTGACAGAATGTACTCATCGGAGTCTGCGCTACCTAGATGCATACATGTTAATGCTGTCAGAATACAGATTTTGAGATCTTTGTTGGTCGTCTTCTGTGGTCGAGCCATCTTGACTGTGAATCTCCTCAACATATCTGTGGTATAACCAACCATTGTATTGAGTCTGCAGTGGGGTATTATCCGTTGAAATACTACTGGCTCTGCAGTGGGCGCAGTAGTGGAGAGGGCAGCATTAATATTTTCTGCAACCTCCTTAATGATCAAGTTCATCAAGCGTCGAGAGTAGAAAGACTGGGCTTTGTCCTCATCGTCCAGAAGTTGTGTAAAACTCTGTGATAGTGTGTCGCCCAGAGTAGACATAACATACTCCTCAGTTACAGATCTATGGATTTTATTAAGACCTGTCCACAAGGCTCTTGACATAGTTTTTGTCATTTCCAAAAGCATGTCTGCCAACATAAAGTTTGTGGCATCATCTGGGGTTCCACACGACAACAGTTTCCACTGGTCTGCTGTCAAGTTTGTAAAAAGGTTTTCCATTAGTGGAAGACCAGCAGCAGCTTCAATTTCTGGCAATTTTTGAGATAATCCTGCTTTATCCATGTTGAATTCAGAAGTTTCTGAGTTGTTCAGTTAACTGTGTAGCTTAATGTAGCTTAGTTACCTGTAGTGAAGTTTAACATTGAACGACTGTCCACTTATAAACAAAGTATGACGTCATGAGGATACATCAAAGGATCAAAGCCATTTTAGCACGTGACGTCACATCTAAAAAAAAATTGACTGCTCCGCAAGCCCCGCCCGCCCCGTGACGTCACATATTTAAAAAAAAATGGACTGCTCCGCAAGACCCGCCCACCACGTGACGTCACATATAAAAAAAAATGGACGGCTCCGCAAGACCCGCCCACCACGTGACGACCGCAGGCAACGGCGGCGTTTTTTCAGTTGGAAACATTTAGCGAGAGTTTTTTTTAACCACAGCTGATAAACTATCCAGGGATTGTTGTAATTTGAGCCGCAAAAGCAGACAGCTACGGCAGCTGTCGGCTGTCTGCTCTTCTCAACGAGCTGCGGGTGCTGCCGTGGCCACTCCCCCGGCCCAAAGCGCTCACAGGCGGCCCAGTCCCGCGCAGCGCTGCAGTCAGAGCAGGAGGTGTTCATCCCTCCGCGTCCAGACTGCATAATAATACATCATATCCTGTAATACACCAACACACTAGCCTAATGTAATGTGGTCTTCATTCAAACTGAACTAATGCAAACTCCACTAAAAACACCAGCTGGAATCCCACGGAGGACCTTCTTGCTTGCTCTGTGCCAATCCCAGGGGGAGACAGGGCTGATGGGATTAAGTGGCAGTGTTGCAGTGCACATTACTGCTGCATGGGTCCTGGAACAGTGACACCAACATTTTTGGAGCTAGGGCTGGTACACATCATCAGCTCCAAAAAAAACGGTGACTAGCACACTGCACTTATGACAGGAAGCAAATGAGTGAAACAACTCTTCAATGATGTAACATGTAAAATCAAAATTTCTTATAGAAATAAATGACAAGGATTGATGTGATTTATTGTAGACATATGCCCCCCAGGTGTACACATGTTAAGGTATACGTACCAACACAGCAGTCATTTTATATGACAATAACTACAATAGCTTCAGCAATATATTTTCTGAAATGTGCTTAAGGGAGCAGTGCAGCTGTCTTAAATACATAAAAGTATCCATAAACACAGTGATTACAGTAACTGCATTAGAACCGACTGAATCAAATGCAGGAGACTACAGTTACAGAGTTTTCCAACTGACAAGGAACAATGAAATGTAGAGGTATATATACACAGAAACACTAATGACTCCTGCATTTGGGATTCCATTGAACAGAAATATCTGGGGTCACAGTCAGTATACTGACATTTGCATTCATTATCATCGTTAGATGATAGCAGTTTGACAGACTTTACAATCAGGGTATATAAACATCTTCCAGTCTATTAATAATGCAGATGCACAGAAACGTGCATGTCCGAGATGTGGCCACATTTTGATCTAATTTACCATATCTGAAGTGAAGAGGGGAGGGGAGGGGTTAGACAGGAAGAGAATGAAAGACTCATTAAACTTTTCTTTTAGTTGGCAGACTAGCTGAGACAACTGTGACGGTGTGTGTTTCTGTGTGTGTGTCCTGGTGTCTCTATTCTGTAAGCTGACAGGGAGGTTGAGACGACTGAGATGGGAATGTCACCACAGGATCAGCGACCCTGCTGGTGGACACCAGTTGGGGGTCTGTCTCCTCTGGGACGCCTCTGCATCCAAATATGTGTGTTTGATAAGGCGTGTGAATGAGCAAGTGTGTGTGTGTGTGTGTGTACATCATAAATGTACGTGTCTCTGTGAATGTTAGGGGCCAGTGTCTGGGCCTTTTTTTGGGGGGGAAGGGAGGTTAGCGTGGTGACAGCCTCAGCTGTGTTGAATTGTGGGAGAAAAAGAGCTGACGCGACGGGAGTTGATGTCTGACATGACCCCTCTCAGCGGGCGCACCACGGGGAGCTGGGAGCTGCCGCCGACTGAGTGTGTTTGTGTGTCTGTGTGTGTATGTGGGAAAGTGAAGGAGAGCGATGGAGTTAGAAAGTGAGCAACAAGAAAAGTAAACTGGAATCTTGACACTTTTGTAAAATAACTTTTTCTTTCACATTTTTATTTCAAAACCTGATTTCTCTGCCACTCGCGGCAGAGTCACTCTCTGTGTGAAACCGCACCTTGATTGACATGATACTTGAATTCTGCTGTGTAACACAATCTTCTCTGGCCCTATACCTCCTCCACCTTCCATTTTCTCTCCCTCCATATCATATACCTCTTCCTGACCTTCTCACTCTTTGTTGGTGTCCCTGTGCTCCCTCCTTTCGTCTCTTTCTCTCTTCCTCGTCTCTCCTGAAGGTGCAATGAGGTGGGTAAAGTGATCTACAGGGTGCTATGCTGCTGCTTGTTGTGCACGCCATTCTTCCCTCTCTTTTACCCCATTTTGCGCTTCACAGTTTTCTTGTCTCATCTCTCATTGCATCATAGCTCTATTCTTTCTTTCCTCGTTCTCTTCTACAGACCCAGTCCAACACACACACAGGAACACACCTATGTACCTTTCTATTCACTGTCTCTCCACTCTGGGTCCACTGCTTTGCCATCAGTCTCTGATAAGTGCCCACAAAGCCCCCACTGTCTAGTGTGACCCTCTATTCTTCCCCTATCCCCTCTCTCTCTCCCTCTCTCTCTCCGCCCTGGAGCAGCCAAGCGTGAGGTAAAGAGGAGGGGCCGTTTATCTTGTGCACACACCCCAACTTGTTTTACTTTCACCCCCCTCTCTTTCTCTCCATCATACTTTTTGTTTCCACTCGATTTATGCTCCGGTCACATCCTCTTACTTTTTTCAACTTTCTGTCGTTTGCTTTTTCTTGCCTCTTTCTTCCTCGTCTAACTTTCCTCCGCTCGCAGGGAGACCTTTCCCCCGTGCTCTCACAATGGACGCTGATGCTTTTAATGTGGAACAATGGAACAGATCTGAAAGGTTATCCAGCCCTTTGCACTGTATCCCCATGAACTCTCCTCCCTTCACTGATCCTTCTCTTTCTTCCCACTGCCACCTATACCTGCCTTTCTTCTCCACCCAGCTCCTGGATGCTTTCAGTCTAAAAGCTTCATTTTCTCTTTTAGTCACATTGACGTCTTAAACCAAACCAGGTGTGATCAAGTTTTTTGTGCACATCTGAAATGATTCTCTCTCTCTCGCTTCATTTCCAAGTCTTTCCTTGTTTTCTCCCCCTCCCTTTCCTTTCAGCCCCCATCCACTCCTGTCAATCAGCAAGTTAGTCAGTCAGTCAGTCTGCCAACCATCACTCTAAAAGTCTGAGAACTAATGGGTCTTGTTAGCCACTTAACTGCCTACCTGCTCTCTCTCTCTCTCTCTCTCTCTCTCTCTCTCTCTAAGTATGAATAGAATAACCCTAATGGTGCTTGTTTGCCACTCCACTGCTCTCCCTTATCCTCCCATGGCTTTATCATTGCTGATCAGTGTACCTGGAGATAAGTCTCAGTGTGAGTGTGCAGTATCCTCTTCCTTGAGCTTTTATCAGTCCAAATCAGTGCACCCAGAGTTCTCTGTTATGGACCCCGCCTGAGAAGGTCATGTTTTCATTCGCCCCAACCGGCTCGCTGACCGATAAGACAATTTGTCTGGTGGAAATCAGAGAGGCCTTTTCTTGGTCGTCTGGGGTAAGACAGATGGAGGAAAGGGATCGAGAGGTGGAGACGGGAAAGAAGTAACATGAGGTGAAAGAGGTAGGCCTATCGCATGTAGAGAGAAGGGTAGATGTTTTTTATTTGATTTAAGAGGAAATATTGGTGTCTACGGTTGAGGCCATGTTTGTTCATCTTTTCAAAATAAAAACACAAGACAAAAGTATAAGGAATGGATTTCAGCATGCGTTTGTCTGCTTTGAGTAAAGCCACTACATTTAGCATATTGTAGCTTATTCATAGTACTTACTTTAGTGGTAATTAGCATCCTGTGTCCATAAGTGTCTCTGTACTGCTCTGTTGGATTTGTGAAAGTTCACCGAAGATGCTTGTCAAACTGTGTTTGTCTTCACCCTGAAGTCTAAAAATGAAACCTCATGTTTGAAAACACCAACAGCACAAATAAAGCATATCTAACAAAACCTCTGTGTCGCTTGTACAAGTAACTTGCACGTTTGCAGTGTAAACAGCCAAATGAACTAGAGACCATCTTGCTGTGGGATGATTACACCAGACCTTCATTTTGATCTCAACTACACACCTGTAAAGTTTCGTGACAGCATCTTGCACGGCTGTTACACTATTGTGGTGACAAAACCTGTGCACAGACAGACAGACATATACACATCTGGCAAAGTACATATAACCGCTTCTGTGGTAGTTCCCGCTGCAGTAGGTGTCTCCAGGACAACATTTTGCCATGATGACACACACACAGACTCACAAGGTGAAAATGAAACCAGCCACACGCTTTCACGCCTATTAATCAAAGCAGCTTAGCAGCTTGTTTTGCTCAATTTCAGTTCGATTTCGCTCTCTGCCATTCTTAATGGCGACTATAAACGTTGCAGCATCCATTTGTAATTAAGTTGCATACTCGGAAGTAGGAAAGGAAAAACTGGTATTACTTACCGAATAGCTGAAGATGTGAACTTTCTGCAGGACTGGAGCACTATTTCCCTCTGCAGAATGGTGCTTGCTGCTAGAAGACGAGAGGAAAAACTTTCCGCACTTATTACCAACCCTGATTAGTGCTGCAGAGGCCATGTGAGGTTGTGTTTAAATACAGAGGTGAGCAGGCATATCATGCAAAACAAAAACAACAACAACACAATCACTACATCCCCACACTTTCTGATGTTTTTGAAGAGAAGTAAAACCAATATGTGCAAACAAGTATTACTTTTCAAGTGGATACTTCTGGACATTCTCATCAGTATTCACTCCCTCTCCCTCAGGCTTCCCACTCCGGCCCTCACTAATCTAATCGCCTCCTCCAGACTCACACAAAGCCTCCAATAGTCCAGCCACAGCCCCTTAATCGACATGTTATTGCTCACAATCACATTTACAGCACAGAGGCAAATCTGCACAGATGCGATTGTGTCGGCTGCTAATCCAATCAAACTCTGCTCACTTCTCTTTTACTCGGCATCTTTCATCTTCAAAAACAAGGTGACAGTGTTTTAATTTTCATTCTCGGGTTACTCTCCATCAATTTAGTTCACAGTGTGTGGTGGGGTTTATGGAGCGAGACACATGTAGGTGCTTTTTATTGTACAAGCTTTTATTTCTCTCCTGTGGGAAAATGAAAAGCAGGGTTTTTGGTTTAGATGTGATTAAAATAGGAGCTTTCTGTTATTGTTTATTCACAGAGGCAGTGTCTATTAGATCATACTGGTAAGATTTGTTCGAGCCCGGCGGTTTGGTGCTGATTACTTGGCTTTGATAATTAATGTCGGTCAGTGGGGTCAGTGTACAATAAATGTTTTTCAGAAGGCAAAGATCCTGCTACTCTGTTGTGATTGGAACCGGTGAATGGAAACAGGGCAACAAACACAGTCATGGATATTAAAACTGTTTTTGAAGGAAGCTATAGAAAATGAAAGCATAAAATTGATAATTTCCATTTAAGACTTGTGGACAGTGCTAACCAGCCACACAGCATCTGGTCACTGTATAGGTGAAAAGTGTTTGGAATATTTGATCTCATTTGCAAAATGTATCGAAAGCTGCTTACGGCAATCATTCAAGTCACAAAGACACACAGACTGACAAGAGACAAACACACAGGCTGACTTAACCAGCCAGTGAAACATGGGAGCGTGTAACTGTGTCATTGTCTGCCCCCTGCCTCCAATGGTCTGACAGAAAGGACACTAGGCCAGGGGTGTCCATTGTGCTGCCTGCAGGATTACTTGATCTCCCAGGGGTCCTGCCCCTCTCCGTCTCCACTCATCACACACACACACACACACATGCATGAATATAGAGGCATAGAAAATTTTAGTTCTTTAGATCTCTTTAATGCAATTCAATTTGATGCATTCAAATGCATATGTTATCTATGCAGCTATATCTATATAGCTTTACTTGTATGGGCACATTTTTCTATTCTTGTTAACACATTTGCCTGCTCTTGTAATCAGTGCTAAATATCTCCACGCACTGTACAATGAAGGGATACACATAACATGTACAAACATGTTAAGAAAGTTTTAAAAAAAAATGTATTTCATAATCTACACTTTATCATGGACAGGTAATACTAGGGGTTCCTGTTTTAGTCCTCAGAGTGTGTGTGCACACATACAAACTTACTTCACTAACTACCTGGTCAGCAAAGTGGTATGTCAGGTGGTCAATGGGCCATCCTTAGACAGACATGGGTGGACCTCGCCACTCTCTGGGGGAAGAATGTGTGTGTGTGTGTGTGATCCAACCCCGGGTCTCCGGGTCAGAGTTCCTGACACACACTCACACCCAACTGGGCGACAAAATAATTAACTCTGACTATGATTGACAGACAGTTCATCACATTGACACACACATACACACACAAAGGGGGCATTACTTTCCCATTATCAGCACCGTAGACAAGACTGATGACCTGTGTTCTTTGTGTTTCTCATAATAAAAACTAAAGAAAAACATTTCAAAGATAGTGAAATAAATGACTGTAATAGTAATGATGATGCATGTCAACATTGTCATAGTAAGATAAATATCAAATCTGTAAACAATATGGAGTTTTAGTCCATATGGCTGAATCAGAGATCCAGAAACAGTTGTGGTTTATTTTTTCTCACCACATGTTCATCAGTTGCCAGCACCTCTAGCTATGCAAGCTTTTTTTCTTTTAAGTTTTTCCTAACATAATAGACCCTGTCACAGACATTCACCTAATTACACAAAACATGCATTGTTGAGTCATATGACTATGAGTAATCACTTCTATTTTTGGCCTTTGTGTGTCAATCTCCAAAATTCTCATATTACATAGAAAGCAAAGGGATGACTCAAAACCTCATCTTCACCCTGTTATACAAATGTCACATGTTGTCACTTACTCATAGGTATTTATTTTCATCCTACTCATTCCTGTGATATTTTCTTGTCAAACTGTCACATTTCATTAGTGTTAAGTTCCTGCTAAATTCGGCCTTGTACACCTCTAAAAAGGGGAATAACAAGTCTACCAAACTCCTCTCTGATTGCCCATCATGTGAGTCTTTGCCTATTGCACTCAGATTTATTTCAAGAAAATCACATTGTTTAAAATCTATAGTGGGGAAAGAGCAAATGAAAGTGCCTTGAAGAGAAAGAAAGAGGGAAAGAGAGGGAGTATCCTGTTCTTGGAGGTACTATAACACGGACAGCTCTGTTTCAGATAGCATGTTCACCTTTGAAGGGTGCACTTAAAAGTGTGGGTGTGTGTGGGGTGGAGAGGAGGCAGTAAGAGCGGGTCTGAGTGGGTGGATAGGGGGGTAACCTGTGGATTGAAATGGTGTGCCTCCCCCTGTCTGCCCTCCATCCCCTTGATTCTGAGAGGCCGTTTTTCTCTACGGCCACAAAGGGAAAGGGGTCGGATTGCGCCCGCACATTCACCGGCCCACTTTGTTTTCAAATGGTTTTGTTTAGTTGTGACACTGTAGACACCCAACACCTTCCAAGAATCTGAACTCTTCTGTGGGGGAGTACAGAGGGCGGGTGAAGAGGTAGCAGAGGGGAGGTATGAGGGGACCAGAAAGGAGGAAACTTTAGGGGTTGGAATTTCTTTTATGGGAATCGGGATTCAGCTACAGCATCATCTGTCTCTCTTCAAGGTTTTCTGTCCTGACTCCTTACTAAATAATGTGTGTTTTATCTTTAGCCATCCGCTCCTGCTCTGCCTCCTGTGCCCCACCCTGTTCCATACGGCTCTCTACTCTACCCTCTCCTCCAGCGCTCCCTCGTGCCCCAAGGCATTCACACTGTTTAATCTTTTCCACCTCTGAGTGTTTAAGCAGCTTAACACAGCAGGGCCTGGACTGCTCAGCCTAGAGTATAGGCTGATGCTTGACAGCTAATATAGGACTAATGCTAGGCTTAGCCCTTTCTTTTACGTGTCACTTTCTGCCAGTCTATTGATGTGTGTGACGCCCTACATGCATAATCATGTGCATGAATGATACAGATACGCACTCCGACACACACAAGTGTACGCCAACTCATTCTAAACCATCTTCTCCTCCTGGAAACACAGTGGTCTTATCAACTTTAACAAATTGATGAATTACATTGTTTAGTTGCTTTCAAAAGTATATCCATCCCAAGGACGAGGTGTTTCCTTTTAAATGCTCAAAAAGAATGTCTTTTTTGAAATGTTGCTTCCCAAAAGTGATACAACATTAGGTCATCATTAATTGGCTCACAGTGTGGATCATGTTCTATCTTTTCTAACTCTAATCTGCTTTCCAAACAACATTAAGCATTGTCTAAGAGAAAGGCTATTGAAACATGCAAGTATTGTAATGACATATATTAAATAATCTGTGTATTATTTAAATGGGGAAACATCATCTCATATGTAGCAATGCACAGGGACAGGCTTTGTAAATGCTTCTTGACATGCTTGACAAGGCAGCAGTACCTGAGCTCACTAGGGCCATGGAGTCAATTGCTACACATAGGCAGTGCTTTGAAGGGCAGGGGTGCGTGCCGGCATGGGGGTGGCACACACACACACACACACACACACACACACACGCGATCCAATCCACAACCATATACACCACATCCCAAAGGACGCATGGTGCAGTGACGAGCTGCAAATCCGACCTCGCCAAACGCCATCCGACTAGGGGCAGCTGAGTTCACCTGCTATTCTATTCACTCCTTGAGAAGAAAAGTGCATGTGCATGGAGAGAGAGAGAGAGTGTGTGTGTGTGTGTGTGTGTGTGTGTGTGTGGATGAGCGAGAATGAAAGGCAGCAAGAAGGGAAAATAACTCAAAAGATAGAGAGAGAGTGTGTGTCTGGGAGAAAAAAATAATGGATAAAGAGACACGGAAAGAGAGTAAGGGAAAGACTATCTGCTGCATTAACCTTCCCCTCCACAGTGCCAGTATGGAGTCCTTTCTGCACTCCTCTTTCAGCAGGGAGGACCCAGGGGATGGTAATGCTAAGCCCCACTCCATTCTTCCACCAGAAACTTTGATTTCCTATTAGGTTCCTCCTGATGGGGACTGATGGGGAGAGTAGGGGAGGAGAAGAAGGCAGGAAAGGACGGACGATGGAGGAGAGAAAAAAAGAGTGGAGGAAAAAAAAGTGGGAAGGGGCCAAAAGCAGAACAAAAAAAGGAGGGGAAGAGTAGAAGAGGGCGGCAAAAGCAGAAACAGATGCAGCAAGAGCATCGGGGAGGAGGAGGGAGAGAAGTGAAGATGAATGCGGAGGGCTGGCCACACATCACATGCAGCATATCCGCTGTGTGACACTGCCTGTCCCTGTCCTGGGTACCGAGGGCTTTGTTTACACCCAGCCCATTTTGTACTGACCTTTTTCAGCTGGCAGACATACAGACTGAGGTAAAAAGGCATACTTGGTAGCAGACAGGTTGGTATGCAGACAGACAGGTGAGGGACAGTATGACAGGTTTGTAGGGATGCAGGTAGAGAAGACGACAGGCAGAACAACAACAAAGTTCACAGAAAGGCAGAAAAGTAGAAACGACGTGAACAGAGACACAGAGGAACATTTTAACGATAATGCTGGAGATATTCTACATTGTTCTTCTTCTGGTGTTGGACCATCTCACAATACTTTCCAAATGTTCTCACCTCTCTGTGGCTCTTAGTCCCAAGACAATTTGTTCCTACCAAGGATGTAAATCTTTAAAAACTGAATCACAAATACATAGAAGTCAATTGCAAATTTTTGGGGGACTATTTTCAGCTGCAGATATTGTGAGCTGCGCAGCAAGTGTGGGATTGACTTTTTTTTTTTTTAAACTGCAGAGCCCATGTTTATTATAGTGAAAAAACATGTCACCCAGTGCAACTGCGTGGCTCATTTATGTGTGTTTTTTGACAACAATGGAGCTCTGTGGCACAGAGGAATAAGCTATATCAGCATTTGGCTGCACAGACAATACTTGTTAACTGGACTAATTCATTGTTGATTTTGGACTTTTCATTGAACTTGTTGACAATAATAAAAATACAGGCTATCACCAGACTCATCATTTAACACAGATAAGCAGACAGACAGATAGGAAAGTGGACAAATGGACAGAAGGTTTGTTATTCCTCCTCCCAACGGAAAACTCTTAACTTATCACCAACTATTTAAATCTTAGCTTGAGGGTCCATAACGAACTTTGCCTGAACCAAGGCTAAGGTTGCACAGAAGCACTGAAAAGGTCCATATTATTATCACAATACATGGGACACACATATGTGGCCTGCATGTTGTGTCACAGTACATGACCTCCCAGGAGGGCAATGCAGGAACAAAAACCCTTTGCTATACAAGGAGCACAAGTTCAACCGATCTCTGTTGTCGCCTCACTTGTCTCACAGATTTTGAGATTTTGCTGAGTTGAACCCATTATGAAGACAAGTATAGAGTTTTCTGGAGGACTGCAGGACGTATGGCTGATTTAGGTGAACATGTGGCAAGTCAAGAAACTTTCTTTGGGGGGGAAGAGAGAAATCACCGGAGAAACTTAGAATTTAATTGAATTTAATCAGAAAATTGACATATAACAATACAAAAAAAGTGAAAAAAGTATTAATTATGAATTATCTATTAATGGTTATCATTAACTAACCAAAGCATCTTCCAGGACGGGCCCTGGAGATGTATTGCTCTGGACAGCAACATTTATCTGTGTTTTTATGATAAGTAGTTCCCATGTCATGTGTGGGAAAGAGGGATGAGACAGATATTAAAGTTGTGTAGGCGAGACAGAGAGATATGGAGACAGAGACATACAGAGAGAGACAAAAGGGAGCGGGAGAGAGGTAGTCAGAGGGAGAATGATTGATTGATGTGGCCAGTGAGGCGTCACTGATCTCCAGGGGAGCCCGCCCTCCCTCCACAGAAGAGGATGTGGATTGGTTTTACTGGTGTGAAAACAGGCATAATGCAGTACTAATCTGGGAGGAGGAGGAGGAAGATAAGCACAGCCAAATCATCTACAAACAATGAGTTTGGAGACCTTTAACCCTGTATAGTCATTTATTTTATTTCACGTTTTTTTAATAGTTACATTTGAGTGGTTACAAAGACATTTCTTCCAAAAATCCACAAACTTATTTTCACAGAAAAAACAGCCTAATACATTTGAATTACACTGAAACAATAATGCAATTAGGGAACACGATTAAATTAAAAGGAAAATGTCTCAGTGAAAGAAATAGTGAGTGTAACAGGTGGAATTAGAGCCTGATCTCACCATCGATGTGTTTGTGATACCCTGCAGAGAGGCTTGCTAATCCGTTACAGCGCCAGGTAACGTCTGGCTGTATTAGCTGTGTTATCCTGCTGGGATCTTGTGTCTCGTTAAGAGTCCTTTACTCTTAAAGATGCCCTACATAACCAATAGACAACAAATATACTGAGAAATGGATAAAGTTAAGACCATCTAAAGGAAGTTTTTCTGACTCTATAAACTTTATAGCCTACATTTTCCTTTTAAAACAGCTATATAATGAAAATTGCTGTAATGATTTGAAGATATTGTGATCAGATTTGATATAATCACATTTTTAAAGCAACTCTTAATACATAAAACCTTGAGTGTAGGTATTTAAAAAAAGACTTAAAAAGATTTAAAGACCCTCAACTATTACATTTTCTGTCTATTTAAAAGTTCCGTGATAATCCCATTCCTTCACTGTGAGTGAAGTAGTGTGCCGTTGTTTTAATCGAGCAGCTATTGTTGTGTGAAGGAGACCACTCGAGAAATACATGATATTACCCCTCCTCTGGTGGGTGATGTGTGCAGTTGGGTGGGCTTTTCCTCAGGTTGCTGAGGGCCCTCATAAACAAGCAACACTCAACTTAATCCTAAATATACGGCATTTGTGTAGTATCATCATTTCAAGTGGCTGTATTATAGTCGTGACAGCGGGATAGTAACAGCTAGAGATTAACAACAAAATTCAGCAAATATTATAAAGACCTGTTTAACAGGCATTTAATGTTTTCATGTCCTCTTTTTAAATACGTGTAACTTACACAGGTCAACCCGAAAAATGAATGTTTCATTAATTAATTGATTCATTAAAAAAATAAGTATCTTACAAACAGTCAAAGTCTTGAGTCTTGTGGAATAATGCCAGTGAACCAGTTGAACTTGGTTCCTTGCTTCTGGATTTGAAGCGAGACAGTTTAACACATGAACATTAGCGTTGTTTAACGCTTAATGCTGCAGCATTGAACAGTCTGTTATCTGATATACCTGGCTGGTTTATGCACTAGGCCAAAGGTGTGCGAGTACATGGCGTGTTGACAAAAAGGGAGCCCAGACGAAGCTCATTCTCTGTGATTGTGTGTGTGTGTGTGTGTGTGTGTGTGTGTGTGTGTGTGCGTGCATCAAGTTTTTGTCCACACAAATGCACTTGTGCCTCTCTCCATCTAAACTCCTGTGTCACTCTTAGTCACCAAATCTCAATTGCCTGCTTTTCAGTGCACAGAAATGGCTTTCCACAACTCCATTGTGCGCTGCCTCCTTCCTGGATCGCCGGCTGAATGGACAGATTGAAAGGAGGGGGGTGAAAACGATAGGACATGTATCTCTAATTGGTAAGATGGAGGAAAAGATGTGCATGTGCAGGTACGTGTGAGCGTCCACCGACGGCTCTGTGTGTGTCTATGTGCACCTGGGAGAGGGAGACAGGCGAGGTGAGGGTGTGCGCTGCTGCTGTCTGTGCTCTGTGTGCTGTGTGAGTGCGGGACGGAGGCTGTAAGCGATACCCTTGTCTGTTCCCTACTTGCCCCACTCTGAGGCCGCTCCACCCAGGCCAGCCCGGGAGAGAGTGGGGGTCCCCTGGGAACTGGACAGGACAGGGAGGGAGAGGGGGGCAGGATGGAGGCCAGGCTTTCAGCCACTATGAAAAGGAGCGGAATCAAATACAAGCAAAATCTCCTTCAATATACTGTATCCCTCACCTGAGTAGGGCAGCTAGCTGAAAGGAGATCCGCGGGGGCAACTGTACAATGGGCCTAGGGAGGACAAGAGAGGAGAGGAGCGATGTAGTTAACTTAACAGGTGAGTGGGGGCAAAAATAGCAAGGCTTAGTGAGAAAGAGAAAGGAGAGGGAAGAGAACCATCTTCT
Organism: Bovichtus variegatus; assembly: GCA_943593645.1. Classification (NCBI taxonomy): domain Eukaryota; kingdom Metazoa; phylum Chordata; class Actinopteri; order Perciformes; family Bovichtidae; genus Bovichtus; species Bovichtus variegatus. The sequence continues at coordinate 20,969,404 of CALSCE010010657.1, read as the reverse complement.
GCTACAGCTACAAAATGTTCTGCCTTTGACCTTTGCACCGACCTGAAGGCAGAAGAGTCACCAGCGGGCACCGCAGTTAAATATTCGTGTGGCTTTGGAGGTTGAATGTCAGTCCTCATCATCATCCTCTTCTTACTCTTCTTCTATCCCCCGATTTTGCTCTTCTCTTTATGCTTGTCCTCGATCCTGCTAAAACTCTTATTCTTCTCTTTCCCTCCTTCAGGACAGGCCATTGGTGTGTGTTCAGGCACCGAGTGCAACGTTTACATCTTGAGGGGGAAAAATGTAGAACAAAAGACTCTGTCTTCGCTTGCAGTCGGAGATATTATCTAGTAATAGTGTTTGGGTACACAGACCTTCATCAGGTTATTTATGTCTGACTGTAAGTGACAAAGACAATGTGAGGAAGTCTGTTGTTCAATGCTTTTGATCCTTGGTCTTCTCCACACACCTGTCAATCTACAGGTGGAAGTTCTGCTCTTACATCTTGAGAAATGACATTGTTTTAAAACTTGAATGTTTACATATTTATTCAAATGATCTTTTATCGTTAGAAATGAATCAATCAAACGGCTTCGTGCAGGCACCTGAAACAGAGTCTGGTCACCTGGTTTGGCTGATGAACCTGACACTGGTTACTCATCAAAGTGACAATCTGTGACATATGGAGCGTGTTCAGGTTATGTACACATGTTTGTACAGCACATGTGAATCTGGCAGACTACCAGCGAAGGTTACGTGTGTTACGTGTGGGGGAAATGAGCTGTGTCAAGTGAGTAGGTGGCGGAGACATACTCACGAATGCTCACCTGTGTTTAAGGACACACACATACACACGTATAAGAACAACCTACCTCTCTGCTCTCTGACCCTCTCACACACCTCTCATGTTCCAAGGTGTGAAAAAGATGGAAAAGCACCTCCAGGCAAGTCACTTCCGAAGCTTCCAGAGGTGAAGGTCTCTTCCCCGGCTGAGGAGGCCGGCTGCACGCTCTCCGTAACCCGACCCTCCTGGAAGTCACACTGTGTCAAGGGAGTATATACCTTGCATTTGAGGTGTTTCCTATTGGGAAGTATAAGTACACTACACACACTCACACACACACTCACATAGACAACACACAAGACGTGCACACACACACACACACACACAAAAACACACCCATTGCAATTGAGGTGTTGAAATGAAGTGGTTAAAAAATGTTTTGAAAGACATTTTAGAAAATGGCACAAAGTAAATCAAAGCTATAATAGAATATAGAATAGAATAGAAGTTTTATGAATAAATAAAGCTTTAGAGTAATATGAGAAAACAAAGGAAGGATAAAACATCTCTAAAAAGATAAGAGGACATGTTTCGGGAAGTGATTTACAAGACACAGGTGACACACACACACACACACACACACAATACAATGCACACAGATGTACATGGAAGGACATGAACAGAAAGATATATGTACACACATCAAAATGTTACATCCACAAACATGCAAATCTACCAAACACACTCACACACACACTAAACCACACAAACACAAACAAAGCCATGTAACTGATTCCGCAGGAGCATTGAGCACTGTGGATAATTGGTAGCACTATTGTGCTGCTCTTCAATGGGCCGGTTACCCAAGAAGCCTCATGTTCGTGTTCATGTACATTTGCTTTGAAGGTGGCGCACACAAAGAGCTGAACCCTGCCCATAACAAAGCCCTGGGAGACCCTGCTTCACCCAGAGATGTCTTTCATGGAGAGAACCGCAGAGATAAATGATCTTCTTCCTTCGGACAGTGTGTATATACTGTGAGTGGGACTGTGTCCACGTGTGTGTGTGCAGGTGGACGTGCTTTAAGGGACTGCCGTCTTGTCATCATAGAAACCACAGGACGTGTTTTGTCAAAATAGTTGGAATCTACCGCTTTAGAAGATATAAAGCCCTCAGCTTTGTGACCATTTCCAAATCAGGAGAAAAAAATGGATGTGTCTGTGTTGCAATGACTCTGTCTTTGTAGCTATTATGTATATTACGCTTTTGCATTTTGCAGAAGACTTATTGTCATTACGCAAACTCATGCTGTGGGCTGTTTAATAACCTCCCTAGATAGTTGTAGCACTTGCTCACAGCTGCAGAATGGTCATAAACAATGAGACATTTCTGTATCAGCTCTTCAACAAACGGCTCTTTAGGATTAAGATGCATTATCCCAATATGTGTTCATTATTGTTATCAAAATCAACGGCTCGATTCAATCATTCCTTATTTGCAGTGGTTATTTGCCACAATAGACACTTCTGCAATAAATAAGTAGACATTTGATCCTGTTTAAACATTTTATCCACATTTATGTCATTCTCTGTTTCTAGCAGGTGGGGAGAAAAATCACACCACCCTTTTTGATAAAAAAATGTTTTAACGCAAACACTTTTTTTTCTTTGTCTTGAATTCTGGGAGCTTCACAAGAAATGTAGAACTTAATACATTTTCAATACAACTCTAATAAAAGACTAAATATAAATTGGGGGAAAAGACATAAATACATGGAAACAGTTGTGGAAACCAACATTTGATTTTACACAGGCGTGAGATGCAACAAAAGTGATTCTTTTAAAAGTAACTTTTATAAAATAAAATAAAAATGTTAAACAAATAAAATGATTCACTCATTATTTTACTGAATCTGTGTTTTTTATTTTAATTTTTTTTATTTAATAACTTAGGTTGAAGTAATACATACATAAACTGATAAGTTCTACTTATAACAGTTATCATATGGTTTATACTGGGCACAGCTTTAATGTTTCACTCATGGTCACTGCCTCAGTCTAAAAGTTCAGTTTAAGCAATTTATTTTCATTACTTTTGATGTTTTTTTGTCGAGTGTCTCCACTGATGTTAATGTTTTGTAATTGTGTGATTTACTCTCAACCCTGTCTGAGAAAAAAATGTCTTTCACAACTCGGATCACAACACATGCATAAATCCGTTGACATTCATAAGGCATGAATATTAGTAAGAGCATTTTGTACGTCTTCCCTGTCATTTCAGTGTAACAAAAGAAAAACGTTGCAAATATAAATGCTACAATTCCTACAACTGTGAGTCCCAGGACTACCAAGGCGCCTCATTAACTATTAAAAGCACCGCTGAGTTGGAGCATGCAATGCAACAGGTGCTCATTGAGTCACAGCTGCATTGTGTGTGTTTGTGTGATCACTATAGGTTACGCTACAGTACATGATAATACAGGGCTGTGGTGGCTAATGAGAGGTGAGGGCTTCAGGGTAATTTAAGGGTAAGACTCAACAAAGGGGTAGTTATGTTTCCTTAGCACTTAGACCAATTTACAGTTGGCTGAATTTAACTAAACTGAAACCACTGAGCTGAACACTGTCTGTCAATCTATCTGTCTGTCTCTCTGTCTGTCTGTCTATCCATCCATCCATCCATCTTGCTTACTCTTACTCCCTGTAACTCCCCATCATGTCCCCTGATTCCGTTGTCTCTACTCTCTCTTTTCCCCTCCCTCTCACTTATTATTCTGTCTCTATCTGCCCATGGTGTCCTCACTCGCCACCCTCTCCCGCTCTCTCTCTCTGGGACAGCAGATGGAGACTATGGCCCAGTTCTGCCTTTTGTTCTGGGTCCCCAGAGAGACCTGTGGCTTTTTGGACAGCACACAGCTCGGCTCCCCATATCTCATACAAAATGCAAGCGCCTTTCTTTTCATTAAAAAAGGAAGCTGTGGAATGCACATATTCTGAATATATTTATTGAAATGAGCATGACTACGGAGGCTTAAAACATATTGAACGCACTTCTTGTCTAAACATTGTTTATCACACCCTGACTTCCCTGGAACTTTTTGTGTCAGCTTTTCATGCATAAGATCTTCTTTAATGCATGTTAGTTATTTTAGTTATTTTAGTGCTGCCTATTGGTTTTGAACTGTCTCCTCTGCATAGCACATGGTTTCAGTACAGTGTATGGTTGTACTTATAGCCCATATTATATTAAGTTTAATGGATGCACTCATTTTATTTGCCAAAAGGAGAAGTTAAAGATAAATTCCTCTTGATACTTTGAAACTTGTGAGTCTGCCACTTGTTGTTTATGGCATCCACACGTGTCAGTGCTCTCAGGTTCTCACTAACTCCACCACTGTCGTTATTTTTCATACCGTCCGTGCTGTGTAAATAATGAATGTGCCTGAAACCTCAACCTGATCAGCATCCCACCTGTTGGAGCTGTTTACCTCCCACTTTCAGAAATAAAGCCTGTTAGTTAATAATACCACCATCATGAAGACCAAATAAAAAAAATGCAGGCTATTATTTCAGGAAAAAAAACCATTAATTTAGCCTAAAAGGCAACGTGAGCTGTTTGTTTTAACTTCAGCAGAACGTACATACCTTCTGCTGACTCCAAACAGATTTAGATATTAAACTGAAGATAAGGATATAGTTTTATTAGAAGTTGTGCCCCGTGTTTTTTTTAGCGGTGATGCAAATGTAAACTCTGGCACGGTTGTGGATTTACTCGTTACCCACATTTTGGTGGTCAACATAATTTGCATGATAGCACAATGAAATAAATAAAACCAAACGTTTTCGTTGAAATATAAAACGCCCTTTAAAGCGTCCTCTGTCTTGTGCAGAATACATATATATTTTACAGCTAATCGCCCATAGTTTCATTTTCTCCTGCGCTTAATATGAATGAACATTAATGGAAGTCTGAGAGTGTGCTAAGAAAGTATATTTCAGCTGGCCTAAAGACTGGGACCTCATTTAATTAATCACATTTTTTAAAACCTGCTACTAAATTGCGATGATTCCCCTTGTATGTTTCTGTATTTCTACAGTAGGCTATCCCTTGGAAGTGTTTACTGAAACTAGATCTCCTTTCACCGCAACACGAACTTGCTGCAGATGGCTGTCTGATCATACTCAGATACAGTTCTACCTGCATAAATTCTGTTAATAATTGAACACAGCATCCTCATTAAATTTCACTTTATTCCCTGCCTTCAGGAGGCGAGCAAAGGGGCACGGGCTGTGATTGGCTGAAAACAGTGGGTGGGAGACGGAGCAGTGACAGGTAGCGAACAGGTACTTCAGGCAGTTTCATAAATAATTTCGAAGTAGTTATTTTGCCGTTTTTGTATCACGCCCCTGTGTCCGCCAGGCTTGTGACACACTGTAGATGAGTCGCAAATAAGTTGGAGAACGAGAGAGGAGAACAAACTTTAGCCTCACGCAGCAGGACAGGTTGCCAGTGCCAGAGAGCGCGGTGCGTGCGTGCGTGCGTGCGGCTTTCACGTCCACATGCGCGTGTGTGTTTGAGTTGATAGGGAGAGAGAAAGAAAGGAGAAAGAAAAGTGGAGAGGAGGAGGTGTACCGACGTGTGTGTGTGTGTGTGTGTATGTGTGTGTGTGTCTTTCTTTAGTTGAGAAAGTGTGTTCCCTCTCGAGCCAGGTCCTCGGGGACACGGTGGGGACCCGCGAGCGCTCACCAGCTGACAGCGCGTGCTTCATTGAGGCCATCCAACACCTCGGCCCACGAGCCTGCCAACAATAGCCTGAAATTAATGCACACTCCCCATTACCAATTCTAGTATTCACCAAATGGAAGACATGGCAACAGTTCAGAAAAAAGAAAAACTTTGAACCGAATGCGGAGAAGAGTCTTGCAAGAAAACAACACTGCGCTATAATTCAATGCAGCGTTTCTCTGTGTCAAAGTTACCATAAACTTCGCAGTTTAGCACGCACAATCACAGGACTGTGGGCCAGGGGGCGCGTGCACCTACAGCATATGGCAAGCGAGCGCGTGTTGGACACGTTTCACGTCGCTGTCAGTTTACGATAAATAACATAGGAGGAGATCAAGTGTTGAAAGTTTCTTTAATCAAATGGAAAGGCCTACTTGTGTGGTTTAAAGTACAGATATTATTCACTCAACATTAACTTAGTAAGGCCCCGTTAATGTGCTGTGACTGTGCAGCCTACTGTACGTGCAGATTTCGTTATACAATATATTCAATTTCTAAAATTAGGTAATAAACCTATTTTTTATTAATCTATATCGAATTGACCTTATTATTATTATTGTTGTTGTTAATATTACTACTAATAATATTAATAATGTTGTTATTGGCTGATATAATAGCAGAAGCCTGTTCAGTTGTTAACAAGCTTTATTAGTCCTAAATACTTCGTTTTTCAACCATCACCCACCACCAATAATAATAATTATACCAAATAATCTATTATTTTTTCATTTTGATCTTATTTTTTGTATGGGTAAAAATGATATGGAAATATTAAATTTGAATTTATTTTAAAAGTAATAGTTGACAAAGAGTTAATTGCGGTTCTACGGTGCGTGTAAACAACAGAGACAAAGAAACATTATATTTTCGTTTGCTTTTTTATTTCCAAAATCAAATGAATATAACAATAAATGGCAAAATGATAGCTTTTTTCAGTAAATGTAACTATGGAGTTATAAAAATCAAATCAAATGAAACATATCAGCAATAAATACATGTCAATTAATCTCATCCAGTGAAAGCAAAAGACACACAAGTTCATTTGAAGATACAAAAGAAAATACAAAAGAAGGCAGCATTGATGGCTACATTAAATAGGCTATTTGTATGGAATTGGCAGTAGGCTACTACACTAAAAAACAAAGCAAACAATATTGTTCATGGTTTGAAAACAAAAGTTGTATTTCTCAAGCCTCTGGCTTGTATATTTTTAAAGTGCACATTAGGAACTTTTGAAGTTGCAAAAGAAAATACATTATACATACAAATAAACAATTACAAACATAAACCACAACAAAAAAAATCATATTATAGCTACAACAATGTTTAGTGTTTTTTTTTTTACATTATCAAATATAAGCAATGATCCATAAAGTTATGATTTTGTGGAAGACAGCTTTTTGGTCGGAGTGACGTGGGAAATACCCATGGCAGTGCTTCGCGCGACATGGCAGAGGGGTCTTCCTACCACGTCTCCATGGAAACTGGAAATTATAGGCTATACATCTATTGGCAGAACCGAATTAGGCCTATCTCACACAAAAAACAATCTTAAAACTATGTAACAAGTTGATAAAATAGAATTAGGCTATTGTTAAAAATTGAAAATGACTTTTTTGTAAAAGCAAAAATTTCCCTCCTTAAAAAAAAATGCATTTTGTGAGCAACAGATAGACTGCATGATTGACACTGTTTACGGACGTACGTTTGTTGAAGGCCATAGTGAGCCGTTAATAAAGTCTGTTATCAGTTTTCTTTTTAATCATTCAGTAAGCAACAGTGTGGAGATGGTGATGGTGGCGCGGTAGCTTGAGTTCTGAGAGGTCATCTTCTTCACTGGAGTGGATCTCCATCGCTATTTCATCTGAGTCACTGAAGTGGGAGTGCGGGGAAAACTCTCCGTCGCTCCTGGGAGACTCTTTCCTCCCACTTCCCACCGGTGCGAGGGAACTGCCTGCCCGCGTGGAGGAAGCAGGAGAGGGCGAACGCATCGCCTCTTCAACCAGAGCGGAAAACGAGCCGTCGTCGAAAGAGGAGCTGAAAGGCATCGCGCTGATGTGGACAGCCGCCGCTTTCCTACAGGTTGTAGGGGACGGGGACGCCCTGTCCTTTGCACCATCAAAACCAACGGTGGATGGAAGCATAACGTCACACTTTGGCGTGTTGTTGTTGTTGTTATTGTTGTTGTTGTTGTTGTTGTTTGAGACTTCTTTATTGCTGTTGTTGGAGGTGCCCGGACCTTGGAGCAGATCAGCCAGAGCGTTGATGTAAATCTGCGCCATCTGTAAAGTTTCATATTTGGAGAGCTTCTTGTCATTGTCAAACGCCGGGATGACGCTGCGCAGCTCGTCAAACGCGTGGTTAAGCCCGTGCATCCGCCTCCTCTCGCGCGCGTTGGCGGCCACGCGCCTCTGCTTATGGACTCCGTTGTTAGGTTTGCTGGACTGGGCTCTCTGTCTCGTGGACGTCTCATCATCGGAGCCGGTGACCGTGCCTTGAAGACTGCACAGGTCCCTGACTTTGAGCGAAGAAGAGGCGGGGCTTTTTTTTCTGTAGCTGGGAGGGCTGGAGTGGCCCGAGGACTCCGGGGAGCAACTCTCTGAAAAATGAAAACACAAATGTACTGAACCTGTTTGGTTTGACCATCTATAATAAATGCAAATGCTGTTGTGCATATTTTAGTCGTTATTAAGCGCATACCAATGTTTTAACCTACTTAAACTCTCCGTGCAGAAAATAAATGCTTATTCTGCCTATTTGAGACCTTTAGTGCACGCAATAAAACTTAATCCCCACCGCAAAACCCAGATGCCTGTTGCATGTGAAGTTGCACTGCAGGTGATATTGGTTTGAAATATTGTCCAAAAGTATAAGCGGCGTTTCTCACCTTGGTAGGAGCCGGTGCTCGGGCAGGGCGAGTGCCGCAGGTAGTCGGGTGAAGTGGCGTGTGCCGCGCAGGTGCCAGAAGGCTGCACCGGAGCCAGCCAGGCGCGTGGGTCACTGCCGCTGTCCACGAGCGTCAGTCCAGGTTCGTAGCGGGACTCCTCGAGCTGCTGCTCCCCTCCCCTCTCCACCAATCTCGGGCTCTGCAGCCGCGAGTTGAGGACTGCCACCTCGCGTGCACCTCTGCTCCAGTCTTCCACACTTTGGACATCCATGTTTCCAAAATAACCAAAAGGCAGATTAAACCGACAAACAGTATATAAAAGTTCTTGGAGGCACGCACTGCTTTGCTGTCGCACTTTGTGAGTATGACTGTCGCGTGCGGGACTCCTTCTCTGATGTCTCAAGGCGCGGCGTCGGTTTAAAAGGCGGCACGCGCCTGGGAGCCCCCCTCCTCGCGCTGGTCGCGTGTTGACGTCCAATGAGAAGTCTCGGTAAGGCCCGAGAGAGGTGATTATGGCCCCCCGAAGCCGGACTGTTTATGATAACGTTACAATTTAAGGAGTGTTTAACGCAAGGGAGGTAAGGGGAACCTCCCACAGGACGCACGTGCATGGGGAGGTTACGGTTTTAGGTAAGGAGCGTGGACAGGGCGAGACTTGCGCAGCTAGGCAGAATTCCATACTTGTTCGTGTGTCTGTTTTACAGTCATGACATAGGGAGGGGAGCGGGAGGAGAGGGAGCTGAAAAGGTTGAAAAGGGTTCATTTACCAACCTCGACTGTCTAAACTGTTCCCAGTGCACAGTGCGGCGTAACGGCTGCATGGAAGTGTGCGTCCCGTTGGCATCAGGGTTGGAACTGAACCCCCGTACTCCAAAGTTCAAGTCACACCTTATTCCCAAACAGTCACTGTTAGGTGAGAGAAAGGAATATATCACACATATTTCCCCCTGATCAGATCATAGTATGATGCTTCATCTCAGTAAGGAACTATGGATGTGTTTACATTTAGAAAACAGCTGTATTTCATCCCTCAATAGTGACACAAATACATGGAATAAGTTTTAGAAACAAAGTGGAGGGAGGAAAAAGCCTGACCACAAAAGAAACTTTGGGCTACGTAAAGCTTGACCAGAAGTCAGCTGGAAAAAAAAAAAGATGCCAAAACGCTCACTGTCAATTCATTCATTCTAAGATCATCTCCAGTTTCCATTTTTCTTTTGTAGCGGTTCTAAAACCTTTTGATCCAGCTCTCGGAACGCCCTGTCGGTAAAAAGGGCTTCACAGGGAACGGAAACATGAGCAGGGGTCTCGGGCTCAACACTGTTACGAGCCGTGTGTGGCGCGCGGTTGCAACTGGACGCGCGCGCACACACACAGACGCAAATGCTCGCGCAGACAAATCACGATGTGTAGCTGTTATTTAGAGTTTTAATATTTATTTATTATACACTATTTCAATAAGAGCTGCGAACACAAGTTAAAAGAAGAGATTGTATAGCTGAGCAAGAAAGACTGTGGACACATTATTAGTATTTAGGGAACCACCTGCAGTCTGCCGATCAAAGCGACCATGCTTACTGAGATGCAAACTTTAGGCCTAACCTGGCAAATGAACAATGGGCTAATTGCTGGGTGGAAATTGGCAATTTAAGCTAATTGTCACGGTCGATTTAGGATAAGAAGGATATAGCCTGAGCTATGAGTGAAATACAGTGGTCCAATGTATGAGGTACAATGATGAAGGGCCAAGCTGTTCGGCTACTTCCCCAGTCCAACTTCTCACAGTCTCGCAATTTGGCATTCGGGGCAAACAAATATATTATAGGCAGTAGGCTATGGTCATATTTATAATCATCACAACTTTGACCTAAAACATATAATATAGCCTATGTTAGAAGTGTGGGTTTTAATTTAAAAGGAGCTGGAAATTATAGGGAACACAATTTGGTGGAAGAAATATAATTTCAGAGATAACCCGACATCAATCTTTTCTATTTTTTATTCATGTATTCATCATGGGGACGTCTTGTGGGCTAGAGGTCTGGCGCCGAGCGTTCGCCCCCCCTTCCCACCTACAAGCCCCCCATCCAACGGGCCGGGCCGGGCTCCTGAAGCTACCGACAGGTTGGATATTGTAGCTGGCGATTATTAAAGTGTCGAGGCCACAATGGAGACTCTATGTTCCATTGGTCACGCCTGGGGGGCTCCTCGAGTAAGAGGGGAGGGAGTCTCCCATTCCAATGCGCGAGAGGAGTCTGCGTGCTGCCGCTTCTCATTCCCATCTCCCGGGAGACAGGGGCGCGACGGGCACGAGACCGGAGTGAGGGGAGCTGGACAGGAATGTCAAAACTTAACTGTAGCCTTCCCTAGACTCACAGAACACAGGGTGTTGTCTTAGATGAAGTGCTAAAATATTTATTCAGCCACACCTAAGGGAACTGTCTTGTCTCCAAACGTTATATGTTTGACACACAAACACCTGGGAAAATCAAGCGTAATTGAAAACAAAGTGACTATAAATGGAAACTTTTCTGTGCAAATAAGCAAGAGGTTCCTTACTTAGACAGCTTTAGGTACACGATGAACTGCGCATATAAAATAAGGCCTATAATCAACTTTAAAATGATGTGTTATCGTAGATTAAAATATTTATAATGCTACTTACATGTTAATGCTGTAGGTGCGGATCAGTACTAATCCAATAATGTAAGATAACACTTTTGAGATACTTCAAGGCCTACATTTCACTCCTAATACTAATGTAGGCTACTTCCACTTAAGTACAATTATGAATGTAGGACATTAACTTATATATATATATTCCTACAGTGTTGTATTCCTACTTTTAATTAAGTAAAAATATCCAGACAGTTCTTCAACTTCTTAAAAAACATGTGTTGTGCCTTAAACAACTTAGTCCAAGTTGCTTGTCCCCTGAAACGATCACACATTTTAAATGCAAGTAAACTTTCGCCAAACAGAAAGAAGAGCATGTTTTAGGTCCAGGTTTACTCATCATGGGGATGATTGAAGGCAACACCGATGCTGACTTTGATCTCTTATTCGACTTGTACAATAATATGAAAATGTCTAGCTTGATGTCAATCGGTCGTCACTCGTGTCCAGTGGAATTCCATGCACCATCAACATCTGATGAATTACTTTCTTTCATTATTGTTTTTAATGTTATAATTTGGGCAATTATATTGTTATAACGCATAAAGTATGGAAGAGAGACGGGAGATCTCAGACTATTGGGGGAAGGGCTAAATAGTGCCACCAACTGGTAAAAAGTGAGAACTACAATGTAGTGCTTCATTGAACTTGACAGCTTTCGTCCTCAGCAGCGTGTCTATCCAGCTGTTAACAGCAGCACATCGGCCTTTGAAGTGATAGCCTATTTGAAGTTAAAGACACAAAAGCTTCAGCTCATGGTTGAACTTAAAATTCATTCCACACATAAAATAATCTCAGATCACCAAAACTATTAAAATGTGTTATGGTTGGCATTTTGGTTTTCGCTTTCACCCAATGTCCCAAATCTATTAGGTTTAATGATGAAGCCACAACGAGGCACATTCCCCTTTCAGGCCGTATTAAATGACATCCTGCATCCATCAGTTTTCCTTGTGTCTTTGTTCTGGATCAATTGGCTCTTTGAAAATTAAAAAATAAAGATTAAACTGTCACATGCAAGTTACCCCCCAAATGCCGGGTTAGTTAGTCATTATTAAAGGTTCAAACCTTAAAGCTGGATTTTTCTTGAGAAACGTTTTCTTTTGTTGAATGATTATTCTGGAATCTTCTCTGACTTCACATAGAAACTCAGATTCCCTTTGTTGCCTATTGGTAAAATAATAAAAAGAAATACTAAAGACTACTTACTAGTATCTGGGCGAACTCGCCAGTAAGATGTGACTTGCGCAGTATTAGTAACCATTTCTACTGGAAAACAAGAATACGAGCCACATGCACTGGAAACAGAAAGCTGTTCATTATTCTGGAGCCTATTCAACACAATACATTGACTGTGAAACTTAAGCGAAAGGTAAAAAGTTGGTCATCAGTGAGGTGCCTCTGTCTTTGAATGGAAAACGTCCCTTCGAGGAGTCATTGCTGTGTTTTGAGAGGTGCAGCTCATCTCTGAGCCTCTAAATGACAAAGAATCATAAACAGTTATTATTCAAAGCTGTTGATCAATAAGATGATGTATATGTATTCACCATCTGTCTTGATGACCAAAAACAACAAATACCATCCCACTGTAGAAAACCTGTTTATTAGACAAATTATACACAGAAAGCTTCGCCACTTGTAACAGAGGCCCCAGTTTGTTCAGTTTTTGAATAATATGCAACACATACAACAAAATAGGCCTATATTAAATACTGTACATCATACATTTTTGAAAATTATCAAGTAAATCCTGTAGTTCTATGTATGAAATTAAAAGTGTTAACAGATAGCGCAAGAGCAAAGTTGTGCATGCTTTCTTTTTAACCAACTTGCCACTTTTTGTTATTTAGCCAGCAAATAATAAAATGAACTCAGGATGACATGAGAAAAAGCAAAGAGTTTGTGTTTATGTGTTTATGTTGACCATGGACAGAACAGGGGGAAACCAAATGCGGTAACGTGACTGCTAAACTCAACACTAGAGCTCATCATGATATACTCTTTTCTTTTTGTTAAACAAAAATAGCATCAACATGTAAAATATACATTTTTATAATGTCTCTTTCATTTATACTAAATAAAACCTTTTAAATGTCTGTGTTCTATTTGTCATTCGATAGCCATAGTGTAGTCTAATATAAGAAAATAATGCCTAAGAATGCTTGCTTCAAAACACTGTGGCTTGACTGAGTTCTCTACGCACAACATTTTGCGGTTTTAGTTCTTAAAGATAACAAACTGAAAACTTGTTCTAAACAACTAACATTATCATTTATTAATACAGTGTTAGTGAAAAAGATTTGGTTCCATTTGACCACCCCACCCCCTAATCCACAAAATATTCCTTTAATGATCTTAATGTACCGTTCCCCACCCCCACCACAAAATGCACCTTAATGGTCTCATTTGAATTAATTGGCACTTTTTAAAAAAAAAAACAAAAAAAAAAACAAGTTATATAAACAGTACCCTTAACATTACAGATATGAAATAGAAGTATACTTCGGACTCATCTCATAAAAGGCAGCCATTGGGTTCCGATGGCCGTTGACTCTTTGTGACATTCCCATGACCCTAAAGCACAACCACTGATTTGCTGCTCTAAAATGTTTAAAGTTCACGGTGATATTTTGGGTTTGACTGGGAGTCGTGAGGGTACAGCGAGCTAGTTGACACATAAGGCCTGTACTGAAGTTGCTGTTGCAATGGCTTCTCCCCAACACAAAATAAACTCCATTTCACCACTTGAACCTGATAAGAAGTGATTAATGAACTCGAACATGACATGACCTTACGTAATGAGCTTTTATCTTTTAAACACCCAGGCTATGGCAGCACTAAAATTAAGCAAAACAAAGAAAACGTAAAAGTTTGAATGACTTAATGATGCAAAACCAGAGACTACAGCACTCATTTAGCAGTTTTTCAAAGTTGCTGAGAGAAAAAAACAAGTAGACAGCTCTGAACAATGTTATTTTTTGTACTTCCTGACCAAAACACATTCCACGCATTAAAATCTATTTTTTTCAAAAACAAAATTCAATAAAAGACATATAATAAGCATAAGCTTCTTGAAGTCTTTCGGCTTGTCTTTTATGTTTTTTTTTTTTTCTTTAAGTTGTTTTTTTTTTTCGTCATCCCTTTTTACGATCCCTCTGAGAGTTTGATTAGAGGAGTTCACCTTGACTTGAAAAGCAGATAGCACAGTACAGGTGAGAAAAGAAAAGGTCAGATCTACATACAATCACTTACAGGTCTGTGGGCACTGGTACAGTGCAGTGGGGTTGACAAAGAGTCTTCAATGTGCATCAAAGTGTTGAAAACAGTTTCAGGCTGATGCACCAAAATGGCAGAAATAGTTTAAGATCACCGCACCAAACTGGTGATTCAGTGTCATATTGTTGTACTGTCATGGCATTTCAGCGGTTTTCAGATGGATGCACCGTGATGGGGTCAGCATGTGTTCAGCTGTAAAGTCTTAGGTCTAGTCAAGCCACCTTGGAGATAATAACACATTTAGAATCCCAGGTATTGGTGAAACGACACCAGAGAAGAGAAAACTTAGTATGGACTCCCACATAGTGAAAAGGCAGAGTAAAAGTGGAGAAGTGGAATCTTCCGATATTCACTGAGATCGGGCCTTTTCAAAACTACAAGGGGCTGCTGTATGTATTCCCAGGGCTACAGACAAAACTATTGTTATATATGTCTTCATAAAATAACAACTCAATAATTGCTTAATAGTGTGAGCCCCTCGGAGTTGTTTAATGGCTAACGACACCACCATCCATCCACCAATGGCAGCCCTGGAGCTCACAGGAATATAGACGTGTTTCCTGTGGTAGGAGTAGTACAAACTAAACCCTCCAAGGTGGGGTTAAGATAATAATAGTCAGGTCATTTCAGCAGATTTCCATTACATGAGGCAGTCCTCATATAGTAAAACAGAAGCAATAGAAAAAGATCCCCTTTCACACGTATCCCTAAAAATAATCCCCCAAACAATCACAAGAACGACAACAATAAAGCAAAGATTCAAGCCCCCGCCCCCCTGCCCCCCTTCCCTTTTTGCACCTCACCAGCATGGTTTGCAGGAGGTTAAGGAACGCCCCAATAGGCCTCCACCTCCTTCGTCTTCTCCACATACAAAATGGACACCCCTTGAAACACCCAAGCAGAAACTGAAAACATATGTACACATCTCTATCCTCTGATTTTTTTTTTAGCTTAGCCGTAATGTATTTATTCTACCATCCCATGACCAACCCTAGCCACCTCGCCTCCTTCTGCTCCTTTCCTCCTGAACCAAACGTATACATAGAAACTCCTCATATAGAGGTGCCCCTGTCTGGATCATTGCCATATCCAAAGTTGGGTCCTGGACCTGTGGGCTGGTAGGGGATGGAGGACATTGTTTTAATGGGGCTGCGGAAGAAGCCACCGTTGGGGGCCCTCTGCCTGAAAGGGCCAACCCCGCCAGTCCGGTGGTCCTGTAGGACGCCTCCGCCACCGCTACCGAAACCAGCGGAAAATCCAGCAGCGGCTTTGGCAGAGAGGCTACGGCTGAGGGTCTGGATCTGCTCGGGGATGAAGGTGGTGGTGGTGATGTGGGTGTTGCGGAAATCGCTGATCTGCTCGAGTGCCTGGCGCGCGGCAGGCAGCGCATCCATGTCAAGGGGCGTTAAATCGACGGAAGAGGTGGAGAACTGCTTGTGGGGGCTTTCATCCTCGGTGCACAAGCTGTTAACCCGGCGGTGTAGGTGCTCCAGGTCGATCTCCTTATCGTCCTGCAGGTGGGGAGGGGCAGGGGAGCAGTAGGACGAAGAAGAGGAAGCGGTGATGGTAAATGGTAGAAGGGAAGAGGGGTTAATGCAAAGGGAAGGCAATTGGAGTTGGAATGGGAGGTGGGAAAGAAGACGTTGGAAAAGGGATGGGAGAGGAGAATAATCCAGGGTTAGGGTTTAAGGATGGGAGATGGAGGTGAGGGAAATGGTGAAGTCAACAGAACGCAGGGGTTGAGAAAGTGGGAGGAGGAGATGGTGAGAAGGAAGAACGTTTTTTTGTATCCAGCAAAATGGCCAATCCGACCAGTGCAAATGGATAGAAAGAATAATTGTGAAAGAAAGAGAAGGGCGTTGGACAACGCAGGTGATGACGTAATGAGGGCAAGATGACATGCATGTGGCCAAACAAAAGTTTTGGCACAATTAAAAATGATATTCAAGTTGAGGTAATTACAATAGTGAGAGAAAGAGTGGGGGTGACACAACATAAATGTGATAAATAAGTGTGTTGTTGTCACAGGGAACCATGGGTGTGGAGGGAGAGCAAAAAGAGAGGAGGGGAAAGATGGAGGGAAGAGAAGCACACTCTGAGCTGTGGTCAGGATATTGAAAGAGAGAAACATACACACACTTCTACAAGGTCTTTAAGGGAGTGCCGATGATCTGGAATACACTCAGAAAACACACCGCCGTCATGCTGTGTGCTCTGCGATTCCAGGGGGCTTGTGCTTGGTCTGTTGTCCATATAATTATATTACACTACGAATACAACTTATATTATGAAAGGCAGTCCAAATGCTCAACAATACCTTACTTATCTTATGGATTTTTTTACTGCTAATTGTCACCATTGCATTCTGGCCAACATGCCAAAAAATTCACGTTGAGATTGACATCTCATTTTCAAGTGAATCTTTTCCAGGCCACATACAATATGGCATAATTAACAACTGCATATTAGAATGTGGATTATTTAACACCAATCAATCTTAACAGTTCCTAAGCAACGTGCATACATTAACTTAAGCTTTAACTTAATTTACAGTATATGTTAAATGAAACTTATAACTACTATATTCACATATAAATAACTCATCCACATAGTCTGAAGGATGGTAACACTCACTGAGAGGTGATGCATGCTTTTACTGGACAGGGGACAGTGGTGCAAGAGAGCTGAGTTCGCAATGGATGAGGTGAGGATATAGAGAGGAGAAGGCTGAGCTGAAAGGTGTCGAGAGTTTCCAAAACTCCTAAAATGTTTGCACTGTCCACACACATGGCAATGTGTTTCTCTGGCTTTATGGAGGGGAAGGGTCTCAGAGGTAGGTCTTGGGAAGTGTGGGGTGTCACATCATTATAGGCGTCTCATTTTGGTGTTTCACACTTCATGGAAACGTTGGGTAAAGTCAAACGGGGTTTTGTGAGGGAGGGAGTCACATCATTGGGGGTAAAGATAGAGTTACTGACCGTGTCCTTCGGGTCTGGGGGGTCTCGAGGGGGCTCTGGACCTACTGTATGTAGCTCACGGACAGAGGGGACCAACAGTGGGTCCCCCTGGTTGCCATCTAAGGAAGGGACAGTGGGAGGAAGGAGAGTACGAGGGGGCGCTAGTGTTTGTCGTGACACTATCATACACACACTAAACGTTTGAAGGAGGGGATATCCAAAAGGTAGAGTTGGTATCAAAGAAATGAAGGGAAATGAAAAAGAAGAGTGAATCACAAATGGTCAGTCTGCTGTCAGTGAAAGGACACTAATGGGGAGCTGCAAGGAGTGATCCAAAGGGACTGAGGCAAGGAAAAGTGGAAGGTTTTTGTGGGAAAACGTGGCAGGACCTGACTGAATTTATATTATTATTCAGGGAAGTTTCCTCCATTATAATGCCCACTGTAATATTACTGAAGAGCAGTCAACACTGAATCACCCGAATGATCATAACCTACATTGGCATCAATAAAACAGTAAATCTAAATGTCTGAAATGTATTTAAATATACATCTCTATTTTTGGTGTAATACAAAGGCCTTATTTTGGATAACAAAGCCAAGTTTACACAACAAAATGTTTTTTGGCTTCATTTAGTAATATGGCTTTTTGTAAAAATCTTTATGTTACATAAAATAAATACTTCATTGAAGGCTTTTACCTGCATAAATAACTTGCACGTAATTAACTGTCTGGTCAAAGATGATGCTCTAGTTGCCTCTAGATAGAGAGACAGCACCCTCTGATGGCAGAAAGGCATCATTGCACACATAGTCAACTGGCAACATGCCAGGTATATTAACGTTTTTTGAAAGAGGTACATTTGCATTCAGCAGAGAGCTTTGCTATACTGTATAACACTGCTCCTAATGTCCATCATTCCTCGTCATACATTATCACTCCTGTATTTCTAATAGCATCTGTCTTCAAGCATTACTAACCAATGATTTATTTCTATCCTCTATTGTATGTATAACCTTGGGGTGGGAGGTGAGGTGGTGAAGGTGGTCATTCTCATTTTGGGGGTGAGCTCGGAGGGGTTTGTAGGTTCGTAGGAGTGCTGCACGATCAGGGCGCAAGGAATGTCGCAGCATGCTGGGGGCTGGTAATGGGTAGCGGTGGGGGCAGTGGTGTTCCCGATGTTGGGGTTCTGGTTCAGGTTCTGACCGCCCAGGGCAAGAGGGTGCTCATTGGTGCTGTGAGGGCAAGGATCAGCAGCTTGCCTGGCAGATGGGCCATCTGCCTGCGTCTGGTGTGAGCGTGTGATGTGCATATGGATGTGTGTGAGCAAAAAGGACAGGAGGAGAGAGACACAGAGAGAGAGAGAGAGAGAAAGAGAGAGAGAGTGTATTGAGGAAGAGAGAGAGAGAGAGTGAGAGATAGAGAGTGTATTGAGAGAGAGAGAGAGTATTGAGAAAGAGAGAGAGAGAGAGAGTGAGAGATAGTGAGAGATAGAGAGATAGAGAGTGTATTGAGAAAGAGAGAGAGAGAAAGAGAGAGAGAGATAGAGAGAGAGAGTGTATTGAGAAAGAGAGAGTGTATTGAGAAAGAGAGAGAGAGAGAAAGAGAGAGAGTGTATTGAGAAAGAGAGAGAGAGAGAGTGTATTGAGAAAGAGAGAGAGAGACAGAGAGAGAAAGAGAGAGAGAGAGAGAGTATTGAGAGAGAGAGAGAGTGAGAGACAGAGAGAGAGAGAGAGAGAGAGAGAGTGTATTGAGAAAGAGAGAGAGAGAAAGAGACAGAGAGAGTATTGAGAGAGAGAGAGAGAGACAGAGAGAGAGAGTGTATTGAGAGAGAGACAGAGAGAGACAGAGAGAGAGAGAGAGAGATGGCAGAGAGAGAGAGAGAGAGAGAGAGAGGGAGTATTGAGAGAGAGAGAGAGAGAGTGATGGCAGAGAGATATGGAGATATGGAGTAATTCATATAAATGTGTTTGTGTGTTTGTGTGCATGCAAGTTGAGTGGGAAGATTAAAACCCCACAAACAAATAAATTAAAAAAAGACAAATAGACACACAGGCAGACAATCGGCAGCCGGGCGGAGACAGAGAAGGGATGAGTGACAGACAAGATCAGGCAGATGACAGGATTGTAAGGTGGAGGAGGGAGAGAAGTCAATTGGAGAGACAAACGGGTCAGGGGTGAGCAAGAAGAAAGACACGGCAGTCAGTCAGCACACACAGTTAAGCAGGTCGCTCTGTGTTGTGTCCTCAGAGAGACATTCACACAGTTGTTATATACCTGGAAAGGGCAGATGTTTAAAAGGCATTTTGTATTGCCCTCTCCCTCTCTCCCCCTCGCCCGCTACACCCCTCAACACAGAGTACTTATCTACGAAAACAAAACAAAAAAGAAATATGAGAGCTTTGAGCCACAGTGACACAGATCATTGTGTAGAGTTAGAACGAGTAGGCCGGCAATTCCCGTCCGAACCACAAACTTCAAAAAGAAGAGGTCAGCTGTTTTAGGTGTACCAAAGAAGGTGATACACGGGGAAGTGCCTGCTCTACTCATGCTAAATCTACATGGATTATATATAAAATATCAGACATGGTCAAAACCACAGATGTTACCATTATGGAAGAGTTCTGACAATGAAAAAGATTTAAACATTTTTCAATATGCAGCATTATAATAACTCTCAGGTTTGGACTTTTGGAGATATAGTTGACTCCAATGACAGAACTCTTTCATACAATCTTCTCATAGAACATATATATATATATATATATAGGCCAACAAGGGTAAAGCAATACAGCTGCCCTGTTATGAATGAAACGGGCCTTAGACACTCATCTGGAAATAGCTTGTCAAAAGAATCAAGATGTCAAAATATAGAGCGTTAAAGGCACCTTGATCCATTTCCCCCTAGATATACAGCACTATCATTACAAAAACACCCAGACATCACCCATCTAGGCACCAACCCATAACGAGTTCAGATGCATTTGAGTACAATTTGTAGATGGGATGTATTCAGGAAGTAAGAACAGTAGTTCACTTAATACATTTAACAAATATGACTAACTATCAAACCTCCCAAGACCCCCCCCCCACCCCCTTATTTTGTTTGCATATCCTTGTCAAATGTGCTGAATCATCGTACATCATTGGTGACCCACATAAGTCGACTCTGTGGAAATGTGTGTATTTGTGTTTATGAGCGTATAAGCTGGGGAGAAGCTCTCACAAGCTAACTGTTCACATCGAGATGGCAGCCTCAGAGATACCAACGCCAGCCATTCCACAACACATAAGACAGACCCAGAGCACAGACACGAACACTGACATATAGCTCACAGTCAAAAGCAGTTACAACAGCATTACAGCAATGAATGTAGAGGCATGTACAGACATGTACAGTGTGTGATTATGTATGTTTTAGTATGTAGAGGAAACACAAAGACACAGACACTTACAGCTTAGTTGTATTAGAGTTTCAACAGTGGATTGTGGGTTTTCATGTAAGCAGTAAAGCATGTGGGGATGGTGCTTTTGGCCATACTATCTGATGGATGAACGGAGTCATGAGTTGTGCCGGTGTTTACTGATTGCGTCCGTCTTGCGTCGTGTACATGTCACTGAGAGAATGAGCTGAAAACCACCGGAGCTTATGAAGCACGTTTAAAACAAACTGAACAAATGCATATATCGCATTAATGGGGTTCATGATATGGAGTATCTGACACAAAGTGTGAGCATTCGTTATACTGACACAAGCCTGATGTGGCGGAAGAGGCGACTTAAATGTGAGGAAATGATGTGTGTGCATGCATTTGAGAGTGCCAGCTCATTGGTGTGTAAGAGCGGCCATATTGAGGAAGTTGTTTGTACTCTTCAAGAAAGACAAATGAGGATAAGTTCATTTTCTAATTAGAAGTGATTAGCACTCTCAGTGTACTTCTGAGTACACAATTCACAGATCTTATTCAATAACCATCTGTGATAGGTGAGACCCAACTGATAATCCTGATGACATAACTGCGCTCAATCTACATCAAGCCTTCTTTGCACTTCTGCACTTGAAGCCAAGCGGAGAGTTAGATCAGATAGTATGCAAGTTCATTTAAGATGAAATACTATTCCACGTAACACTATGATTTTAGTGATTTCCACAATCGCCATGATGGTTCAAAAGACTTCCGTATGAAATAATACGTTCTATAATAGCTGAGAGAACCATGTAAATCCCTATGCGGCTGATATTAGCCTGAATTCTCTATACTAAGTCTATAATATGTCTATCTGGCCACAGTTACTCACTGCATTTGAGTATGACATTGGAAGTAGAGTCCTCATGCCAAGTCTGTACGCCCAATTCATACTCGTGGTGCCAATGTATTTTACTAAGCCAAGTTTTCTGGGCCCACGCATAAAGAGTGGGTCACCAGGCTTTCCTACTTTATGTGAAGCTTGCAAAAAATGCACAAGCGGTGTTAGCGTTCACTGTGACAGCAAGACAGAGGCCAACAACTTCTTCATTTAAACTGACAGAGAGCGAGGTGTCTAGTGGAGTTAATTACAAGCTTTATGGTTTGCTTCACTTTATTAATTTAATTTTAGGAAGTTGGATGACATTAAACACACTAAACTTACTCCATTGGCCATGACTCAGGCCAAATTGCATGCAGAGGCAGAGTTTTCCCCAGTTGATAAAATGCAACATATGCAATTTATCTAATTAGCTGCTTTGAAGTTGACTTAAATGTGTCTTCCTTCCTCCACTGAGTCCGGACATGCTGCAGTGGTCCCAGCTTGACTCTCCTCTTCTGTTCTCAGCAACCATCTTTGCAGCTGATTGCCCATTTGGAAACATTCAGCACAGATGGTGATTTGATATCTGGGTATGGTATTCCCACTGTTTTTACATATATTATGACAGGTTGATTTTTAGGAAGAAATAAGAAATAATATGTTAGCCAAATGAAAAAAAAAAAACGTTGAATGATGGGGTGTGTTGGATTTGTAAGAGCAGTGGCCTTTACAGACAATTTGTCAGCATTAAGGCCGCGGTATGCTTCAAACAAACTCGTTCGTAAGACGTTTAGTCCGACCACATCTGAAGGCAAAATTGTTTATCTTTGTCCCAAACACTCGGGGAGGAAAGTCTGCTGTCGTAGAGACGGGCAAGACACAGTCTTTTGGGACAGTATCTCCACAAAGGCATTCATGTTGTTGCCCTCATTTGTACATGCAGAAAGTGATAAGAGTAGTTGTGCAGAGAAAACAGAGAGTTTTCTCACCTCCACACACACCTGACCACTCGCTGGGTCAAGTGAGTGTGTTTGTCTGATTGTTGATTCAAAAAGTTACCAAAAAAAATCGTCGCCAGTCCCCAGTCGGAGAGAGGCGTGACGGCAGGGGGTTTCAGGCACCGTTTGATGATCTGACGAGCACTTTGTTTGAAGTGTGCTCACCCCCCCACAGGTTCAGTGGTCACTCTGAGCAAACCATGAGCTAAACCAATGGCAATCAATGGGTCAAGGCTTTGATAGGCTGAAGGATGAGCGTTCAACTATCAAAAACAATCATGGCTGACTGAGCCAACAGCACTGATGGGCTATTCTAATGATACACTGTTACTTTGTACTTAACTCGGACATCCCATTGCTTTGCTCACACTATTATCCCAATGTTTTGTTTTTATTTGCAATAAAAAAAAAAAAATCTTACTCCCTCCTTTAAGCATAAAAAAACAAAATAACTTAACTATATAACTATATATTTCTTTTATTGTTGCTTAATGAGGCAGTGGACTAATTATAGTAATATTATATATGAATTGCACCTTGCACCTCCATATGTGACTTCCACATCATTAATAGTGTTTTCCATATGTCAGTTAATGCATGCTGCACAACCTTAAAGAACATCTACAAAGGGAATTAAAGACTATCACCATTAAAATCCCTGCTGTCCCTCCTTTTCACTGTTGCGACTCCACTTCTGTGCTCAGTCAGGGGCTGATTCCACTGGCTGCCTTTTAGTGGCTAATGAAGATGGCGGGGGGCGTGTGTGTTTGTGTGTGTTGCAGCTGAACCACACTGGGCTTAACATGACTTTGGACTCGACCAAAGGCTTTGTGTCTTTGTGGCTGCTCGGTCGGAGGACATGACTACTGATCTGAATGACAGATTAAAGCTGGTACCTAAGCGGGGGGCTGGAGGGTAGGGGGTACATATGGTGTGTGTGTCCGTGTGTGTACTGAAGAGCAATATATTGTTGCTTGATCTAAAACAAAATGACATTGGCAGTCAGTTGTGTTGCAACACTGTGACCCGACTAATTTCTGTTTGTGTTGAGAGCAGCAATGTGGTTTCACCTGAGTGGCCTCAACATTGATCAGCGTGATTCTTATTTACGCACAATGCATTAGACGCTGAATCAACTGAGGGATATAGAATATCTGTTTTAGTCACATACTTCTCTACCTGGTG
Source organism: Bovichtus variegatus (assembly GCA_943593645.1). Classification (NCBI taxonomy): domain Eukaryota; kingdom Metazoa; phylum Chordata; class Actinopteri; order Perciformes; family Bovichtidae; genus Bovichtus; species Bovichtus variegatus. Next base: position 20,945,584 of record CALSCE010010657.1, on the reverse strand, counting down.
GGCGGTAGCACGCACAGTAAATATTAAATATATGTAACTTGATTTACCAAAGCAATTAGGTGGTGGAGATTTAAATTTCGACAGCATTATATAAGAAACTAAAGGAAGCTTAATCAGACCGAACAGCAATCAACCTGCTGTTGAACATGTTGCTCTATTCTCACTGCAGGAAGGTAGACAGTTTAACAGATTCATGGGGAACTTGCACATAGCAAATTGACTGCGATGGGAGGAGTCTGCCTGCAGCTTTATAGCTCCTGCAAAAAGCGCACAGATCTGTCTTAGCATTAAACTGATTTATTTGCTAAAGAGGAATCAACTTGGAGTGCAAGTAAAATCAAACAATTAAATCAATCGATGAACAAACAGCCAAGTAGCAAGTAATAAATACAGCAAATCATTTGCCACCGTTAATCAGTTGCAAGCAATTGCAGGTGGTGTGTTGGTTTGCAGGGAGTGAACAAAGCTGTGTGAAGAAGACTGTGCACAGTACAGTGCTCGCAGCTGATGAGGCAAAGCCAAACCAACTGTTTTCCTGCAATAACAATCCAATTTCAATTTTGTTTATACTATATATCTCACGTCACATCAATGACGACATATAAATAGAAGAACTCTTCTCCAAAAGCTAGAAACTGTAGTGATGCAATATTGTGTAATGATACACCGAATTTTCAGCGAGGAGTTGCTCATTTAACAATTTGGAAAAAATGGTTCATAGAGTTTTCATGTTGAAATTCTCCCCCTAAATGACTTTCCAGTTGACTGGTGTTATCAGTCTTTTATCATTAAAGTTGCCTGATCTGACACTAAATCATCCTGGGAATAGCCACAATTTTCAGACCCATCTTTTTGTCATCTTTTCTAATTTATTCTTGGTGGAACTTTAAATCAGCATGACACCACAGATTACGGCGATGGGCCAGGCTCCTCTTATTTGTTTCTGGTCGTCAGAGTCACGCAAAGATTTTCATTTATGCCTCATTTCCACTGCATAGTTTCAGCTCCACTTTATTCAACTAAACTCAACTCAACTCATTTTTGGTATCAGGTCCTTTTCTTTATTTCATTCTCCACTTTGGATGGTTAATGTACTGTGATGGTCACCTTTTTCCAACCATTAAAGCTCATTTTGGTAACTAAGCAACAATAGCAATACATTACTAGACCATTCAAAACACCTGTCTTCTGACTGACGCGGAGTTGGTTTTATATCTCTAAGAACCGGAAGTTGAATGACAGGTAAGGAAACCATTTAATTCTTGAAAGTCATTATCCACAAGTTAACCTTAACCTGCCTTTATCAAATAGCTTCCTCAGAGGGGAAAAAGCAATTGTTTGAAGCTGAAGTAATTTACCTGATGGCAAAAACATTTTCCGCTAAAATTAATCTGTGCTGCTTCATGCCTCAGTCTAATTTGTCACCAACACATAAATAATTAACTCTGAACCAAAAGTGAAAATATTATTTCACACATAATTACATTTCTTTCAGTTCATCAGTGGCATGTTTTGCATACCAAATGTGCTACACTTTGCTGCAATATCACAGTTTTGATTAAAGTTATTTACTTGAACACTTTCTCCGTCTGTGTTTTGGTAAACAAAGCAGTAGGCTTGAGAGGTGACGAGGTGGCTCGGCGTTGAAGTAGAAGCTGCTACACATCCCGGTCGAGTTAGAGCGGCTCCTGAACCACAATGGCTAGCACTCTGTCATGTTCTGGTGAAAAGGACCGGAGATTGCGGATTACGCTGCATTAATAGAATTGCAACTAAACCTGCTGCCATTGGTCTTTTCTCTGGAGGAGCAAACAAACCTACCAAATCACAACAGACTGCAGGGTGTCATCGAGGGGAAGAATTTGCCAGCATCACTTTGATTACCTCAAATGATATCCCTGCTGAGCTGATCAACCGCATATAGGCTGATTGGATATTTCACAGGGCGCTGCTGCTAATTTACAAGGTGGAGCGTTGCCACTGTTTTGAAGAGAATGCTGGTATAAATATCCATGTTTAATACTGTGAGTCAGTGTTTCGGACTCTGCCTTGGTCAAGGCATGCAGCAGCATTCAAACAGGCCCTTAGGCTGTTTTTGTGTTCTGCTTTTATCGTTGCCAGTGTCATCTTTTCTCCAAAAAACATTTACTTTTCAGAAAAATAAGGTTGATTACCCTGTTGACACTGATACATTTGCCTCACATTAAATAATAATGAATAATAAATTAATAGACACCATCAAAATAGCATTAATTATTTTTTTTTTAAAGAGGTGAGAGTATGAAATAGCAGAATACATTATAGGGTTTCAATCCATATTGAGCATCTGGACTGTAATTGTGTTATGTCAGGGATTTTGTGGGTACAATGGTCATATACAATATCAATACACATGGTCTTGAGGGAGTGAATATTAAACTGTAAAGACATGCAGCTATATGTGCATCATGTACATGTCACCCAGGCCATATACTCGTACATCATAGTTAACATTAATTATCTCATTTGGCACCATGAATGGCAGTCCGTACATCAAGGATGTTAGGAGGACTAAGAAGTGAGGGGAAAAAAACATTTTCTGAAAACATTCAAATCCTGTTTGACCTTTCCTTCCACTCCTACATACGCAGGGATTTATATACACAAGACTACGCAAAAAGATAAATGCTGGTTATATCACTGGAAATCTAATATATCACCTCGAAGATTCTTTGTGACAGGATGTAAAAAAGCCGAGCAGCAAATGCAGCTCCAGCCTGTGCTATCAGCGTGGTGGTGTTGCTGATGTTGCTTGTGCAAATTTAGTTCAGGGGATGTGACATTGTGAACATGAGAGGTTTTCAAGCTCCAACACAAGGAAGGCTTTGCTCATATCTCCCTTCCTCGTGCATCCTAACTGAGGCATTGACTTTTTTTATTTTATTTAGCAGCCGTGGACTGTCTAGACTCAGTATTTAGTAGTTCTACACCCTTCTCCTCTTGCCTCAAGACCTGAAACTAAACCCATCATCCATTCAATCATCATCCATCCACTCTTACTTCTTTTTTTGTTATCCCTCCTTTTCTTATTTCTACCCATTACATTGCTTCTATCCGCTCTCACGACATAAGCGAAGACCTGGGATATATTATAGGCCCTATACTTCTCTCTGTACCATCGTTCCTCCTTTCAATCACCCATCCGTCCCCCTACCTCCTTGGAGGGGACCCTGGATCCCTTCCTCCGTGACCACCAGCTTTCCACCATGGCAATGAGGCAGGAGAGCACCACGCCGGCTGCCAGGACGCAGAAAACACCGGCGAAGCTGTGGATGTCCAGGGCGTTGCCGCGCTGTCGTGTCTGGATTGAGCTGTAGAGTTCACAGGGGCTGTCCCTTGGCCACCACTTGAGTTTCAGTATATCCATGTCACCGTTCTGCTGTAGCTCCAAGATTCTAGGAGATAGGCGGGAGACACAGGCATGTTAGCATAGAGCCATGGACAGTAAGGGTGCACACTGACACAGAAGCTACACATCTCACACAAAGCTTACACATGAATGGGCAACAGCCCAGCAACACTGTCCAGAGCCAGCATAGTTATCGGGTATGATAATCGATGTTCTCTGAGTGCCATTTGAATCTCTACAGAGTCGAAACGCTTCAAAACAATCATGGAAAATGAAAAATATTTGCCCAAGTCAAGTGCACAAATCCTGACAAACACTGCAGAATTTACTGCAGTTGCTATAGCTCCCCTCCTCCATTTGAGGGCAGTGTTTGCCAGTTAAAATCCTCTCTGATCTCTGACAACCATATTGGGCTGTCAAACTCATTATGGCTAACATTAATATGTTTTGCAGCACAGCGCGAGTACACTGCCACAATGTCATTATGCAGCCTAGCTTTGGTCCCACGATTGATGGCTTCAGAGAGGATACAGCTCAGAGGTTGATGGGATCCCTCTGTTAGCCTTCAGCTTATTATTTAACTGGGTCGTTCATTTTGGTTTGGAGGAGAGCTGCAGACACACACAGACAGACAGACAGGCGTACAGAGGCTCAGTTAGCATTCGGCTGGATATTTAACAGGCGATCTGGCGAGAGAGGGGCATAGGGAAAGTGAGAGACAAAGAGGAAAAAGGCAATGTTGGAATGTGTGTGTGCGCGTAGCTATGCGTTTACCTCCCTCACAGGCAAATACATACTAACACAGGAAACAAATAGATGCAAAGAATCCCTCATGGATAAACTAAGCCACCACACTGATTCACACCAACATGGTAGATATTCAGAAATTAACACAATCCCAAACTTGACGACATGCATGGCAAAGCAAACTTACACAGGATTCATACATGTGTACATAGAGACAGATGTTTGCAATTATCTTCACAACTTCCTGCGGGCAAACCACTCCTGAAATTTCAGTGACAACATGCTGACATAAGTGCCCATCTCTCATCTTCATTTTTCCTCATGCGGAATCCACAAAACGCACATAAATCAATCAAGAAATGCAAATGAGCCCCGCAGACAGTTTACGTAATTAATTTCATCCACAATAGCCGGAAAAACATAGCTCATTTCAATGTAAATCAGCCAAACAGGCTTTGCACATTGCTCTATAACCCCGTCACTCTCATTTAGGAACACTCTTCTCTCTTCAATCACTTCCTGGCTGTGGTGAGACTGGGCAACAACAGGGTTAAGATGCCAGTTGTGGTTGTAATTGATGGGATAGAATAAAAAGGCGGAGAGGAGAGGAGAGGAGAGGAAAAGAGAGGAGAGGAGAGGAGAAGAGAGGAAAGGAAAAGAGAGGAGAAGAGAGGAGAGGAGAGGAGAGGAGAGGAGAGGAGAGGAGAAGAGAGGAGAGGAGAGGAAAGGAAAGGACAGGAGAAGAGAGGAGAGGAGAGGA
>CALSCE010010657.1:20823697-20835126 GCA_943593645.1 Bovichtus variegatus | reverse complement strand
GTCATAGTATAGTATGTCACAAGAAATATCATAGTATAGTATGTCACCAGAAATGTCATAGTGTAGTATGTCACAATAAATGTCACAGTGCAGTGTGAGGACTAAGTCCCATGACTGACCTGTGAGGTCGCTGGCAGTGATGGAGTTAAGCAGGCTGAGCTGTTGGTCTGTGGTGCTCTCCAGCCTTCCTCCTCCACCTGCTCCTGAACACACAGAGGAGGAACTGTCCACTGCCAGTCCCTCCGCTTCATCCACCAGCCTGTCCATCAGGTCACTGGATGCAAACAATCATGTTTAATTACTTTAAAAGTTTGTTTAATAAAACATGAGCAAAAACAAAAGCAGATGTAGCGATTCTGAAACTTACGTTACACCAGGATAGCTGCTGTACTTCTTCTTCCCAAACCGATTCTGCTGCACAAAGAAGTCAAAGCGCTCCGACTTTTTCCACATGTAGTAAAACGCCACACATTCTGCTACTGTTCGTGTTGTGACCTGAGTGGGGAAATAGTATTTGAAAAGCTATGAGAAACTTTCAGTGTTTTACATGTACCTTTTTATGGATGTGTAAAAGGGGAATCTTGTAAGATAATGAAATAATACTCACTTTATGTTTCTGTATGAGGTGAAAATTCTTGTCATACATCTGTAGTGCGTGCTCAAAGTTCTTGCATTCTTCTTCTGACCACGGAGGTGATTTTTCTAAAATGAAACAAGAAATATGGTAAAACATTTTGATGCTCAATCACGCAAACTTTATGTAATCGAAACAGTAAACCCACCAAGAAAAAAAACTTAATTTTGATGCATCAATGTTGGATTGGATTGTTTTTTGTGAGATATAAGGGTGGTGCTATACTTTTGCTTAAGTTAAATTAGGGAAAAATATTAATTATTATCCCGTTTGGGTTGATGGTTCGGTATATGCAAACAGCACAACGGGTACAGAAATACAAAACAATTTGGATTTGTCAAATACAGTTTTGAGATAGAGGAACGTCTTAACACGTCAAAATGAAACCTGTCAAAGAATGAGTAATGCTGTGTGCCCACTGCCCAGACTACACATCACACACTGCTGTGGGATTGTTAGGAGAGGGATTATATTGGTTTCCACTGAGTGGGATATTCTTATTGACATAAAAACTGATTTACAGTTTAAACAGCATTCACATTGCTATGGACCAATTATGTATCAGATTCTGGGACACATTAATGTGATCCAAATAAGAATAGAATATTGTTTTCATTAGAAGTGAGAAGATTAGTACATGTTAATGGGATTGGGGTCATATAAATGTCATATTTGACTTCCACTCTGAATTTCAATATTTCTTTCTAAATGCATTTTATTTGCATTTAAAAGAGGTTCGTGCACAAGTACTGAAAAAGTGAGTTTTCAATGATATGTCCCCCTTTAATTATTTTTCTCTGTTTTCCTTTGTCAGTGCTTTAATAAGATTATTTCTTTTGTTTAAGTGAGAAAAAAAAAAAAAGTCTTTCTACTTCAACCCATAAGGTTATCTGACTTCCTTTATCTGCACGCTCATGTGCAACAAACAAATCTTGAAAACTAACAGCTGGATGGACATTATGTTTGCTGTGGACATTCATGATCTAACAAAAAGTAACTTTTTTTGGGGGGAAAAAAACTAAAAACGTATATTTTGACCAGTAGCTGCGCCAAACCTAGAAACCTACAAGTTGAAGTTTGACAGAATTAGCAATTTGATTGCAAAATAATGATTATTTTTCTTTTCTCATGTCAGAAATGATAAGAGGTTATACATGCATGAAGTAAGAAACTGTTTCCTGTGCTTACCTTTTAGGGACTTTACACGGCTGCAGTGTCTCTCTAGTGCTTCACGAGTGTTGTAGTTGCACTTGACAAGCTCATACAAAGCCTATGTGAAAAGAGTAGAGTGGTCAAGACTAGAATATTGGCCAAATTAATCAGATGCACCTTAGAAACACATAATTGGGAGAAATTCACAGCACAATTGCTACAGTATATGGTGAATGAAAGTCAAGGGAAAATGATAAACAGTGGATAAGCTCACACACATTGCTCATCATTGTGTTACAATATAAAAGGATTGATAAATAAAGACACGACTGACCTGCTCATTGTCTCGAATATGCATCCACGGTTTGTCGTATCCTGTCTTTTCATCTGTTGTCCGTGACAACACGTCAGACAGGAAAGTCCTAACCTTGTTTTCCGGCAAAATACCTGGGCTCCATAATAACTCATCTTCATTCTCATAAACTGCATAACAAAGTACATTAAAGTAAGATTAGTCACCGTATGTATATTATCTTGTGTTTATTGTATGGATATAAACATTGTAAGCTTTCACATTAAAATACTATGTCAGGCACACATGCTGAAAACAAAAAAAAACAGCAGTCACCTTTCTCCCCATCTTTGTAGTGACAGAGGCCAGAAGGAACCTCTGCTTGGTACTGTGTTCCCACCATTATTTCCTACAATCAAACAAAAGACAATACAGAGCATATTTAGCAAACCAGTGTTGATCCGACTTAGAACATGGGGGTCTTTCTTTATCCCCCTCAGAATGTGATCCAAATTGTGTCATTTACCTTTCTTGAGTCCTCTGGACTTGGGCCATCTTCATCACACTCTGACTCTTTATCACCATCTGAGATAGCGTTGGCTGGTAAAATAATAAACACATTAATACCCAACTTGTAGTGAATTGCAAAGGCACCTCCTGTGTCTAAGGCCTGATGATTTACCTACCAAACATGCTTTATTATTATAATAATAATAATAATAATAATAATAATAATAAGTAAATTAATTTCATCCAACTTCATCTATTGGACACAGAACTGGTTTAAGACCTGGTCCTATTGTACTTTAACTAAACATGTCATCGTGCTGAAATTATTAGACTATTAATTAAATAGAAAGAAAATTAAATCACCAACAAGTGCACATCTTTTATTTTTTTATAATTGATTAATTGCACGAGTCGTTTATCAAGCAAAAATGCCCAAATTCTGTGGTTCTTATTAAATGTTAATATTAGCTGGTTTTCTTTAATTAATATATTTATATTGTATTATATTTCATCGCATTGGGTTCTGGGAAGTTGTGACAGAATTTTTGTTTTCACTATTTGACTTTTTATATAAATGAACTTAACTACTAATGAAAACAATCAGTGGCACACTTAACCTAATGTAGTACTCTGTGCTCAAAAGTAAAAGTAATTTTTCAACCAAATATGCCAAACAGTCACTTGTTCTAGCCTTTGAATTGTGAGGATTTGCTGCTTTTATTTGTCTCATGTGTAAGGAAACAGAATATCTCTTAGTTTTGGATTGTTGATCTGACAAAACAAGACAACGAATGACGTCAGTGTGAGATTTAGGAAATTGTGACATTTAATACACCGAACAATTACTGGAATAATTAACAAAATTAAAAATCGGCAGAAATTAATTAATGATTAATTAATCAGTAATTGTTGCAGCCCTAATGTCTTGAATCTGGTAGCTTCTTTTTCATTTGTTGCATGGCATTGTATTACATGAAAATCTTTAATAATGCAAAGCTACAGACTTTTTAAGCATGTGCCACTTACATCGAAGTGTTCTAGGGAAGAAATCGGTAGCCTCATGGGAGGTGACTGAGGGGGTCAGATCATCAGCTGAGGACTGCGTCTCCTCCTCATAGTCCCCAGACAGCAGGTCTTTAGCTATTTCCTCCTAGAAAGAAAGAAGATAATCCATTGTATACTGGAGCAGACCAAAAGGAAAAATCAATAGAATATCTGAATGACATATTGAAGATAAATACATTTACTTTTTATTATTTTTCCAAAATCTATTTATTCACTACATTACAGCCGTTATTTACCTTGTCCAGAGTCATGTCAGGCAGCTCATCGGTAAGGTCTCCAGAGGAGCTGTCTATACTGGAGCCTGCTGAGGCCTCATAGCGATAGATTGCCAAAAGCTCCTCTAAAGGCATGTTCCCTTCCTGGTAGAAAAACAAGAGGAGATGCAACATTAGCGCTTTATTAATTAATTAAAGCTATTGTGCATTTTCCCCTATATGATCCAAATTACATTAAAACATTCGGAATGAAAAACCTTATGCATTCCACTCAATACTAGTTTTATACGTTTGTTTGTTAAAGCCAATTACACTCGAATTAGCTGTCACCAAGAGACAATTTATTAACAAAATTACCGTAATGTATACGTACTTAAACTTAGTTGACCTTTATTAACTGTTGCATATGCATCTATTAATCAGACGGCTTTTCATTTTTGTCATTATAAAAAGGTCACACAAGCAATTTTCCATGTGTTACAATATCCCACTTTTTTTCAGTGACAACACAGTGTCAATATTTCCGCATTAACAACACATACAAACTTTTATGTGCACACAGATTGTCCTATTTAAAGAAACTTCAGAATGTGTTACATTTATCAAACAATTCTGTTTGAGGGCATTTAGTGATGCTATTAGTTTACCTTTTCAAGATCTGCAATCTCTGAGCTGAAATTTCTCCCTCCCTCCTGAGACTCTTCCTCCTCCAGAGTCCTCTCGTCATCATACTCATGAACTAACATTTCTGCTGTTGGGTCAAAGTCATGGTCCTCTGACGATAAAGAGCCAACTGAACGAGAGAGTAAGAAAAAAGAATCTTAAATTTCCCAGACTAATAACACAAATTAGGTATTTTTTTCCTTTTACACTGAAAATACACACTTAAAGACACATTCACATAGTGACTATATTACAATTAGCAAAGATTTACATTTGGCCAATTTAAAAGCAATTTTCTCTCTTGACATTTATGCCATGCCAAATTGTGTCATTAAAATATTAATACAATTAAATGTAAATGAAATGAAGTACATCATAATCTGAGTATACTAATATTACATTTATGGCAGAGTTTTTCTTACCTGGACTTGAACTTCCTAGGGAAGCCTGCAAAATAATGAAACCAGAGCATAAATGAGTTGGAAACATTGCTGCAACTATTTTGACAGCACTTAAAACTCAGATATTCAATCAAGCAGAGTATGAAACACGTCTTTAATGGTCTGTAACGTGAGCACCCAACATAGTTAATACTAGGGCAGGAAAGCTGCATTTGCCGCTAATGTTACCTGAAATAGGTGGCTAATAAAACGTTAGCCGGTGCATGAGCGCTAAACACAGAGGACAATTGTGAGCAAATTGTGCCTTTATCCCTGACATTAAAACGATTCATTTCGTAAGAGACAGTGGAAGTAAAACAAATAAAAAGATGAGGAATATCTTTAAGAGGACAGTTTGATTTACGCAGTGTCGGCTCCTTACAGTTAGCTAGCCAGCACGCTAACCCCAAAGCTTACTGTTAACGTTATGCATCGAAACATGTAAACACTAATTTCGTTTGCTCGGTACTGCAATCGATAGAGTTGATGCTATTCACTGTACATGTGCCGCTAATTTAGCCCAAATAGAAAATATACATTTCCATTCATAACAAATACGACATAATCTGTTATTTCCTTTAACCAGCAAGCTAACGTAAATTTTACGTATCAATTTACACAGCCGCTACACCAAAGCAGCTGAGCGAGGCGCAGCGGCCTTGTAGTGAAGGATCAGTCCAGACATTCAAGCATATTTTAGAGGAAATAAAATGACAATTATGACACGAAACACGCTATACAGAAGGAAAAAACTATTCTTTCTTCAATCGATACCATAGAAATGAAAAATACAGTACACAAAATTTAAAAATATCGATTTAAGATCGATTGCTTCTCCCCTGTTTTCCCTCTTACCTCCGCCATATTGGTACCTAATAGCTAATGGGCTCGTTCTAGCGCAGTACCCGGATCAGCGCTCTGGACCAATCAGAGCTCCAAGTGACTGTTCCAGTCGTGACGCTGTTCAAACCAGCCTGATCAGACTAACGGGATTCATTATAAACGCTAGCGTAAATCTACTGTACGAAAACTAACAAGAAACACACATTTAGAAACAAATATACATTCATAAAATGAACCGACAGCATATCGTTGAGCCTGTTAATACCTTGCACAATGACATTTACCAGAAATTTCCTAGAATGTTCCCTGAACATCCCAGCTGATTTCCTGCTCGCCTCAGTGCCATTTAACGCTGCTATTTAAAAAAGATAGAATTTATCACAATTAACATTTTGACACTATATATTCCTTTAAAAACTTTTAGTTGTGGCCACAATGCCTTCAAATGGACCTAGTGAGATTTTCAGTTGCACAGGACAATTTTAGCTTAATGTTCTTAATGTTAATCATTTTGTTCATCAACTGTCATGTTTTAACATATAGACAAGCCTACTACTATAATATTAATAGGCTACTAATACATTCCAATGGCCTTTAATACAAAACACTGGAGTGTCTTTTAAGAAAAGTAAAGTGACAAATCACCCACATGTGGTCAAAATGTCACCAAGAGCTAACCTATATTTCTTTCTTTTTTGTTTCATTGATGATTCATTGGTGTTTCTCTTATCAAATTCCATTTTCATTATTTCAGTTAATAGTCTGCTTCTTATTTAATAATTAACGACTGACACTAATAAAAAAATTGAGATCTCTAACAAATGTGGCCATGAAACTGCAGACAACCTATCACGCCTGTGTCATGACCTAAGGTTTTCTCATATTGTTTTATCAGTAGTGTTTCTATTCTTTTTCCCATCCATCAATATTAGTAAGTAATCATAACTCATCTTAGAAAAATAAATAAATCTGAACTCTCCCTTTGAGACAAGGGTTGTATTCCAAATAATGATTTGGATTCAATACTAAAACAATTATGTACAGTAATCTTTTTCAGAAATACATTTGAAATATAATCTTTTTTTTATTTTTTGCGTGTGTGTATGTGTGTACAGGCCAGCAGAGGGCAAAAGTACCCTTTCAAAGTATGACTACTCTATTCACACCACAGATCCACTCTGGATCGCTTTCCTTTATCTTCCTTCCTGGTTTGGTCTGTGAAACCTCAGCGTATTTGATTATATAGTAATGTGTAAAAACAGGTAAAGGTGGACTTCACCCTACACTCTTAAATATCAGCTATTTTACCCCATTTTTTGTTGTTTGGTTGTGTATATCTGGGTCTTGAAAAAGTTCCACAGTGTTATATTGTGCACAGCAGAATCTGAAGACACTTAAATGTTACTATAGTTCAAGTTGAGTCCGACTCCAGCTGCTGCCGTCAGGGAATCTGCAGATGTTTGTGCACAGGGAGCTAGCAACACACTGCTTCCTGGCTCATCCTGATCAGGGGGTGGACGTCCTTCCTGCAGCATAACAGAATCTTAGTCATGTGTTTTTGCTGTCATTACATTGTTTTAAACTTGTTTTCTTGTGTATGGAGCTTCAGTAGATGCATGTGTGTCAAGTTTAGGCATTCAGCTAACATGCCAAAAATAAGGTGGGAGATTTAGCTAGAATTGGAATGGTGATGTCTCATATATTGGACATATTCACTTTAGTGGAAGGAGTGGGTCTGACAGCTTGATTGTGCTTGTCACAGCTGCCAGCATTGTGTTGGATGCCACATTTGCTCACGCATTTAAATTCACATCCAAAAACAACCACACCAATGCATACATTAACTTACACATGCAGAAACATTGCAAGTGCTACTTCTGAATCTATGCACTCATTTTGCATTAACACATCTTTATTTTGTGATGCAGAGAATATAACTATCAGCCATGCTGACTCATTATTATTTGACACCCAAGTGGTGGGTGTCAAACTCTTCAGTTAAACTATAGCACAGAGTCACACAGGCTATTGTTGTTTACATATTGGTCCCATTTAATTTGTTATTGGGATCATGTTTTTTTCTAAACTTGTCGCAGCAAGTAAACACTTCTGTGTTTGGAAAACAGAAAGGGAGTGTGGGCTTAGTTTAGAGGATTCTGCAAACAAATGAGTCACTGTGTTCAGACAGTTCAGAGGCATACCCCCGCCGTGTAAAACCCCGTATTTTTAATTGTATCTTTTTCATATTTTTATGAAAAAGATACTACTTCTTCTTAGTATTATTCATATTCTTCTGAGCAGCCATTTCTATTGGTCTCTCATCCCTCTTTTCTCTGCATCTGATTTATGATGACCACAGCCATGTGAAAGCCCATTTCAAGCCTACTTTTACAGAACAATGTAGTCAGGAAGACGTGGGCCCTCATCGAGTGAGTGAAACTGTCAGGTCAACAAGTTATCCTCTGACGTAGATTATGGAGAGGTGGGTGACAGCGGGTCACAATCCATTGTTATAGTATTCAACGGATGTGGCTGATTAACACTGGCCCACACCTACACTGGTTTTGTGGTTGTCCAGCAACTGCCCACTTATCTCGTGTTGTTAGAGGGTCCAAGAGACAGCAAACCCATTGTAATACTAATAACTTCCTCATAATTAACAATTATATTTCAGACCAAATGGACACATCAGCTGCATATTTATTGATTCTAATTTGTATGATATGTCACTGGAGGATATTGCACTGAATGAACTGCAAGCCTTGAAAACATTTAGTTTTTGATATATTGTTGATATATGTTGTGAGCAGTGTCAGAATATGAATAAGGCATTATTTAATCCTGAATCTCTTCACATATAAGGAGGGGAGATTCCCTGGTTGAAAAAAACACTTCTCTATAGATGATTCATTGTTTTTGTCCACTAAGACTGGATTGAATAATAAATCAAATGCACTTATATGATGCTGAGCATCGGATGACACTTTAAACTAGACATTTAGTATAATTCAAAATAAAAAAGTATATTATCTAATGCACACTTGTAACACACGTGTCTAAACTAATAAAAAAACATGTGGACTGGATGTACAAACTGTATTAAAGAGGCAGTTAACCACAGAGCTTTATCAGACATCTTAAATATTTCAAATTAAATTTCAAATTTGATTTATTTTAAATGATCTTGCTGTTAATAAATAAATTAAAGCATGGTAGACCACATACAACATATGTATGTTTTCTTACTGCAAACTGCGGCATTATGGAGTCAAGTCAGCATTGTGAAATAATTCACTGTGCACTTTACATTGATCATTTGTGTAAATTATACGAGCCACCAGGTGGCAATGTGTGACAGCTGTGGGTTCTTCATGACTCAGCTTTAGCATTTTCCATTGACTCTGTGCTCCAAACACCACCCTCAGTCAGGCTGTGTTGTGTTGATGTTCTTGGGTGAATCATGTGAAACTCCAACATGTCCAGTGACACAGATTTGTGTGTGTTTCCAAGTACAGTATTTATCTGGGCATGCGGATCCCTAAACAGTCAGCAGCTGCGGAGCAAGTCCTGCGCTCTCAACAGACCTTTCTGAAGGACTTAGCCAGTTTAAAGTTCAGATAGTGGATGAGCAATACAAACAAGCTGTTGCACCTTTCTGTAGGAGGATATAAGAAATCCTAGAAAAGGGATTGCATATATCTAGATTTATATTACATGTAGCCGCTAGAGTAAACACTTGGCAGCTGTAAAGTAAAATGAACAACTTTCCTGTGAGAAAAAGATAAGCAACAAACACAAGGTGCTAAGGTGAATGGAAATGTCATCAAAAGCTCTGAAGCTATTGCAATGCATCTATACATGTCTATCTTTTATAAGGAAGAATGAAGGATGGGGATTGTGCATGAAAAGTCTTTGGAATAAAGCATTACATCACATCATCTAATCATCAGCAGATCTGTTTTATAACGTAAGTTACAGCACATACATCAACAAAGAGTACATTGCAGTAAAATGTCCAAAAGGAAGGAAAAGAAGGTCAGTGATGGCAAGTTTAAGTTAAACTCCTCACATGTGATATATTTTTAAAAGAAGATATCATAGTGGAGGGAGAAGCATGAATTATGATGTGGAACATAATATACTTGACACTGTAAGCAAATGTACTGTATTGCACATATTGATTCATTTGAGCAGTGACATTTAAAGCTTCAGTTATTGTGTGTTAAGCATAACATATGCAAGTTTTAACAGTCAGACAAGAGATATTGACTGTGAAGCCCAGAGGTCAGCTGTAATATAACAACATACATGAATCATGTTCGCCAGACATTAGCCTACTTTCACAACTCTTTTTTAGCTTTCAAAAGTTCCTTACATCAAATGTTTGACTCACCATTTTCTTCAATCTCACATCTGTCTCCAGAACAAACATAGACACGAGTTGTAAAAGAATGAACTGCTAAATGAAATCCCCAAAAAGGTCTCTTTGTCTAATGTAAATGCACACATTCAGTTCTTGAAGAGGTTTTCCCATTATGTAAACACACATTAGTAACAGTAAGTACATACATGGAGGCTATTACTGCTGCAGTGGAAGTGTAATTCTCCATCAAGAGGATTCTATGGAAATTAAAATTGATTTTGAAGCACTTTCAGCAGTCCATTTCTATAAGTGTGTGTCAAATAATACCACGGCAGAAATGTGTCTTTTATACTGATGGGAATTTTTCAAATGAAATCCCTAAAACTTCAAAGTTCTTGCATGATTCAAAGTGTCCATGCCCTGTGTGACCGTGATCATGTCACTCTAAGTTGTATTCATTTTTTATTTTGTTCATGTGTGTTACTGTCACTTTGGTGACATTGTATGAAATTGGCTACACAAATAATACTCAAATTGGCCCCTAGCGGTGTTGTTTCTCCTGCATGAACATCTGTGAGAACTTTGGGGGACTTTAATCTGTGTGTTTCAGTGCATAGTCTGACAATAACAGTACAATCGAAAACACTGAAGTCACAGAAGAAGAGTATTATATATTCTCCCACAGGATTTAAAAACTTATTTTGAAATTTAATGAGTATTTCCTTAGGAGATTGCCAGCCATAGGAACCAATAGGGTTAGGTTACATGCACTCTAGCATACCCACCGAGGTGTAAAAGCTACCCCCACATGTTTACTCATTATAATTACTGTAGTAAGGATTAAACTAACAAGAACAACCTTACTTTAAGAGTTCAGAAAAGTTAAGTTAACCTCTACATTGCAGTCACTTATAATAATAGATGTGTGAAAATAGTACATAAGTACACCAACCCATGGTGTAACATAATGTGGAGGTTATTAGTTATATGTCAGCCCATAAAGCACCCATCACCATTACTTTAATGCAGCCATTATGAGCTGTTACACAAACTTCTCCAGTCTGCGGGGGATCTGTCATGTCTTCTCAGGTGATGCTGGGGTTGGTGATTTTGAGTATTAGCAGTGCTCCTTCTCTTCCTGGCCCCACACTGAGCTCTTCATCACAGCACAGTAGAGTCAGCCTTTCACTGTCTGACCTGGTGTAACAGACAGACAGACAGACAGACAGACAGACAGACAGACAGACAGACA
>CALSCE010010657.1:20794201-20823687 GCA_943593645.1 Bovichtus variegatus | reverse complement strand
ACAGACAGACAGACAGACAGACAGACAGACAGACAGACAGACAGACAGACATGTATGTGATATAAAAACCTTAAACGCTCCTGTGTTTTATTCCATCCCACTAAGAGGTCAGAAATGTTGCCTGAATCCTGTAGTAAAAAGTTGGCAGTTAAGCCTGTGCTCTGCTCATTTTTCTAAATGCTTGGAACGCTGAACAGCGAGAGCTCACTTAAAGGCGGAGTAATAGTGAGTGGGCGCTGCAATTTCCTCTCTTTCTGCAGTCAGACGTATTTCTTGTGTAGGTGTTTGAATATATCCGTCACTTGCGTCATGCTGTGTACTCACATGCTTCAGATGAGATTACTTCTTTGAGGGACTTGTTTTTAACAGCAGCTGTAGAAATGCCCATATTTGTAGTGATGACGCAGAGTAAACACTCTAAAGGTGTTTTTCTAAGAATTTCCAATCCCAAAGAATGTTATTCTCATTAATTTGTCCCCCTTCATGTGACTTTGTACTGTATGGGATAAAGGCAAAACGTTGTTAGTTCTAGTAGCAACAAACCTTTATGATGTCTCTTTTCTTAATGCTCCTTTTAAAAGTATTCTTCCAGAAGCCTCTCTCCCAAAACTCACCCACATGAGAGGCTACCAGCAAAAGCCTGTAAGCATGTAGTTGCATCGCTCAAAAATGACTTAACACCGGTGGCAAGTCTCAGAGCCACTTATCAGAGCAGCAATGATGAAGGTCTTTAGCAGTTTAGGCAGGATGTTCTGCTCCAAAGCGCGTTTGATTGAAGCATTGTACAGAACTTGCAAAGTGATGCGCAAAGTACCAAATGTGAAGGATAGAGGAAACAGCTGTGTTGCCATGGATAAGAGGCGCCTCATGACGATGCATGTGGGTGTTCCTGTCTCCATGGTAACCTAAGATTCTACCACAGGAACAGTGTGTGAAGTGAGGAGAACAGAAGACGTAGAGGCTGAAAACTTGGGAAATTCTCACTTTTTTTTTTTTAATACACAAGAATTCGGATGTCACACATCCAACTCCCATTCTTACAGTTGCCAATTTATGAAAGACTGCTGTCGCTATTAGCCTCCTACACACTGGCTCTAGAGATGCTGAAAGAAGAAGACTGTGGTTTTTAATAATGAGTTCATACAATAGTTAGACAATTATCTCTTGTTTAAGGACATTGACAGTTTTCTGACTAACTTGACAAGTGAAAATGATTTGAATTATTAACTGTCATGTCACTATAGAACATTGGATGAACAAGACTTGTATAGTTTAGTCTTTCATTTTTAAAATATAAAAACCATACCCTCACATCTTCAACATACACACACTTGGACGGGACATTTTGTTTGGTTGAGTCTGAAAGTGTGTAGGTGAAGCGTCACAAAATGACTATTAATGTGAAAAGGCTTGTAGCGGTAAACCCACAGATAATTAGCACGCAGTTCTGCACTTCCTCTCAGCTCTGCAGAGCTTTTTAACATCTTCCAACTAATTGTCTTGGTCTTTACGGTTCGCTACTTCACTGTTTTTGTTCAGTCTCACCGCTCTAAAGAGGTTTGTTTCCAGCTGCATTAGGAAGCTTTTTTCAGCGAAAAGTCTCTGATTAGCCCACAGTGGACCACTGACAAAGTTAGTGAGGAGCTGGTGAAAACAGTGAAGCGTCGAGGAGGATGAAGAGCCAGAGGTTGAAAGCAAAAACAGCTAATGTTGGACTTACATTTTGACACAAACACAACTTCAAATGAATGCTAATGTAACATATCATCTGGGTGTGTAAATAAGCAACTATCTGCAAAAACTCTACATGGCGATTATAAGTAATTGTTGTGTTAACAGCTTGTTTGCTATTCTATTCAATCAATGTGTGTACATGAGTGTCCTCATTACAAACTCTTATCCTAATTTCAGTTTGGGACATGCTGTCACTTCTCTCCCATTGCTCATCAGCATCATAGGCCACGAAATAAAGATAGGGGGTTACATAAATAAACATAATACAGCAATTAATGTTCATGACTGGGATAAACTCATTCAACTATGCATGAAATTTAAGAGTCTTTAGATTGGTACTATACTGTAGGTGCACGCTGAACATAACATTTCAAAGTGAGAATGCCCGTACGCTGAGAAATTAGATTATGATTTAAAACTAATGTCATGTTCTATCTGTTAGAAACACCATACAACTAATTTAGAATGGAGTTATATAAGTTAACACTGACAGAGAACATCAGGACCTAATTCTAGCTCAATAATGAGTTCTGGCTCACAGTTTTTGATGGCTGGCCATTTGGCTCTGGCTCTTTTTGTAAGTTAAATTATGATTAAAGGATGAAAGCCAAGCGGTTAGGGGACCTTTACATAAAGTAAACTTAGATGACTTATAATATCTTATTTTACGGGCAGTGGAACTGATATGAACGTTGTTGCTTGATGATTTAATAAAGGAACCATAAACTCATTTTCCAATCTTCACAGTGACACATTCCATTCTACATTCAAATCACACTCATATAAACTTAGGGGGGGCTGCCTTTCATCATTTTCTTTTTTGGGCTTAATAGGAGGACAGTTATGTAAAGAGAAAGCTCAGATGTATCCACAGGTGTATGTCTGGAAATAAAACCCATCTGTGAAGTGTTATAAGGGCACGAAAAAGTGTCTATAATTATTTCCTAACCTGAAAAAATGTATTTCCTGTGCCTCTCAGCTGAAGGAGACGGTGCAGCAGCCTTCTGTGCCATTTCATCATTTCAACCACAAAGATGTCTGATGGAGGACGAGTGTCCAGCGAAGGTATAAGATTGTTATGTATCTGACAAAATACCGTTGCTTCCCTGTCATATTTTAAATGAGTTTGGCAAAACTGCAAAGAGGAAGACGGAGTGAGGAAATGACAAAGGCATGTTTTCTGGAACATGGACTCCCAGGACAATAGCCCCAAAACACGTGCGAGTATAACCAGTCAAATACCTCTAAACTCTTTAGACTGTAGAGAACCAAGAATAATAAATGATATCAAGGAGCCTATTAGACAACATATCCAGCGTTACAATTCTATTTTTAAAAGAGGCAACTCATTGATAATCTTTGAAGTCTTTGAAGTCAGACACAATGTTCAAAATGTGTGACCTCCCCCTGAGTTTTGTAATCTAGGCTTTATCACACTTCTATTTTCGAGGGCACTATCGGCAGACCGTAGGTGGGCAGATTGGAAAAGTTAAAAAAGCGGATGGAAATCTCTGGTGGAGTAGTATTTAGTGTTACATTACGTAATAGCTTAGTTTTCTAAGCTGTTTGGTATCTTGCCCCACATATTTCCATTATCTAAAATTCCACACTGCCTCCATCTCTTCCTTTCCTCCATCTCTAATGCACCACTGGAAATAAAGAGGTATAATTATGTTTAAAACTTGACACTCAAATATTATAACTCTATTCCAGTTACTATCAATGTCAATTATTTGAGAACAAGGCTCCGGCTACAGAAAAGTGGCAGATAGGAAAAGCAGTTCCTTATCCACAAAGGATGCAAAACAGCAGAAAGCAGATTATTATATCTCTAACAGACTAAATATAGTGCCTGTGTAACATCCTGAAAACAAAGACGCAGCTGTAAACTTCCATCCTCCTTGATTTTCTGACCAGTTTTGAAACGTGAGAATGCTCACAACACAAATCTATTTGGCAGAGAGCCGAAATTCTCTCTGAGAAAAAAGTGACTGAGAGGAAACTGTCAGCAAATGTGACAGTTTTTTTCCATCTGCTTCATTATTTAGGTGGATGTAATTAGTTTTATTTAAATTCTTTCAAGCATTGTTTTGCGATCATGTACACTGTGCTTTAGACAGTAGATTAGGATTCATGCAATTTCCTATTACACTTCATTATTTTGTGTATTTTATACACCTCAGGAATAGAAGCTGTTGAATGAGCAATGTCTGATGAGGATCTAAATAACCAAACATTGATTACCTTTACGTTCTTTTTCTATGTAGTGAACATATGGTTTGATGTTTTTAACCAAACAGCGATTACCTGTAATGTAGTGAACATATGGTTTGATGTTTTTAATATTTTCCAAGATGTTTTTTCAACATTTGACGACATAACATCTGGAAACTGAAACTGAAAACACGATCTATTTTACATTCATCTATACCTGCGATGGAAACCGACCGCTTTGAATTCTATACAAAGGCCATTGGAGGGAAGGTGTTCCAACACGTGGTTCCTGCAGCATTAATGGGACGTGCTCAGCTCACCTCTCTGCCCGTTTACTCACAAGCATATTGCTCCCTAACCTGGGTGGTGGCTGACTTTCACAGCATTGTTCCAGGCCTCCCATGCTCCGCCATTTTGTTTCCTGTGCAGAAGAGGAAGTCCTGCCTGCAGCTGTTCCCAGCTCTGTGAACTAAAGAGCTTTTGCAAGCACAAACACACACACACACACACACACACACACACACACACACACACACACACACACACACACACACACACACACATCCTTTTCCTTCATGCTTCCCATCAGCCTGAGTTCAGGATGCCCCTCTCTGATTTGAAGATGACCCCCAGGAGATGATGGGATGAAGCCAAGAGCACGTCTGCTTTCCTTTCCAAGAATAAAGACCCTGCTTGTACGTGAGATTCACGTGTGCAAAACTATTCAAGGATATTGCAATATACAGGTTATTTTATACAGGCTCAAAGAGAGAATAATAGACTAAGTGTAACATAAAACACATTCTTATGCTGAGTAATCGAATTAAAGTCTTTTCAGGGTCGCACAACAAAAGCACTACTAATCACCAGCAGCCTTGTCTTTGTACCAAATTAAAACCCATGCAGATTCTGCAGGCACTCACAGGGGGTTGTGCAGACACACAGCACACACACAGATCATGCACATTTTTTGATGTAGATGAATGTTTACTTATCACAATCTTATCAGCCAGTGCTAGAACAGCTGGGATTGAAAGGACACTCGAGCAGACTGAAAGATATTCCACCCTCATGCCAATCTGCTGCATATTATCACTCATGTAACACTCCAATCAGTTGCTAAATGTTCAGTCTGCCAGAGCCTAGTGGAACTAATTTCCATGATTGAATGTCATATCGATAATTGCACTGCAATTGGTCCTCACTTGGCCCACTTTTCCCAGGGTCGCAGGCGACTGGAGCTTATCCGTGAACGCTCACGGTGGAAGGCAGGAAAACACCCTGGACATCTTGCCAGCCTATCAGACCGAACACACACCATCTCATTTATCTGTGGGCAATTCAGACTGCATCTGATTGGAGTGTGGGAGGAAACTGAAAGATTTTGGAGGGAATCTATTAAAACACAAAGAGAATGTCATTTTAATGATCCCCTTTGGAAATTTCGGTAAGAATTTGGATGTTAATTAACGCTGACATTATTCTGTCATTGAATAACATGTTAAATAAAAACACATTTTGACAATTGGATGATGGTATGTCTTTAAAGAAAATCCACAATGTAACTATACGTAGAACACTACGCTGAATATTGGTTTGTGGGATTTATTACCAATTATAATGATCACTCAATTCCTGTTCCCTTCTCCCACATTAGTTTTTCCAAAATCTGACAAAATGCAATCACCCTTATTAATTTGAAACCATCACGACTGGAAGCCCTTATCGCTCAGATTAAATATCTAAACTGCGACGAAGACGCACTTTACCTAAATAAAGAACATAATGGTTTAGAACGTCTTCCATTAGATGATGAGCAATGCCAGTAACTAATGTAATCAAATTATTCTTAAAGCGCTCTTCACTTTTCTGTGTCGTATTGGAAAGAAAACTTGCCTTAAGGTATTCAACATTCCTCTACAACACCGTTCAAAAGACAGAGAAATATAGTGTCTTTATGATCCTCACTAGCTTAAAGAATGTAAATAAAACTCTCACATTCCTGTAATTAATTACACTTCCTCTCCACATCCTTTGCTTTACCCTCTGGAGGAGCTGGTTTCCTCTCTTCAACCATCCATATGCTTCCTTTAAGGAAGGATGTCATCACACCTCCTCCACTCTGAAGGTTCCACCCTTTCCTCACTTTAAACCCCACCACTCAAGTTCAACTGTGAGGACTGGGTGTGCAGTGCTCATGCTCTGTTTCGTAGATTAAGTCCTGATCTCATCTCATTGTGGAGTACAAAGGGTCATGCATGTACATTATGGGTGTGCAATTATACATTTTTGTGTGCGCGGATACTGATTGTGTTTTGTGTCTGCAAAGTACTGCGGAAAGATTAAAGAAACCCGAAGAATTATTAAAAAGCAAATGACCTCTGAGACGTGTCGTTCCAATATTGCTACCAGCTATATCAAATTCAAAAGCTCAATGTTATGTAGCACAGCCTGACTTCTAGGCCGTATCACTAAGCTGTAATAGTCCAGGGACCAGGAAATGTTGTTAAACAGATTGAATCTGTGCGTTAGTGTGTGGTGATTCCACCTTTCAAACTATACCTTATTGATTGACAGTCAAGACACTCAGGGACAACATCGAAACTTCATATTGCAGACAATTCATATTAAACAGAATTGAAAATGAGGAAAATGTGGGGGAGTTGTCTTTTTCCATAGTCTCCAAAGGAGGCTGGATGAGCTTAATAGTTGCAATAACAGCAGCTGAGCACGAGGGGCACCATCCACCCACACAGTACATCTATATCTGTGGATCCGTTTGTGACTCACTTTGAAAAAAAGCGACGGTTCTCTGACTAAGGGGGGAGAGGAGGAGGAGTGTGAAATGTTGCTCGTCTCAGGCAGGCAGAGGAGAGGATAACTTGCTCGAGAGCGAGCAAGCTCAGTGAATCATCATTGGGATCCCTTGAACACACAGGGTGGTGAAGCCTCCCCCTTAACAGGTCCAGAGGAAGCCTCTCCCACAGGGTGAATAGGTGAGAGCCAGGAAACGTCCTCTTGGAGGGCAACATTCATCTCTGCGGTAGAGGATCAGGACAACTGCGTTGGAAAAGGTGTGGACGAAGCTGGGGTCACTCATGTCAAGCACCACTGAAATTGCTCCCTAAGCACTGTAAATCACCTTAACGCTGTAGCCCATTGCCATTACTGGCTGCACACCAGTGAGAAGGCATTTCTATTTTAGTGGAAGAACAACACTGAGGTTCTACCTTCAACCATGTGTTGCTTTCTTTCCCACATTCCACCCAGTTTTCAATAACTCCATGATCACATTTCTGGCATATTTTACACATTACTCTGTATTCTCTGCAAGGCCTGCGCTGATTATTCACACTTGTGTGGGAATGTCTTTCTCTGTGAATGGGCCTTGGCTTACAGAAACGGCATATGTGTGAATGCGTAGTTTTCACACACCTGTGTATCTCTGTAGCAAGCCAGGATTTGTAAAATCCTGTTTTGTCATTACCATCTTTAGCTGAACGTACGTGATGGCAGAGGATATGAGTGGGAGCGTGATGACATCTTTAAAAAATCAAGGACATACTTTAAATAGACTATTTAACAGGAACATACAGGAAACTACAGCACAGAACTGAATGCCATTAAAAAAAAAAACGGATATCTCACCAGTGGGCCGCGTAAGGTTGTACGAGGTAATTTTCCCTTCCAACAAAAAAATTCCATTCGTTTTTTTGAATGAGCGTCATGTAATACAGGTTAACCAGAATTGCATTTCATTGAATGAGAGGAGGGAGAGTCACCTTCACCTTGCATGATGATTGTGTCACATTCTTAAGGCTGCAGAATGTTGAACTGGCAGCTTTAACAGGAAGTGTGTACCCTCCTCTGATTCATAAGTTTAAAATGACTCCCTGCTTTAACATTCAAAATGTGAACAAGGGAACAATGTCAAGCACAGCTTTTTATCAGAGTTTACTGAAGGATTTAAAGAGGCTGGGACAACAAACATTTTCACAATCAAATGTGTTAATATAAACGTCACACAAATCCTCAAAGTAGTTCTCAAGGTTTAAACCAGAACACGTTTGTAGTTTGTCTTTGCTAAGACATTGTTCTGCATGACAACGGAGACTGTTTAATAAATGTCTGTTTGTATTTCCTGTATTTCCTCTGCAGGAGGGATTGAGGGCATCTGCCAGTGAACGCTTATATGAGAACACTGACGCACCCTTCTTTCATAATCCTAACGCAGAACTAGGTAGGGCACCACTATGGTTCAACTATGTGCAATTTGTGTGGTTAAAGGAATTTTGCCATGAAACCAACAGCCAAGATAAGATCAGTTTCATCTTGCAGCGCAGAGATTGGTCTGGCATGTGATTATCCTATCTTACAACAATAGTTAGCTTGATTTAAAGGTGAAACAATAACTCCAAAGCTGTCTTATTTACAGGTTGTGTCTTGCATTGCCTGAGAAATACCCAAAGAGTGGCTGAGTCTTAGATGGTAAGTTTAATGGGAGAAATGTCCCCACTATAGGGAATGGGAATTGGGAGAATTTTGTATCCACTGATTGTTTTTCAGGCCTTTAGGGTTCATGTCAATTCCAGACTGCATTGGATGAAATGTTTAGATACATCCTGGATAGGTGTAGCCAGTCCTTCATATAGTAAGTACTCAGTCAGATTCACATTTATACCGTTGGGCAATTCAAAGTCTGCCACATGAGTGCATGCAAATTACAGTATAATCATTCCACAAACTATATTTACTTTCTGTAGTTATGCAGGGTAATATATCAGTCAATCTCTAAATACTGCTCTTACCACAACGTCTATGATGGCGGCATGCTGGGACAGAGGCTGAACTACAAACCCTTTTGTGACACTCACTTCCCTCAGGCTCTTCAAGGTCGGATTCACGTATCTCTGCAATAGCTGAGGTCAAAAAGTCCTGGAACAAAACAGGATGAGGATTTGTTGAATGGACGTTCTTTGTTTTTCCCATGAAAGTTATTTAGGAAAATATAACTGCACACAGCTAATCCAGATGTTTATGTAAACTTTTCTTTGCTTTTTTTTTCTTTTTAATATGCTGTATATTGCTCTGGAACATCATCGTGCATTTTTTAAATCAACTTTTGTGAATATATTCAAGTACAGTCGGTCTCAACATGCAGTAGTGTCCACAGATTAACAGGTAATAATTCATAGGTTGAGGTCATACTGTGATTCAATGCAGTGTTTTCTTTCAACGTGGACTGCAGGTTTTCTCTCCGGCTGTTTACAGTCTAAGGTAGACGTCATTCAGTGAGTCAATGTTTCAGCGTTAAGCCTAAAAAACAATGGATGAGGTCATTCTTAGAGGCAAAAATTGCCTTTCTTCCAGGGATGTTTTGAACACAGAGGAAGGGTGCTGGGGCTGGTAACAAGAGGAGGGGATGGGGGAGGAAGGGGAGGATCTTGCAGGCCTTGGTTCTCACCGACTGAGCTGGAGGAGCAAAACAATAAAGTGAAACAAACAGTAAAAGGAATAAACACGACCAATCCCTATGGAAAGTCCCCGTGGTACCTGCAGGATAGTACGACAGCCTGTGTTTAAGACGCACCTTCAACTGTCATTAGATCAGAAAACATGAACTTCAAAGTCAACGTCTCTAAGCACAGGTTACTGGAGAGCCAAAGGTCGTTTTAACTATTGGATGGATTGCCATGAAATTGTGTGCACACATTCATGGTCCCCAGAGGATGAATCCTACTGACTTTGGTGATCCCCTTACTTTTCCTCAAGCGCCACCATGAGATTCACGTTTGTGGCTTTGCGTTATATGTCTCAATAACTATTGGAAGGATTGCCGTGACATTTGGTACATTCATTCATGTTCCCTCAGGATACAGCTTAGCGAACCGTTGACCAACATCGGTTTAAGGCTCTCTGATAATTAACTGTCCTTACATCTTGGGAAAACAGAGACAATTCTTTTTCGCTCTAAACCCATATTAAACAAAAGCTAAGGCTTTCATCATTTATTTGAATGGATATGACATTTCTGTTGAAATGTCTCTTAATTACTTGGGCTGTACAATTGACGGCAAAACAGGGGTGCGGGTAGGGGGTAGGAAAGGTGAACGCAAGAACTAAGTTCTTGGCCAAAAAGGTTAACGTTCCTCGATAGGAAAGTCGTAAATTCGTGGCATCCAGCTTAATCCAATGCCACTTTGATGTTCTAGCACATTCTGTTACTGTAGTCTTCCCATTTATGGAAGATAAAACTTCAGGTTTCCCAAAAGAAATCCTCAGAGTGGTTTTAGGTCTTGGTCTACAATAGCACATAGGGAGGTGTGCAATGTTCTTAGCGTCTAACGTGTGGTTATCACTTTGTCACAACTTATTGCTCTATTCTCTACAGTCTATCATGCTTAGTTATGGGCTGTCACTGGTTAAAGCTGTCTTTAAAAAGTGATTTTTTTTTTGCTACCTCAAATCGACTTCATGTTGTTCACAACATTCAAAATTAAATTAGAAAACATTGACGCACTCCAACACCTGTGCAATATGGAATCACATTAGTTTTTTTTAGGAGAGGAGAAGAGATGTATAAACCTTGATGTATCAGGATATTCTTTCATATTGGTTTCTCAAACTCATTGCAAAAATCTAACGTATGTTGCATCATCTATTCAGATGTCTCTAATGTGATGCAGCATACCAGCGTCTGAACATCTGCTAGCGTAATGCCTCATAGTAAAAACATTAACAAATGTCCTTTTACCATGCAATTGTAAGCTCATTTCTTTGATTAATGAATAAGCTTGGATTTGTAAATATTTGTCTCCTACTTTATGCCTGATGTAGCCAGCATTATCCTGACCTGCTCTCCATCGTGTTTACCCACGCACTAGACCCCCAACCCATCATCCGGCTCCCACCTCTGTTTACCGAGCTACACGTGTCCTCATTAAAACATAGAGTGCAGCTGGCTAGACAACGCACACAGGGGCTTGTTGTCCTGGACCCCGTGGTTAGTGGAGGAAAGTTCACCGCACCAGAAAGCCCCTGGTTTAATTAAAGACCACTGACGGTCAACCACACATCAGTTTGCCGATAAAGACACACATTGTAACCTACGTGTTGTAGGAGGTCTTCTCTTAAACGATAGCTATTTGGCAGTGGTACTCAAGATGCTGGAAAAAGTCCACGTGGATGTATTAAAAAAACTAACGTTTTTAGTTTTTTACCTACAAAAAAAGTCCCTCTTCAAACAGTCTCCTGGGTTGTTACTATCCAGGAAGTTCGCTGCTGTGAGGTCTGCAGAAGAAAGACAAATAACAAAGATGGAGGAGAGCAGACAAAGAACAGAGTGGGTGACCTTTACTAGACATACTGTACATTTGAAAGAGCAGCGCAATCTTTTCAAGCTCCCTGAAGAGTAAGAGAGGATTCTGGGCAGCTTAACTGGCTGTAATTATATGTTACTCCATCCGGATGAGAGGAAAGAGCAGTCAGCAAGGTCAGAGGGATGGGAGCAACTGTATCATGTGTTTCTGCGTGTTCAGTATAGCAGAGACAGAGAGAGAGAACTCAAGTCTGTAATCACATTTTTTAGCAGTAAAATATACTTACTGTAAGTGGTGAAAGTCATATTGTGCTCACTCGAACAAATGCTCCTTTTAGAGAGTGTTATATCATTGCTGCAATGTGTATTTCTGTGATCTGGGCATAATGTTTTATAAAGCAATTGTATGTTTTTCATGTAAAACTTTATACATGTAGACTAACCATCAGATTGGAATATAAAGTCAGATGTACAGGATATCATCCCCACATTTAGCTGAGCAAAAGTGCCAGTACCTCAGTGCTCTACTTGAGAAAATGCACTTTGTTACTTTCTACCTCTGTGTGACTGTATAAGTGTGTGTGTGAGAGTGTCCGTGTGGGTGGAAGAGAAAGAGAGAGAGGGTGAACTAAGGACATACTGTGAATGTGTGTGTAGCATGCATCTGTGCAGTCTGTTTGTGCATGTGTGTGTATGACAGCGTGCGTCTGTGCATGTGTGTCAAAGGTGTTAGGTAATGGCCACATGGGGCAAGGGTGGCTAGTGTTGTTTGGTGTGTTTGAATATTATGACTCTTGACAAAGTGTCTGTGTGTGTTTGTGTGTGGCTGTAGGGGACCAAGGCTACAGTGGAGCAGACAGTAACTGCAAGACTGAACTTTACTCGCAGCATTAATAGAGGCTTTGCAAAAACATGCAAACACTGGCAGCCACTTTGAAGTGAAAAGGTCCAGAAGAAGTAGCAGAATATTACTGTTTTACATCCAGTAATAAGACATAAAGACAATACCTTTTATTGTATATTCCTAATTTGTGAACACATAAAAAAACACATTGGCATCAGGCAGCTTCAATAATGAAAAGAAAAATCATCTCTCATCAGTATCACCATAATCATATAATACGTATTCTATCATCACGTAATTTCACAAAATAATTATATAATCATTATCAATAATCATTATTCATCACAGCATAGGCTGATTATGTCATTGGCTATCTTTATCATACTATATTTCCAAAGCATTCAACTACCATATAATTACCGTTTCGCAAATATTAATCAAAAATTGTATTTAATTAATTTTCTTTTTTTTTTAAATTGTATTATCATCATTGTATATATTATGTGATGATTCTTGGCATTCATCATCATCACACGAAACATTTTATTCAAACACATGACTTAATTAATTGCACCATCATCATCTTCATCACTGCATAGTCTGCATGGTCTTCCTCGTCTCCATAGTCAGTCGTTGGCTGCCTTTGTCATATTACATTTCCACAGCATTATTGTTATATTATATTATATTATATTTGAAAGTGAGTGTTGAAATGCTGCAGTGCCAGCCCTAGGAGTGACTCATGTAAGCAGGGGAGGCTGTAGTTGACAGAGGTGACCTTAAGAATAAACAGCTCCTTGAATCATCATCTGTGTGCGTGTCTCCATGGAAACGACAACCGGAACCGTAGCTATGATGATCTAAAGCATATGCACTATGATGAGCCTTACATCGGTGGAGTTCGTCTTTGTAGCGAGCCTCGCAGCAATGCATGGTGAACCCGTGTGGCGTTGTTTGAAAAAGTCGTACTTGAGTCTAATAGTGTCCCTGAATTCTCAGAGAATTCAATTGCTTGTAATTGATTTTCATGACCATTAAATATTCAACCCTTTTACGCTATAAAAGAACAACATTTGGACTTGATATTTTTACCGTTGTTACTTTGATGGTGTATTTTTCTCATTAGTTTGGATAACTGTCAAAAGATAGAATATGCGATTTTATATCATGGCCAGATACAGTATTTGCAGAGCAACTAAAGCCCTAAATCGTTTTCTTTCTAGACTTTCAGCTGCAATATTCAGCAAGAATACCAGAAGAAATCGATCATAGCAGAAACAGAGATACCAGTTTCCCGACGGACAAGCCTCAATCGACCATAATGCCATTATAATGCCAACAGGCCTTCTGAGGCCCAGGCACGAAGCCCAAGGGCTCAGGAGCCCACAAAACATGTTTAGCTTTTGATCCATAGTTATTCAGTTATATTTGTGTTAATTTCCCCCTACAAATACAGCTGCACAGCACACAGTAGTAAAATACTAAAGTCATTCAGTGTGTTTGACAGAGGAGTAGCTCTGGGGCGTGTTGTACGTTGATCCAGGGACTCATTGTGTCATAATGCAGCCATGCCTTAACATACCTTCATATGTTTCAGCTGTGTTACAGCAAGCATACACAGGCAACACCTGATTAACACTTTCTTCAAACAAAATCATTTGGATTGATTTATAGTCCTTTTTCATGAATTTAAAAAAGAACAGAGCTACTACATGATGCCAGGCTCCAATAACGATCAGCAACCATGTGGTTCAAGGGGGTCAGTGGGTAATATGAGCTTCAAAGCTTCAGATCGACCTTGGGAGAGACCACAACAGACAGATCGAGAGAAAGTGTTCCCCTGGAGTTGCAAAATGTGTGCCTGGGTTACGTAACCTGAGGGGCACTGATCATCGCAAGAGGCAGCTCAGACAGAGGCAGCGCAAGTCCAAACATTTTAATGAAAAATGAAGGGCTGCATTTGGTAAAAGAGCATAAAATGTCAGAACAGCCGGAGAATGAATCACCAAAAATGTTACATATCCATCTCTGACATGAAAATGCCACATCGTGTAAACTCCCTGCATGAGAATGGTGGTAATGTTTGGAATCGTTGAGCAGTAGAAAGTACCTGCTTTGGTATTTGGGAAAGGCAGCTTCACACGGCAGTGATCAGTATTTGAGTGGCATCCTGAAAATGAATGGCATGCCATGCAGTGAGCATGATGTCATGTTCTCGCCTTAACTATGCAACCATCCCTGCTATTTACCCAATTGGAAATGACTTGAACAATCCATCACTTTGTTTTCTTATTGAATTGTTAACTTGAATTGCATTCAGTGGTCGTCCGTAGAGAGACGATAAATGGAGCGCAGTGGAAAGTGAGATGGTATCAGGATTTGTATACAGCACATTACCCCTGACTACCTTCTCTCCCCTTCTGTCCTCAGACTATCTTTCATTGTCACATGCTTTTGTCATATTTGAGCTATTTTCATACCTAGATATTCTACAAACCCTAACATATTGTCATTAGCCATGGCAGCTTTTATAGAGGAAGCAATCAAACATCTAAAATTTGTCCAAATGTTTAAAATGGCATTTGCAGTAACATGTGTGTGATTTTTTACCTGCAGGACAAACTACTGTAAATATGGAATCTAAATCAAAACAAAGATAGAACCTGTGTCAACTACCCACGAGCTTCACCGGGGTCATAAAAATCCGATGAGCTGTCACGCTTAACTTCTACGCATCGACTCTGTTTGACGTAGTTCCTTGCTCACAAACTGCATAATGGTTACATTACCAGACCTCAATACTGTAATATAACACTGATGTTGTTGAGAAGAAAAGTTTGTGAGCAGGTCTCACGACTATATGTCATGCATGATGCTTTGGTAATTCTGTACTCACTCATGTTTGGCATTTTATCTGTGATGAGTCATGCTTCACCTCCATGACCCTTCACTTTTCTTCACCATTCTCTTTCTTCAATCCCTTCGTTGTGTTTTCAGTATTTAAGGGATTTCTTTTCACACCCAGTCTTTAATGCTCCCCCTGTGTTTTCCCCTCACACTAGCTTTCTCCTCTCTCTCTCCACTCCCCTCATCACTCTGTCTCTTCTATCTCTCCCTCTCCCTATGCCTCCTGTGCACATTAGTATTCTGTTCAGTGCCAGTCGGTCTTAGCAGGGAGGCTGTGTCTGTCTGCTCCTCTGGTTTGAACCCACTGGAGTGAGGCTCCCCAGCACGGCATGTGCTTTATTCATCAGAGTGTAATTAATCAAACAGACACACATACACAGACAACCTCACACATTAACTCTGCTAAATCTCTACCTATCTCTATATCTCATGTGCCCCCGCCCCCCAACTCCCACCTCCCCCCCCCACCCCCCATCTCTCCCCCGCTCCTGTGTGGTGGTAAGTAGTGCTGCTGCACTGCGAGCTGCCCCTGAGTGCAGTTGGCGCTGACAGATTTCATTAGAGCTGTAATGCAGCCTGTCTCTCTGTCTGCCTTGATAAGTCCTACAGGACAACAAAGACCCAAGACATCACGACACAGCACAACACACAACAAAGCCTTCAACAGCACAACACTACCCAGCATGACAAAGCAAAAGAAGCAGGAAAAAAGGGAAAACACAGCACGACACATCATCTTGACAATAACCCTGGAATTACAACACAGCAAATCCCAACAGCTTTATTTACAAAACTTAAATGACGAATGTGTGTCATGCAAATGCTCCAGGCTAACTATGCCACTGTGAATTTCATGTGGAATCAACACACTGTATACTATAAACACTGTTTTCTGAAGGATTTGACTGCGCTGTAACATTGCTTTTTTCCACTGAATACCTGCTGTATCTTAGTAACCCAGATGGCATTTGTAAAAACATTCAAATGTTCAGTGGAGCAGAAGATGCTAATTCTCACTTCAATGCCAACTCAAGCAAAGCAGGATGCTTCAGCTCATGCTTGGGAAACATGATAATTTCAGTGGTGCTGCAGGAGCCCTGCCTCCATGTTTCTCTCTCTCTTGCAGTAAAGCAGAAATCTGACCCTCAGGCCATCGACATAAAGCGTTTCAATGGTTTGAAGCTGTCACTGTCATAGGTATTGACTATGTGTGGACATGCAGTACAAACATGGAACACAAAAACATGCACACACACACGCACACGCACACAAAACTCTGCCGTTCTCTGTCGTCCCACGCCAGTTCACAGCCTAAGGCTAGATTTTTTTCAGATGTCAGATATGTCACCACATAAACTGATCTCTGTCAGCTATGTATCACATTCAGCACAGTCCTCATATGTAACTTGTCGCCTGCTTGTCAGACGAGTATTGTCAGTTATCATCAGTCATTTTTACTTTGGGACATTATAGTCTTGAAATGCATTAAAAAGTATAATCCTTAACATTTCAATCATGGTTGATTTGGTGACACCCATGGGTACTGCGTGCAAAGTGTGATTTGTGTTGTCAAACATACCCAGTCGTTTTGATAAAACAGACTATTATCAGCTTTTTTCCATCATGCCATGAAACAACCTGATTTACTGTATGCTACACATGGCGAGAGTAGTTTTCTACACAACACAGTATATAGCGCACCCGTTTAAATTATATTAAGACTTAAAGTTAGGCTTAATTAAGGGAGTAGCCACTTCTTTGCCCATTTTTGGATTAGCTGAGTCAGCAGGGAGTTAGGCGGTGTCGTCACTGCCAAGATGGCGACGGCCGGAGCCACCCACATTGAGCTTCACACCGGCTCATCAGAAATCTATGGGTGACGTCACGTATGACTACGTCCATGTTTTATACACTATGGTGACAATAGTGAGGGTTCCAGCAAAACAACTCAGGGTAGTTTAACATTTAAAAATAAAAACAGTTTTCGTTGGCCATCATTACTCTTTCTGCACATTATCAGACCCAACACACTTTTGTTATTTTTTCCCTCTCTGCTACCCAGAAGAATCAATGCGATGAACCCAGTAAACTTTACTGCTTAGCTACTTACAAATGTGTCCACTTTCATGCATTCAGTATTTGTCATTGAGTGGTGCTTCTGTGTCTGTATGTGCAACAAAAATGAGCACAGAGGGCAGGAACACACACGTACCCAACAGCATCACACTGGCTGCTCCATGCACATTATGAGCCCAACATCTCCTGTTTGAGATTTTCCTTTGAGGCCTGTACTGTACGTACATAAACTTAGTTGGTAGAGCACTAAGCAATCAAAGTGCCTCTTCAGATGGAGACCTCTCTCTTTCTCTCTCTCTTTCTCACCCGCATTAAAGTCATTGTATTCCCACAAAGCCTTCCAAGCACCGTGACAAAGTCATTTCCAGCTGTGGCCCTGTGAGAACACAGTGACGTTCTGAAACAAATCAGAATTGTCCCCTGTATTTAGCCTGTGGTGTAATACAAAACATACACACGCACAATGTACTGTAGTTTTGTTGGAGGGTTAGATTTTTTCATCATTGTTTAAAAAGCTAACATACTGCAAGAAAAGGTTGGTGCAGCCTCACCTTATTTCTCATTTCTCTGCCTGCTATTAAGAAGTGAGTCATCCTTGGTATTGTTGGTATGCCATTGAGCAACTGATGACTGGTACGAACAAGCTGAAGGCATTCAGAGCAATAATGATGCTACACATTGAAATGATCTGTGGGTGGATGTGTGCTCTCGTCTCTTTCGCTGAGTTATGCTCCATATCTGCAGCTTGTCTCAAAATCTATTGTCTGATTAACAATATGCAACAAATACATTTAATCATTTTTATCTTAAGTCATTTTTGGGGTTGTTCTATTTAAACTTGCAGTATGTTATGCTCTGACTGTATAAAGGAGAGCAAGACAATATGCAAAACTTTTGAGCTGTCTGGCAAACAGTTGAGGAATTCATTCTTGCTTTTATTCTGGCTTTCATTGTTGCACGCATGTTAGACATGCCCGGACATTTTCTGTAGCTTCAGCTCAAAATCAAGCCCAAGCAGAACAGTCAACTGATCCTGTTGCAACACAAGCACTGAGCTTTACACATGTACATCCAGCCACTAACAACCAGACAGCTCCTCATTTAGTTGGAACAGAACCTAACATACACCTCAATTATTAAGACGAATAACTTCAACAACCTAAGTGGATGCTCTGCTTTAAATTCCACAACATTAACATTTTACAGCGTGTTTACCATTTGTCGTGTTCATATTTTAAGTTAACAGTTATCATCCCACAAGGGGTTCAAAATGCTGAATATCACCATTAAAGGACATTGTTAATGTGAGTGCTGTGCTTTTGCAATGTGAATCACATTGTGACGTCTGCTCTTGAAAGGTGCTATAGCCTATAAATGAATAAACACACTTACTTACTTACTTACTTACTTACTTACTTACTTACTTGCTGCACTGGTGATGGTGCTTGTAGATATTTTACTGCAGTCATTATAAAATTGACATTTATGTAAAGATTCTGAGTTATCTATACACATTATTCCTCACACAAAAAAAAACAATAAAACCTGTATTTCAGTACTGAGGTTTCCCAACAACTCTTTCTTGTATGATAACATAAATACAACCGTCATTGGTGACCTTATAGTATATAAGTGCTTTCGAGAACTAATTGTTTCGGATTTGCACTTGAGTGCAAATGAGTGACTGGTTTCAGCTGTGAGAAAAAATACATTGGTTTAAACCAGCAAGATTTACCCTATTGATCCATTAATGTTATTAGTTTAATGACAGGGCTTGAACATGTGCAATATAGTGAGTGGGAGTATTGCTTCTAAAATGTAAAAAACATAATAAAACTGTAAAGTAGCAGTAGCATAGCTGTTTTTTTCACCAGTGTTTTCACGTTCCTTCACCATTGTTTTGTATTTAATGGGAGCATTGCAGTTTTGAGACACTTTCAGATACACAACTCTGTGTTCATAGTTGCAATATCTTCCTGTACAGTTTAACCCACAAAACCCTTCCACACCAAAATAATGTCTAATCTTCTGAAAACAAACAGAAAAGCCACTACACTGTTTTTGTTATCCTGCTAAAGGCTCAAGTGCACCTGTCGAGGAAGGCAGAGACAATGGGGTAAAACGAGCTCATCTATCAACTCCTCCGAGCCTTTCCCATCTCTCTTGCCCTACTCACTGCTTCCTGTTGTGCAGGAAGCGTAGCTAAATCCGCTCCACCCACTGGTCGGAGGGTAAACACTGCGTGTGACAGAGAGATAGAGAGCAAGGGCGAGTCAGCAAGTGACGCAAAGAGTGAGTGAGCTGTTAATTAATAACCAAGACTGATTTTAACCAAGTGTGGCTCATTGGACAGATTAAATGAAGTCAAAGTTCATTTTATTAACGACGGTGAAATAAAAACAAGAAACACAAACAAAAACACACAAAGCTAGGTCTCTACAGTTGCAAATTTCCATTGTAAGAAGCTACCAATGGCTCATTAACGCAGGAAACGGTCTGACAGGAAAGTAACTATTGGGTTCATTTAGGCAGCAGGAAGCCCTATGCTTAGACAGCCAACTCTTCCCTGCTGGAAGGAAAGGTGTGATCGCTTGTGCACTCACTGATCCGCAGCTGCACACCCTTATATGTGCCGCCAACAATGCACACATTTGTAAGTAGAGAGAGGGTTCTTGCTATTAACCTACACTATCTTATAGAGGTATCACTTTACAGAATGCCAACACATGGTAAAGGGAGGTTCAGTTCAGACTTTCTTATAGTTAACAAATCTTAGTTCAATGATTTAAAGAAAACATGGAAGGACCCCTTCCATGTTTTCTGAAGAGGAGTATGTGGGTATCTTGCAGCAGAGTCATCATGTTTATAGTGTTTCCATTGTGCAATGAACCACCAGGTCTGCTGTGATGTGAGGCCAGATGCTTACTGTTGGAAAACATCTTCTTTATACCTAATTGTCATTTTCACAACTCTAATTCGACCATTCACAGCAGAAGACAATAAGCGGATATAAGGAGGGACTAGTGCATCCCAGACACGCATAGGAGCATGGGAGTTATAGATATGGATAGTATAAGCCTGCCATTGGCCGCCTTCTGCTATCTCTGCTATCTATTTTGCAAGAGCACAGCTGCTGCATCCTGTGCTTAGTGGCGTCCTATAAGATTGTGATTGGTTTAAAGAGCGTTTTCAGACCTTTCTTCAGCGCTGTGGAGATAGGTCTGGCTACGTGAGACTATCTGGTGTCCTCCTCTGTAAGTCACCAATAAATACTTTTTGGCTTGGATTCTGCCAAAGAGACACTTCACCTTATTTACCACCTGGTAACCCAAAAGTTATTGTTGTTCATGTTCTCTTTGTAAAGTACTGTAAAGTACTTTGTAACTACTGACAACCTAAGTATATAAGCATATTTTAAACGTTGCCTTATTGTTATGTGCTATTTTGTACGCATGATTGGGATAGTGATGCAGAAAACGTGCTTATCAGTTAGCTGTCTGTTCAGCTCTCATCCTACTCCTGGGCAGTCAAAATGATTCAGCATAAACACTGGAAAAAGCTATTGAAGTTGTGAAAAATAGTTTAATAATGTTCCCACAGCTGAATAAGGAGCTGTCATTTCTGCTGACATATTTCAGAGCCTTGCAAAAGCTGCTCAGAGCTGCACTTTTTGTGAACTTATGTCTCTGCAGTCAATTACAGGAAACAAAAAGAACCCTCTTAACACCCTTAGTTAATATTCACAAGGTCCCCTCTGATTCAAAAACATGTAATGTGTCCGACTGCAGTGAAAATTTGGCAAGCAAATGTCTCTTTTGTCATTTGGTTATTTACCTATCAGCACTGGGCGTCTCAATTTGCCATTTCCCAAGTGCAGTGTAACTAGTCTGCAGTCTGACTAACTTTTATCAGTAAATTTCTACTTCAGATGTCACAGGAAATCATTTACTTGACTAAATACTGTTCTGGGAATAGCTTGCATGGTCTCATGTAGCTCTTAATGTTATCTCTCTCCTGTCCTTTTGGAAACATAATCATGAACAGAGTGACACACATGTAAGCCCACACACACACCACTATACACACACGCTTTGCCCTAATTGGCTTGCTATGTAGCTTGCAGTTTTCCCCAGTGCTCTGACATTTAATTGCTAATAGACTGTAACCACAAGCTCTGCTGTGAGGCTCCTGTGTCACCTCATCGTCATTCCAGTCCCCTACCCAGTTGCAACAATCACCCCCTTCCTCCAACAATCTTTTCATCTTCTAATTTCACAACTGTCACGCACATTTTCTTTAGCTGCTCACAGCGACCAACACACTACTCTGAACGCAGCCCTCCCTCAAGCTGAAATTCTCCTTCAGCGACACACTCACAACATCTGTAGGAAAATGACTACAATGAGACTAAATAAACAAAACTGTGGCTTCTTCTCACTTGGGATAGAGGGAGGAAGAGTAGCTACTAGAATATTGCACTCAAGTAAAAGTGAATGCATAGGCTGCTTGCGTAATGTACTTAAATAAAAGTAAAAAGTGACGAAATATGATCCTACTGTTAAATTAAAGAGCATGTTAGGCCACAAAGTAAATTGCATTAAATGTCAACATATACACTAGTGGAACAACATCAGCAACTTGACCCCTTATGTCCAAACCAACAATAAATTCAATTTAGGGCCACTCTGCAGCGTGTGCAGAGAACTGATTATCAATTATAAGCATGCCAATTTACCTTGTTAGCAAAATGTCCAAAATGCATGCCCCATGTTAACCTGCCATCTCCCCTCTCCATCCCCTGGTAGCAGAGAGCGTGCCGGGGCAGTGGGGCTGGAATGACTCTTTTACAGTAACGACAGTAGGCTAAATGGATTTCTTTACTTCCCTGTGTAGGGATCATGTATTTCAATGCAAATATGAAGCAGAGAACATTCAGTTAACTTTGTCATTCACTTGCACCCTTCTTAAAAAAACAAGTAAAGGACATAATGGCTTGCATTTGAAAACATTTAGCCTCAAAGGAAAGCACCTTCACACACAGTTTACAACTTTAATTAACTATTGTTAAGTTCATATTGTTCACATTATCCAATTATAATTTTTCTACAACCTACACATTTTAAAACATTTTGTTAAATAATTAGAAATATTGTACTTGTTGTTCTTTTCTGTAATGTACAGTATTATATTACTCATATTATATATGTACATGTTTCCCTCCACCACCAAACAATAACAGAAACCTTGAATAGAAATTGAACTGTACAGAATGACCTTGCAATCTAAGCTTTTAGCCGATTGTGTCTTCATATATCCCTAACCTTCATAGTGTGATTTCAAACACAATGTATGGTACAGACACCCACACATGTGGTTTCATTGCCCCATACATTTTATTATTGCTTAAATCTAATGCTTAATTCACATCTAAACACCTCTTATATTTATATTAAGTATCTGAAGTCATATATGGAACAAACAAATTGCAAAATCTTTGATACTTCACACATATAATAAATATATATATATATATGTACTAAATACGAGGCCTTGTGGGACTCCAGATTAAGTACTAGCAAACTCTACACAAACAAAGCACTTCTAAAAAGCTAAAGCATTTATTTATCCCTCTAATACCATAGATATTTAGTTTGGAAAAAGACAAACAACATGGTACATTGAAGCAGAATATCTTCGGACAAAGTAAATCGAACACAGCAGTAAAAAATAACTTCAACTCAATCTCTGGGGAAGAGCTTCCAGCTTTCCACATGTGCGTATTGTGAGTGAATCCATGTAGACTTTTACTCAATCCTACACACTAACTGTAAAAGTGCTGAGGTACAGTACTGACCCTCTCGCTTTCTGTCACAGCGGCTCAAATGCAGGTAGTGTAGTGTAATAGCTCGTGGGCTCAGACAATACACTAAACACAGCACGTCACATTACATAATCTTAGAAAAGTAAAAGCCTAATGTATTTTTAAAGACATCAGTCCCCTGAGGCCCCTGGCAGTAAAATGTCTCCGGCCGAGGCTGTGACACAAACCCTGATCCTGAAGTCAGTCATAGTTGTATAATGTTGTCTAGCCAATGCGTCAGAGGAGATTTAATTTATTTTGAGTAAGAAAGAGGGAGAGAGAGACAAACTGTCATACGCCTACAGTTTCAAGTTTTAATTTTACTGCCAGCTGGAAAATAGTCTACTTCCTATGAATGGACGTGTAAAACATGTGATCTGATTTCGTGTGACTCCTATGACTTGGGAGTAATGACATCATCGGCGTGTAGAAAAGCAGATGAGAGACGCTGCCAGCTTTATTGTGGCATCAAACTTTCTGAGATAAATGCATGAGGGGCTGACTCAAAACCTAGAAAAGGATTGAGCGATAAAAATACCTGACAGGAGCTTTTAATGAACTGAAATATGCAATGTGACAGTGTTCATTCCCAGGTGTTGAATCACAGATAACATCTCTGACAATCCTCCGCTGAATTGCATTCTATTCTTGGTATTCTGCTTGAATTTCGGTGACAGTGACAAAAATAAAATGAAGATAATTACGATGCTTTTTGCAGCTCATCCTGGATGCCGGATATACCTCCATATAGTTTGAAAAGGCCTTGACGTGCGTGTGTGTTTTTCTGAGTGTATATCTTTCTCTCTGTGTGCGTATTCCTATTGGAGAGCTATTGATGTTGAGAAAAATGCATTAGGCTGATAGATATCTCATCCCCGTGTCTCAAGGAAGTCATCTTGTGACTTCAGACACACGAGCGTCTCAACATGCTATCTAGATCATTATCTTCCTGTGGTTTTGGACAATAAATCCTCACATTAAGAAGCATTAGAGACAATGAACAACAGTTTCTTATGCCCAGAGATTGCAGAGGCAGATTGATAAAAAAAAAATAACAAAAGAAAGAAAGAAGAAAAACACTGCAAGGCGCAGGGATTGCTCAACTACATAAACATCTTCCTCATTCTTGCTATGGGAGGTGTGAGGGTTGGCCTCTCAGTGTGTCTGGACTTGTTCTTACTGTTTCAAAGGCTTGTGGACAAGATTTCCTATGCGGAAGGTATTTGTTCTTCTGAACAACGAGAATGCTTTTCATCCAGTTATTGATAGCTGACAGCTAGGATTGTTCATGCAAAGTGATTGTATCCGACAAAACTCACAGGCTTATAATGAACATAAAACCATTCGTCTGTGTTCTGCAGTTGTTAATTCACATTCAGGGGACCACCACAGCATGTGTTTACTGCACATGGTGTTTAGTGAAAGAAGACAGAGAGGTGAGTTATCCCACCGAAACTATCTGTCAACACACCCAGTTCTCTCAACACCCACCTCTCAGCACAGTCATTCCTGTGTGGATTCACAGTAGTTATTATACCTACACTTATTGGTGCATAAGTATTCTGATCCTACATACTGCACTATAAATATAATGCAATGCCTTCAAATTATACTGCAGTTAAATTTCAAGTTAAGTACACACGTCTTGAGTACAAAAGGATTATCAGAAAAACTGACTTAAAGACATAATATGTGACATTTTCCACTTTAAAATGAAAACTATTAAACCAATGTTTCTTAAAATGTTTAAACCTAGAGAAATCCATAGTTTTAATCATCATCCTCTAATGGCGACAGATACCCTTTGCATATGCTTCAGTGTCGTGTTTATCTTCCAGAAGCTGTCACAAATCGACTTTTTATCCAGTTTTAAGCAACATTTTTACGATTCACTTTTTAGATCTTGGTCATTTCATTTTAGGAAACTCAGATTTGTAACGTGAAATTGCTTTAGTTAGTGTTTTTACAGGTTTCATCAGTGAGGCCGTTAGTTTGGGAGAGGATGAGACTGGTAACAACCTCCTAAATGTGTGGATCTTAAGTTAGAAACAAGCAAACGTTAGTGGCAACTCTGCTCGCAGCCTCTCTGGAACATTGGTTGTCTGCCAAACAATGATTTTTATACATGAAACTGCTTTATTCAGTGTTTTTACCGGGTTTAATCACATGCTCCATTTGTTTTGTAAAGACCTCTGCAGATAATTGGCCCCTCGGTAAAAACCTCCTGGAGGTTGAAAAATAAAGGAATCCTAACATTGCTACTTCACGACGCGACCAAACTTTTTTTATTGTATTGATTGAGAGACCCTTAGTGGCAGAAAATTACAAATAGTGAGTTTAAGTATTAAAAGTTCATAATCATTATTGAGATATAACTTATCACTAAGATGCATCATTTCAGTGTTGTAGCTGGTGGGGGTGCAGTTAATTGGAAGTACTGTATACTGTTTAGTTTAATATACAATGATGTAATCAATGATATTTTAACAGCTCATGTTATATTAAAGTCAATCACATATGAAATCATAATCTGAAAAGTAACTAGTAACTATAGCCGTCAAATACATTTAGTGGATTAAAAAGTAAATACCTCCCTGGAAGGAAAAAGCAGTAATTACACATGTTCACAGCACTTTAGCAAATGTACTTTGTTACGTTTCACAGCTTATACCTAAGAAATCCTCCCTAAGAGTCGTCAGATGTCCAGAGTTTGGAATCTTCTGTTTGCATGTCTTTGATTGTGGGATAAAAACCCTTACACATTCGGGAAAACATAAAAACTCCAGAGTGAAAAGGCTAAGGTTTGTATCCACTGATTCACTGTGCTGCGGTGAACCTGTTTGTGCACATTGACATTGCAGCTACATTTAAAAGGCGTTAGTCAAGCCTAGATACGGGTCTGCAGGTGGGCTTTTAGTTGACACACACGCAGATGCACAGACAAAACTTACAATTACCAACAGTCATCACATCAGTGGAGTGAGGGTGAGTAAGCTGTTTGTCTGTGCTGCTGCACTTAGCCACTGTAGTCACACAGGTGAACTCAGCAGAGCCTCGCTGTGCATGATAACACCTGCTCCTTGGCACGGAGAGTAAACTCATCCGTAAGGCAGACAGCAAGTCCTTGTATGGGTGTTATAATACACTCTGCAAAACCAAAACGCATTCTTGTGCATATACATAGAAATATAACTTGTATTTCTTTGGAAGGATTGTGTCTATGGTGTGTCATGAACCTGGAGGATTTCAGTCTCAAAATTGTGATTATTTTTATATCAAAGGTTTTAAAGGGTGAGTTGGGTTTTAATATCAGTAGACGTCAGAGTCATTTGTTTAGTTGAGGGACTTGAAATAAAATGGTGATTTTTCAAGGCCCGAAGAAGAAAATGATCAAAAGTGAATTATTTTCAGATGTCAGATAAAAATAAACATTATTTGTGTTGCTTTTTTTGATGATGTGTAACTGAATATTTTTATCATGGCTGCAAACCAAATTTCTGGGGGAACAACAAAGATTTTGTAACATTACCTGTTAATTATCTTGTAATCTTTTCAGATTTATCTTGGGACTCTTGAGGGAACTAACACCATCTTACACCACGACATCAGCCGCATGACATCATCTGTGTAACACCAGCCGTACTAACCTACATGTTGCTGGATTAAATGTTTTAATGTGTCAGTACATTTCATACACATCTGCTGTGTAGTCGTTTTGGCTTTCCTTTCATATTTAAGTGCCAAAGGGTATTATAGGGCTGCTTATTATATACATACTTTCCATACAACCTAATAGTCATATTATTAAACTAAGGATCTTTAAGAAGCTGCAGTCCACCTCCTCCTCCTCCTTCCATCCCTAAACTCATCTGGTTTATTGTTCTCATCTCGCCTGCCAAACAGAGGATATCCAGGAGGATGTGTTCCTGTTCACTTCCCCTAAAAGAAATACAAACAGTGAGAACAGCTATTGTCCTGCCAAAGGGTTAACAGTAAATTGCATGGCAGTTCGTCAACAGTTATTGTGCCACATTTGGCTAATTAAAGGTTTATTCATAAATACGCGTAGCCGTCAGTCCTGCGTCAGTCAATCTCAAGCATTCATTAGAGCCGTAGTAGCTACTGCAGCCAATTATCTCTCTAACATCCAGTAAAATGATGTTATCTTTCAAACAACCCACATCTAGAATACGCCTTTATAATTCCAGCAGCTAAAAAAAGCTTGAATCTTATAAACCAATGTTATCACAGTCACAATTTAGCACAGGTGTGTTGAATTTGTATAGCCACAGGCCTTTGCAAAGAGTGGACACTTTCTGCGGGTGTCTGGAGTGGAGAGTAACAAGATGGGATCATGCTGGTGCAAAATGAATCGAAAGCGATAAAGCAGATAAACATGGGCTTTAAAAAAGTGACAAAGCAAGGGAAGAGAGCAAAGTGCTTCATCTTAAAGTGGGAAATGAGACCTCAAACTATGTTGACTGTCATCAAACACAACGAGAAATCGTTTTGGTGGTGAGCAGCATTCTGCATGTTCAACACTAAGTCCCAAAAGTTCAGATCGTACCACCTTCCTCAAACTATTCTGTAAACAAATGGATTCATGCTAATGCCACAGCATGGATTAAAATAAAAAAAACAAAACACAGTTTGCATAAACAGGTGTTGAATGATTCAAATGGTGTGCGCGTAAGAAGCAAGACCATTCTGTTGTGAGGTAAATAACCAGTGTCACATATGTGCACCGCCAAACTTTTTCACAACATTTAAGAAATAATATGATAACAACGCTTAACAAAGGAAGTGTAGACGCAATACAAGATGACTAAGAGAGAACAGCCAGATAAATTGCAGCTGGGGGTTTACGTGCAGGCAAGGATGAGAGTACCAGTTGCCATGGAAACAGTAGTGTGTCTCCCACTCAGCTCAATGGCAGAGCAAGTGGAGACTGCTGGTGTATTATCAGAGATGATGCATTGATTGGCTCTTTGATGGGGCTGTCAGACGAATCCCCGGAAACACTGCCCTATATGCTAACCTCATGCCAGACTCTC
Organism: Bovichtus variegatus; assembly: GCA_943593645.1. Classification (NCBI taxonomy): domain Eukaryota; kingdom Metazoa; phylum Chordata; class Actinopteri; order Perciformes; family Bovichtidae; genus Bovichtus; species Bovichtus variegatus. The sequence goes on along the minus strand of CALSCE010010657.1, from coordinate 20,795,680 downwards.
CCGTTTCCTCCTTGTCCTGGCTTTTTACCATTTGTTTCACCCTGAAGCAGGCAGAGAGTTACCATAAATGAGAGCACACAAAGAGGTCAGCACTATGTTGAACGCACAGACAGGAGTGCGGTGAAACTGCCGTCTGCATTACAATGACAGGACATTTCATTCAGTCACTCCTGAAGCAGTTTCAACAGCTGCGTAATGAGAGGTGTTTTCTTTTTTACTGCTTTCGTTGAAAACGTTCAGCTGATACGCTGCATGTAGAAACAAGTGAATATGGTACGGTAGGTGGTTACATCACAGAGAAGGCAGATGTGTGTGTTTGTTTGCCACACAAAACTTTCAGTTGAACAGAAATTGCTCTTCATTGAGAAAAAAAAACATTGCGATGTCACTTTTTTTCCCCCTCGTTAGCTGCTTTGAAAATGTTTTTTGTGTACGTGTGTGTCCTGAAATGCCAGCACTCTGAAGCGTCATCAAAGTTTAAAAGTTGGTCCTGTGGAGATTCATGTTCCTCCAGCTGACATCATGAATGTGATCCTACTCCATCCGGCACCACAGTCCATTTGTCCGCCCCTGCATCTTGGATAACATACCTTTGGCATTTACCGGATCGAGGCTTGTGGGCTCGGAGAAATGCTAAAGGTGCACGGGCCACAGACCTTTCAGTTACAATCTCTGAACAAACTTTATGGTAATCCAAATTGTTTGATTAATAAAAAGGGATTTGTAGTTATAAATGAACAGAACCATTCCCAAAGGACAAGAACTTTTGGAGATTTTCACAATGCACACAGTGTTAACTCAGGAGGGCTGATAATATGTAATTTGCAGTTTTATTGGCACTTAAGCGTGTGGGCAAGTTATAACATTGTAGAAGCTGTAACAAGGAATCAAGCCATAACCTTGCATCAAGGATTTTGCATCTGCTAGCAATGATTTCTTTGACACATATGCATATGAACATACATGATTTACATATTATTGTTACATAAAAACATTTGTCTGTATCTAGCAGAGATGATAGAATGTAAAGCTCCAGAAATGAACATTAACATTCAGTTGTTAACTTGTTGAGCAATGCAGTCCCACCTAAAGGGAGATGGTGTGTGTGTGTGTGTGTGTGTGTGTGTGCGTGTAGCATTTGCTTTATCCTTCTATCTCTACTGTGAGTCACAGGATTGAGACGCTGCTTTGAAGCCTCTGGAGTTTCCTCCCTCCACAAGGCAGGGCTGTATTTAAACACTTGCCACACTTCACGGCTCTCTGCTAAATGCCTTGCTTTCCACATTCAGTGACACCAACATTGCTAATCTTAAATAGCCTTTGAACCACGTGCCTATAATAGTGGGTGTGATGGAGTGATGGGAGAAAGACCACACGTGTTGCCCTGCTGATGACTCCAGTACTTTATCAAGTTGATTTAAATATTGATTTTTAGATAGATAGATAGATAGATAGATAGATAGATAGATAGATAGATAG
>CALSCE010010657.1:20771800-20794191 GCA_943593645.1 Bovichtus variegatus | reverse complement strand
AGATAGATAGATAGAACTCTCAGACAGGTTGAATCTTTGCAAAGAGGAATTTGAGTGTGAGAACTTGAGTGTGAGAACTTGAGTGTGAGAACGGGAACTTGAGAAAGTGCCTAAAGCACACCCTTTCATTTGCTGGTATGGGTGGAATGCAATGTCTACTTTGTTGCTGCTATTCCAAAGAACTTAAACAGTAATTATCTCCCAACCCAGTGCATTTCCATGATCATCTGTAAAACTACTGTTATAATGACAGGATGGGCAGGTTGAAGCTGCAGGACTTTTGGACTTCTTGGTGATTTGCTTTCCAAAAGAATTGCAACGCAAATAAGCTTCATTTCTGGGGCAGAGACAGGTTCTGCAGTTGTTTCTGCCGCCATATTGAACCATGGAGTTATGAACAAAACTATTCATTTCATGCTCTGGCCTGAATACTGGACTGGCTGAGGAGCTTTATCATACAGTGCCAGGGTTTTCACATTGACTATATATTGACTACATTTGTAATAGTATGTACAGCATAATATTAGTTAATTCAGGATTTTTACACTGTTTTTACGAGCCAGTATATTGTTTTATGTTGTTATAAATTCAAGTTAGTGTATGTAATGGCGCATGAAGCTCAATGTTTTAGATTTTTCACTGCTGTGACAGCTCACGCAGAGTTTTTCTCATTTTCTCCTCTTCAGTCTTATCTTCGCGCTTTGTCTGCCCACACACAAGCATGTGATTTGTTTCTTTATTTTTTAAAGAAGTCAGCAGGTCGTTACCCCATTTCGAGGAAGTCACATTCTCTACTGACATCACGGAGGAGGGTGCTGGTGCAGTCGAAGGAGACATAGCACAATCTGTTATCACAGAGGCTGAACAAGAAAAGATCAGTCGCTTAATTATAACGATCAGCCTGTGATGCTCATCCGCTGCACATGACAGCTTTTACGCCAATCCAGCATTAATGTGACGAACGCTGTGCGCAAAGGTTCATGTCAGGACACTCCAGCTGAAACAGTCTGACACGGGTGATTAATGTCCTAATAAAGAAAACCTTCATTACATGCATTTAACAAGACAACCGCTCCAACCATTTAAGTGATGATTGCGGCTTTGTGCAAAGTTTATATAGTTATTGGATTTGGGTATTTCAGTCTGGACCTGTTGAGGTTCAGCCATTTATTGCAACAATAATACGCATTTTAGATTGGCTCATGTGATGCTCCAAAACACAGACTGTCCCTGATGCTACATGAAACATGTGACTTCACGTCTACACTAGTGTGGCCCCAATAATGCTACAAGTTAATATCCTGAATGGACAAAAAGTAAATACAAGTAATGATTACTGTTGAGAGATTTCCTTTCATAATCTCGATTTGAGGGCCCCGAGGGCTGTCTTTATTCCTCTTTTACTCCTTGTTGCAGACTTGCCAGTGTATTTGGATTCATGAAATAAAAAAAAAGAAACTATGGTAGCAATTCAAAGAGTTCTATTTTCAACCAGGAAAAAATAACCTTTCAAGAGAGCTGATTTTAGGAAATAACAGGGATCAGACAAAGAAGCATGAACAGCTCACTACTGAGCAGGTGCAAGTGGCCTCTGCATCATACATGGTGACTCAACATCATACGGAGTTGAACACCTGGAAGGAAAGGAAACCAAATACATTGAGAAGCAAACACACAAACACCTTCTTACATGTTGAACACTTTTTTGTGGTTAGACTACAGTATTTGACTAAGTTTGCACTGGCAACTTTGTAAGTTTGACTGCTGTGCATTGCTCATCTTCCTAGTCGATATCGTAGGCCCCAGCAGAGAATGGACCAAGCTGTAGTCATGCCAGCTCTCTCTACAGTACTTCTGTTTTTGTCCACATAGTAGTAGGAGGAGTGCTGACATTTGATATGCAAAGGCCTTCTAATCCCCAAGTGCATCTCAGTGTGAGCACTTTCAAAGCATGTTTTTTTTTTTCTGGCAGAATGTGCCTACTATCACTTTTAAATGCCAAACTGACTCACTCCTCTGCCTGCAGAGAACTTAATAGAAGCTGAGGTATAAAGATCCCCATTGTCACTCCAGCTTAGACTCATTCCAGAGCTAAGCCTGTCCGCATGCAGAAGACTTTTTCCACCGTGACACTACCAAGGAGCACCAGCTTTGTGCGGGTGATGCTGAAAACTAGGAGTTATAACATGACAGTGACACTAAGAACATCAAGTGCACTCGTAGCTTTTTGAACTCCACGGGGTTTTCTGATTAGTTTATCTACGTGTTATGCTCACAGATGTGTAGAAGGTTCCCATGAAGCCAATAAAGCTGATGAGCGAACATGTTCTGAGTAACAGAAGAGAGTTTTCCCTCACATAACCTCAGAGAAACTGCCACTTTTCCTCTGGCTCGCTTGGAAAGAGGCAGCGGTCTGTTATTAATTTGGTTCATCTCATCGCATCCATCTGATGGAGATGCTGCACTCCTTTCCAGATGTTAGGACCGGGGCTAAAAATGCCCTCGAAGGCCAGAAAACTTCACATCAACAACGAAATCTATTTCTGTCTGACTGAAGCATCCCTTCCAGGGGCCATTACTGTCAACACACGCACACTCAGACTTGAAGGTGTCGTCATGAATAATTCCTGCTCCTTCTTCTTGTAGGCTACTTCCTGTTCTGCTTCTGTCTGTGTGGGTATGTTTATGCATGAGGCATTCATTATTGAACTCTGAAGAGCACAGATATTCTGAGTGAACATCCAAAAAGATGACTCAAACATCCACGTTCAACTTCCATCATTACATAAGCTCGGAAGGTGAAGAGGTGTTCAACAGACAAACAGAACAAATGCTCGTGTGGAAACTCTGTTTTCCACACGAGCATTTGTTCCGGCAGCAGTGGCAAAACACACAAGTTCGAATTTTAGCACATAAGCTCTGACTTTAAGCATGGAGAAGCTGTGCCAGATGTCTTTTACGCAGCTTTCATTGATTTCCGACTCTCACCAAATTGGTCAGTGGTTGCTTGTTTCCATGGTAACAGTCAGTGAATGTGAAAGGATGTCTCAGAATGATTATAGTCACTTTGCCTCAAAAGCTCTGACGTAATCATTGACATAGTATGACAGAGCCTGTCACTCTTTTGCTGTCTTTCCTCCTGCGTTTCCAAACCACCCAGCTGTCTGTTGATCAGTAAGCAAAGTGATGCGCGTCCCTATGGGCGTGTGTGTGAGACAAGGTCAGCCACATTCCAGTGAAGTCATCTTTGCCATCCTCCATTTACCACTGTGGAAGAAAACCCAACAAAAGATGGGGCCTTGAGCCAGAGTATACACGACTTCACTGTAAACATGCCCTCCATCATATATCCTTCTCTCTCTGCCCATTTCCGGTTGAAGTTTAAAACTAAAATGCATTCTTCGACTTGGACCAGTGCACAGATATGAGTGTAGTTTAGTCTCCCCATACTGTAGAGTAAATGTACTCAGGAACTGCTTGTTAGATATGAAACAAGGACACTGTTTATTTTCAGGTTTGTTTAAATGCAATAAAATAAAAAATATAATTCCAGCCATCTTCAGATTTTAATGGAAAACTCAGAAAAATGTAATAGTAAACATCTAAGAACGTCTTTGAGCAGAGACAATTGTGTTTGTGAAAATAAAAAAGGGTACAAACACTCAATGAGAAGGACAAGTACTCAGGAGCAATTTTTTTAGAAAATGCTTTTTATTATTAAATAAATAAATACTGCACTTTTTTTACACAATAAGTTATTTAGGACATTTTCTACCACTGTGATAATGGCTCTTAAGAGATCCTTAGGTCCCCTGGTACTGTTTTTTTTAAATGCAATTCTCTCCCCTCATCTCCTCACATCACCCCTCCGGCTCCCAGCTCAATGTGCTGAGTCCATCCATCATTAAAATCACAGTTTTTAAAGTTAGTGTGATGTTACACCCATCCCACTCGCACACGCATTCACACATATAAACAGCCGAACTCCGTAGCATCCACACACATTAACAAATCATTTGTCTGCACTGCTGAGGTGGCGGTGACATACACTGTACATTATTTACAATATTCCACAGTCTAGCTCTGGTTACATTTAGAGCATCAGTTTATCGATTGCCTCTATAAAACAGCATCAACTATATTATACACATTTAAGCTGGTGCCAGCCCAGCGTTTGTATTTACTTCCCAAACATCCCCCTTTTCCCCCTCCAAACAACTGAGGTTCACATTCGTACCAACATACTCGCACCAACATGCTCAGTCGTTCCTCTCCTCCAACATACAAATCAGCCCTTTACCGTCCACTGTCATTGTGCTACATTTCCTTCCCCCACTCACAGAGTCTCTCTGTGGTTTTTCACCTCTGCTGAGTCATTTAAAAAGGTGCCACAATGAAGGAATGTTAATTAACTTTTCACAGGTCCATTCTCAAAACTCGTCCTTCCCACACAGATTCTTTCAGAATCCTGGTTCCACTGCAGCACTGCAGTAGCACAATACGCAGGTTTGTCTGGTGTAATGCTGACAAAAACACATTGCTGTAGGTTTAGCTGCATCTCTGCAGGAGCATGTTGAGGGAGTACACCATGCGTTCACGCAGGTCAGTGGGGCATCCAGACGTCAGCAGGGAGCTGAGTTTGAAGGTTTTGGAGACGCGGTCCTCATTGATGTACGTCAGCATGTACTCATCCTTCTGGCAACACAGGATGATCTTGGTGTGGTCGTGGTAAAAGTTGATCTTTTGAGATAAAAAAAAAAAGGTTTAGTTATTAGATTATTCTCTATCAATTTTAGGCAGAAGACCATTGCTCTTTTGATTTGTCGTCTAACCCGCCTCTTCTGTTGATCTGTGTTATGCATTGCAACTAAAATATGCTCCTCTGAGCATGCCCAGCAAAGTGTGCGCGTTTACCTGGAAAGTGCCATCGTTAAAGAGCATCATGAGGGCGCGGTCTGACTTGAGCCACTGCAGCAGGTAGAGTCTGGGCATGTGTGTATCTGCCATACTACCAAGGTCGCCGCCCTGAGAAAGCAAAAGAGTAACACAGCAGGATTAGACAGGCTGCAACATGAAAGATGCCACATTGCTTCAGGGAATGGAAAGACAAAAGACACATAATAGCAAGAGAGATAGATTACAGAAAAGAGGAGTGGGAAGATAGAGCGATTGACTTACATCCATGAGGTTCTCCTCCATGTAGTGGGAAAAGTACTTGAGCACAGTCACTTGGCCCACAAAGTGTTCAGGTACCTCGCAAGTGGGGAAGACGGAGCGCTGGCCCAACTCTGCATAGTAATGGATGGTCCTGAAGAGATGGACAGAAGGAGGAGGACAGAGTTATGCAACCACTCAGATAAACATAGAAACACTACATCAATGGACCAAACATAAATGGATTTCCTTGACATTCAAAATCTGTATTCTTTACTGAAAATATTGCTCATGCTTGAAAAAGTGTTAAGCAATATTTTTTTTGTTGAAATGGAGCCTGAGAATTCATATGATTTCCTTACTTTCTGACAGAAAAAAAATAATGTACTCAAAGTTATCAAGTCAAGCCATGGCTTCAATTTAGCACTTCATATCAAACCACTAACAGGTTCTTCAAAGTCCTTTTATGTACTACGGCATGCTTAAACAAGCCATCTCCATTGTATGTAGTGACTATCAACTGTCAAACTGAAGGTGGAGTGCTTTGGAAAGCATAGAATAGTGCATACTTTCTGTCTGGCAGGAGGCTCATGTGAGTGCCATTGTTGAAGAGAACTCCCACGGTGTGATCAGACAACTGGTAGCCAAAGCCATACTTGTTGGAGTAGTCCACCCATTTAGTCACCCATTGAAGATTGCAGCTGTTTGAACCCTGAGGAATGTCGTCGGCTGCAGGGTGAGAACACACAGAGGATTAGAATACAATAACGAGGACGATTTCAAGAATGAACAACCTCAACTGTGAAACCGCGACCGATCCTTGCCTTTGTTAAAGCACCCAAGAGCAAAACTAAACTACAACATTTCCTCCACGGTCACAAACACAAAGAGTTACCTGGGAGGACGTTTGGGTGTTTTAACAAAACCAGGAAGTGAACTTTGAAAAATAAAACATAAGTCTACATAAACTTTCAGAGTCCTTTGATCAACAAGTTGCTCTTATAGACATGTCAAGGCCAAATACAGATCATGGGCTTTAGTTGCATCACAAAACCCTTCAGTGTGGAATCATCTGATCAATAACTACATGTGTAGGTCTTGATTTTGCAAGGAGACTCACCTTTAGGCATGTTCTCCAGACATCCCCTCAACACACTTGCAACGGTTTCAGCCACACTCCCTGTCGTGCTGTCTTCCAAGCCTTTTACAACAACAACAGGAGGGAATTTAGCTTGATGTCATGTTGGTACAGAACAAGAAACTACTTTGCACTATAGCTGTTGCATCACATATCTCCATCATTGATGCACTCATTCAATTTTCCTGTGTGTTATTTACAGTTACACGTTAAACTAGAGTATTATACGTAACATCAATTTATGTCTGTCTGTGATCATGTGTGAAACAAAGCTGGTGAACTCACATTCGCTGCTGCTGCTGCAGCTCCCCAGACTTCCCCTGACAATCAGACGGATGGTATCTCGCGTGGTCGGAGACTGGCTCTCCGTTGCCAGGCCAACAGGGCTCTCGGCAGATGGCGGGAGTAGACTTCCATTCTGAAGGTGAGAATCAGTGACGACATGGATTAAATACTGCAACTTTGGATCGTCTCTTCCTACTATGACTAAGCAGTCCCCCACAGATGCTTAAAGGTTGAAAATAAGTGCTTTCGGTTTGCTCTAAAATTGAGCTTGTTACAAAGTTGTAATACAGCCTCAGAGTGACTCATTGAATTCTCCAACATGACATCTCAAATCTAACTATTTATACAAAGGTTGTATGAATAATGTGCCTGCAACAACACCTATGTGATTTATAAATATTCGGAACTGCGTTCGTTGAATGATCGCTTACCTCAGAGATCTTTTTGCTCTGTTGTTGGCTGATGACAGTTCTCTCCAGGTCGTGCTGCAGTTTGTAGATCTCCTCTTCCTCTTTGGTTAACTTATCTAGCAAAGGCAAGGAGAACACACAATATATCAGAGCATGACCTTTTAACCATCAGCTACATAAACTAACTTCAAAGCATTAAGATTTCAAATATGATTTGTGCAATCATCATGTCAGCCAAATTTGATTGTGGCTCTTGTAGAAACCGCAACTGTGCAAATTGAAAGATAACTGGCTGGTGATGCACGTGGCGTTTGGAGTAGTACATTAAACTGAGTCCTCGGTTTTTGATGCAATACTCACTCAGCGTCTCGTAGTATTTGACCTTGTCCCTCTTCCCACCGAAAAGCGCAGCAGCTTTCTTGAAGAAGCTCTTGGCAGGACTAGAGACGTGGAAATCTGGTGGTGAATGACAACAGCTAGCAGGCAGACGTTCTGGACTGAAGCCCTGTGGAGAAGGGGGTCACCGTTATACTCCTGCAGAGTGACATTTAGTGAGGCAGACAATGCACCGAATACATGGACGGGGAGCCGAAAATGGGGTCTAACCTGTGAGAAGAAATCGTGCCTCAGAATGTGGTCCAGGTTAGGTCGATCCTCGGGGATCTTGGCTAGCAGGCTGGTGATTAGCTGCTTAGCCTGTGGCGAGAGGGAGGAGGGCAGGGAATAACGCGCCTCTCTAATGCACCTGTACGTCTCCTTCAGGTTGGTCGTTTCAAATGGTGGCCTGCCCAACAGCATGGTGTACCTGGAGCGGGACGGCGGGCAAATGTGAGCTGATTTCCATCACCAAAAAAAAACACTTTATTACGCAAGTAACTGTAAGCAAAGCAGGAATGCACAACTCCAAATATGATGCCAAATAGTATTTTTAAGAGGATTCTCTCTCATTAGACTTCTTTAACAATAATTTCTATTGTTACTAAATATTTTAAGTACAGTTTGCCTACTCACATGACACAGCCTAGGGCCCAGATGTCTGATTCACAGCCGTGGCCCTGCTTGTTGAGCACCTCGGGGGACAGGTAGTTGGGAGTTCCACAGATCGTCTTCCTCCTGTTCCCCGCTGGCTCCAACTTGGCAGCCAGACCAAAGTCCCCGACCTTCAGCTCCATCGACTCACTCACAAAGAAGTTACCTGTAGGGAAGAAAGGGAATGATATGATGAGCACTTGATACTCAACCCAGGATCAAAGGATACATACTACACGGATCCTCTGATGAAATGATTACATTCGTAAGAGATGAAAGTTATCCTCCCTGTACAGAATGCATCTTTACAATTGTGCACAAAGTGTCTCGGCACTGTAGTGTGTCACCGCTGCATAAAGATTCCTTACCAAGTTTCAGGTCTCTGTGAAGGATCTCTTGCTCATGCAGGTACTTCAGTCCAGACACTATTTGTCTCAGATAATAACGCACCTCTGGCTCAGTAAGCACTTTGCGAGCTTTCAGGATGTGGGCTAACGACTGCAAAAAACACAAAACATAGAGAAGAGAATGATTATAGAGAAGTTTCCAGAAGTGTAACTATTTTATAGAAACAGTTTCCTCTGAAGAAAAAAAAAACAGTAGACTTTATTTAATCTCATAAAACTATAGGGAGTTATATCGATTTGCTCTATCATGCAATTAATTAAAACAAAGGTATTTTATAGTGGGGGAGACTGAGTGCTGCCTCATCGATTTTAGGTGCAATGCAGGTGTTATCAAAATGTTAGTATCAGACAAATAGCACTTACTTTTCTGCTGCAGTATTCCAACAGGATGTAGATGTTCTCCTTGTCCTCGAAATGGTGATAAAAGTGCACAATGTGTTTGTGGTGCAGTACTCGGTGCAGCTCAATTTCTCTGTCAATCTAGCAGGGAAGAGACACAATGATCACGATTGGAACTGAAGGCATTTGTGTGATATCTGCTGTCCGGCCACACCAGTGCGCACTGGCACCGGAGCCGGGCGCTTACCTTCTCTCGTTGGTGAGGTTTGGAGACGCGTGCATGAGGGATGATTTTGGCTGCGTAAACTTTGCTGGTGGAGAGGTCGGTCATCTCGTAGCATTTAGCAAACCCTCCCTGGAAAGAGGAAAAACACTTACGTTAGCATGCTGCGTCTTCAGGTTACGTGGTAAATCCAACAAGTTGACTACAGATTAAAGTTGTACCTTTCCCAAAACTTTCCCACGGCAGTAGCACTTCCCCGTGGCAGGGTCAGTGATGATCCTGGCCATCTCGGAGGGCGCACTGCGCTCATCAATCCTCTTTCGGCGAGGTTCGCTCGACCTCTGCGTGGATTCACACATGCCGCCGCTGTTCGCCTGTTGGGGCCCGTTATTTCTCTGTACTTCCATTAGAGGTGGTTCGTCGTCCCGCACTCAGAATGCAGCCCGGAGCCCGTCTCTGAGCTTTTATAGTCTGGCAGCCACCCCACCCAACCCGCTGTCTGCCGCCCTCTCTCTGACGTCACGGTGTGAAAGGAGAGCATGAGGTCTGCCTGACATCGATTACCTTGCATTGGTGATGATGATGATGATGATGATGGTGATGATGCTGATGATGCTGATGGCACGGACATGAAATCAAGGGCATACAAGCAGCCTGTGGATTCTGTTGTTTGGTAATTTGTAAGGATTCATATGATTACTTTTAATTGCCTGCCGCCACACACAGCAATATTAAAAGCAGACATTTTCTGTATTTAACCTATTTTGTCTGGGCAGGTGAATGGACCTTTTATATTTTGGTGCAAAGTATAATTCAAGACGTAGGAAGTCTGGTGCATTTGCTCGATAGAATAGCCACAGTGCAGAGGATAAACACATATGTATTCTACTCAGGCTCTGCCTCATTCTGTGTGTTTGTGCCACACTCCGTTTGGAGCACGAGCACCCTCAGGTGGAGATTTCGAAACCCATTTAAATTACAGTGCAGGTTACAAACCTGTTTTGCATTTCAATTTGTTTTCAGCCGAGGACCTCTTATATGATAGAAAATATACGAGGAGTAACTCTTTTTTACACTTCTATAGCTTTACTTCTATGAAAGAACAACACAAGAGACAGTGTTGGACAGATATTAGACATGTATTGAACATAGTTGCATCACAAGAGTTAAAGATTTGTTAGATTAGGAATTCAGGATTTCTTGAACTTTGAAGCCTTTTATAAAAAAACAATATTTTAAATGATATCATAATTTACTTTACTTTTCACTGACCCTGGCAGAGTACCACGGACCACACTTTGAGAATCACTGGATTAGTGGAGTGTGAGCAGTGGAGGAGGCAGTACTTTGGAAGATTTGTGATCCATCTTGCAGATGCAGGTGTATTTTAATGAGCTATTGAACTATTGGAAACATTACAGTGTCACTGCACGTGCTACAGTTTCAGTTTTATTGAATACAGAAAGCAGATTCCTCAATCAAGGCTGCAGAATTCCTTAAATGTGCTATCTTAAAAAATGCAAATGTTTAGCAAATATATACAAATAAAATCACAGCCAGACATTGTTCAAAAGAAAATGGCAAAAATGTTCAAGTCTTGCTATATTAATACAATTGTAATACCAATCAAAAACGAATAATTTCTTTATTAGCAAATGGCCTTACTTTTCAGAATCGCTTGTTTTGTTGCTAACGAACAAACGGAGGGTTACACGTATAGTTACATATTCCATTTGATCCACAAGGGTCAGGTGACAGATAATTATTCAAGACCGTGTACAACATGATAAAGTCTTTGTGCCTAACCTTCAGCGGCTGTCTGGGAGACTGAATGAATGAGGATTAATCTCACAATGGCCTTGAGCTGGAGGCATAGACGTTTATTTCTTGAATAAAGACAACAAGTAAGCACAACATATACAGTACATCTAGCTCCAACCCCACAAAAGCAAAGTGGGACAAAACTATTGAATAGCATACAAAAATATTGACCTCTCTCACCTGAAGCGTCTCACTAAGGGTGCTTATTAGTGTTGATGCAAAATGATTTGCAGTGGAAGAGCTCTTAGAAAGAAATCAACAGCCATATTATATATTTAAGATTATGCTGCACGGTGGTATTTATAACAAGATTTGCCAGCAAGATGACAAAGGCTCAGTCTCTTCTGGTGGTGCAACGGCTGAACAAATTCTGCAGAGGATAAGTGATGTCAAAATCATCCTGACATCTAGCTTAGTCAGAATCGCTCTCATCCTTGCAATGCTCAAAGACATCTTTCAAAAGGATACGTCCTGAGCTCACGAATGACAGACGTCACCAAATTATATCCCCAGTGTTTATGATTACTTGCTAAAAATGTGTTTTCTTTGTCTGGTATTCCTTTAAATATCACTTTCCTGTTTATTTCTGGTCCACGAAAACAGAAAAGTGTCTGGAGGGTTCAGTGCTGTTGAGAAATCACTCAGTCTATCTTATTTTATAGCACCGTGACTTAATACACCACTGTTTTCTGTAACTTTCTCAGGTGTGAGCGCACAGTGCTGATGACATAAGCAAAAGTCTGGTCAAGACCGCAGCCGGCAGACGTTCGTTGTGGCCAGTCGGGGAAAGGAAAACGAGTGGTTATGACACACGCATCATCAGGAAGCTCTATTGACAGCTTCTCACCCAGCACCTCCATCTGTAAACCAATCAGAAAAGGTTCGATCTCTCACTCTCTTTCATCCCCCTGCTGCAGATGTCATTGAAATCTCCGTATAATAATCGTGACACTACAGCAACAGGAATTACTTCTTTTTCATGTGAAAACTTCTCTGCATATGCTTCATGCAGTGCTGAGGCTATACCAAGAATCTGATCTGCTCTGTCAGTTCCACACATCTGCAGGCTCGCTCTCGTCTCTAGCTGAGATTAGACTGGGTTTACTCTGTGATAATGTAAACTTCCACTTTCCTCCTAGCATAGCATGTTTCACATGAGATATAGCAACAAACAAACAACGCATAAAGTCATTAATCCAAAAAAATAAAAACACAGGTGAGAGATATATTAAGCATAAGTGCAAAAGCAATTATATTTTTGCTCATATGTTTTGGTATTAGTATTAGCTTTAACAGCTTCTTTTTACATTTAAATATCATAACAAATTCAGATTCTCTGTGCATCAACACATTCAGCATTACCTAACTTCTGGTGTGCTCCTGATCATCATGTTTTCGTGTTCATCTTGTACCGACAGTGAACCAAAATAGTCCACGATCCATTATGTTACAACAATGGACAAAATGCACCTCAGATTGACGTACCGTAGAGAATGGTGCAGCTCTCCAAAAAACATAATGACAGTTATAGATTTACCATTTTCTTCTTGCAAATTATTGTAATTGTTGAAGTGATGTTCTCTCTTGGTTTTCACACAAACATGCAGCATTTGGTATTTGAAAGGGGGGGGGGGAAGAAGGCAAAGCAGGCAAAACAGAAAAGGGAAACCTGAAGCACCCTGAGGTTCCACAGGATTTTGCAAGATAATATACTCTTGCCTGACCGATGCAGGATTATTCAAGTCCAGAAAAAATGGTTCTGGTTTAGTAGAGTCCAAGTCAAATTCCCCCATAGGGACAATAAAGTATCTATCTATAACATAAAAGAGATCATTTATTTTGTGATAATTGTCTTGTGCTCATATATGGCTCTGTCAGTTGGGGGAAACAGTCGACCAATCAGAGCTAAGTAGGTGGATTCAGAATGGGGACTAGTTAGCAGGCTGTCTACCTGTAGTCATGAAACATTGCAACAGTAAACACTATGGCAGTAAAGTAAAAAAAAATAAATACTCCACCCCCAACCCAACACAAACTCAATGTCAGGTTGAACTGAAGAGAAACAAAATAGTAATTCTTTGAGATTATCAAGGCAGACATTTTGCAGTCGATAAACAAACTTGTCAGAGTTCTCTAGTGGACAAACTCTGTAATGAAGACAGTTTCAAAGTCATCTCAAACCTGTCTTGTTAATTATCTGCCAACAGATACAGAAACCGATATTGGCCGAGACCAATTTATCGATCAACCTCTGGACTGTCTAATGGATGCACGAGGTAAACTTGTGTTTTTGGTCTGTCACCATCTAGCATTGAAGAATATCTTTCTATATGCTTTTATGAAAAATAAAATATTGTAATACACATTAAGGCCTTCAAATAATCCAATCTATAAAAACAGTTTAATCACTATAATCTGTATTAATTTAAAACAGCTGTTGTATCTCAAATTCCATTTGGAAACACGTGACATTAAAATAGTGTAAGGTTGCTCAGGACGATACAAATAACAAAAACAGTCTACCTTGGTAAATACATGCAGCTCACTTCAGTACCAAGAAGTCAATAAGCCTATAAAGCAACAGTAAATTGAATTTCTGCCAATATTGCTTTGTTTATCATTACCACATAACCTAACAGCAGATGGTGCCACAGGGGCCTTTTCTCATGTAGAAACCTTCTAGAAAAGTTGTGTTTACCTCGCTGGAACGACGGCTCTGTTTATTAAACACTCGCATTCTCGAAAATGTGATCTGAGGAGATCCATCACAATCAATTATTATTATTATTATTATTATTATTATTATTATTATTATTATTATTATCAGTATTATTATTATTATTATTATTATTAATATTATTATCAGTAGTAGTAGTATTATTATTATTATCAGTAGTAGTAGTATTATTATTATTATTAGTATTATTATTATTATTATTATTATCAGTAGTAGTATTATTATTAGTATTATCAGTATTATTATTATTATTATTGTTATTATTATTATTATCAGTAGTAGTAGTAGTAGTATTATTATCAGTAGTAGTAGTAGTAGTATTATTAGTATTATTATTATTATTATTATTATTATCAGTAGTAGTATTATTATTATTATCAGTAGTATTATTATTATTATTATTATTATTATTATTATCACACCAACAGATTTGTACGATTTCTGATTTTGGATGAACTCGGTGCAAAGTATTCAAAAGTACATTTGTGAAGTTATAACACACAGTCTGTGGAAACAGAAATGTTTGTGCAGACTCCCTGACCCCCCCTTCTGCTGCGCACTCAGCAGCCTGCACACACACACACACACACACACCCTCCAGTCAAAGCGCTGTCAGTCAACACCATCCCGCCCTAAAACTTCATACACGCCCTGTAATGTCTGCTCACTTTCCAATACAAGGTTTATAGTCTACGCTTGTAATGCATGTCGTAATGCATGTTGTAATGCATGTTGTGATGCATGTTGTAATGTATGTTGTAATGCATGTCGTAATGCATGTCGTAATGCATGTTGTAATGCATGTTGTGATGCATGTCGTAATGCATGTTGTGCCTGACTGTGGTGCTTCAGGCTTCAGGTGTGAGAAGAGTAATAGGAGATAGTTAACGACTACAGATGCTCAGAGAATACTTGCTGGTATAAGCCTATTGGTACTCACCTCCCTTATGAAAATGCTAAAGTTTCGCATTTGCAACTCTCAAAAGAATTATGAATGTGAGAGGTGTTGCAGCATATAAGACAAAAGAAGGCCGATGTGATTGCAATTTAAAAAAGGCCTATTTTCTTTTGTTTTTACTTCCTCGCGGCCTCATCCTGCACTTGCTCTCATTGAAAGGCCCACAACAATAACGTTCATCACCACTCAGGCCCCTCTTATTTGCTCAGCAGCTTGTTCTCTGAAGCGGAGCAGGCTGCATGGGCGGGGGGACGGCAGCAACACCGACTGAGTGACGCAAAACGAGAGGCCATTATATTTGCTTCCTGAAAAAAAAGAAAAAAGAAGATATTCTGTCCTACTGGGAGTTTATGATAGCTACTGGGGTGCATTTTAAAACAGACACAAAATGGACTTATATGGGAAGGTAAGATACTTTTATTATAAAACTATGGAGAGAGAGAGAGGGGGGGGGAGATAGAGAGAGAGAGACAGAGACAGAGAGAGAGAGAGACAGAGAGAGAGAGAGAGAGAGAGAGAGAGAGATGCTAAAACTATTATAGATATAACATGGAGTGAGCAGATTTGCCAGTTTTATTGCATTTTCTCTCGCACAATGGGGAGCGTCTGTAGGCGATGTGCAATGCTTATTTAGGAACGAACTACAAAGCTTCTCCTGCGCCTCCCGAGTACGTTACACAGCTGCTGACAGCTGTGGCGCGCTGCATGCTGAGTAATGTAGTCGACTCTATACTTTTGACGTCGTCCGACACCGTGCAAAAACTACAACCCCCATCTTCTTGAGCCTTTCGGTGACGTCAGAGACACGCATGACACGCACTTTCCTTCGCTCGTGCTCATCTCACGCGAGCCAGCCTCGTCAGCTCAGGGGCGCGTGCCACATCCGAAGCGGAGGGGACAGCTCCCAGGTGCTGAAATTGGTCGGCGCTTCAAAGAGAAAGAGAGACACAGAGGGGCGAAGAAAACCAACGCCTGCATTAGACACACATACAAAAACCGTATTCTGCAAAACAGGGGCAGACACAGATAGAGCCGAGGCCTTCAAACAGGTTTGTTCACACAATGTCCGCAACGCGTTTCGGTAGTGTCATTTTATTAATAGTTATGTGGAAGAATTTCATTAATACATAAAATGACCTCCTGCCCAGAATTGCTCGTCTAGCATTAGCTGGCATGCAGCTGCCTGCTCGACTACACCGTGTAATTTCAGATCAGATCGTTGGTTTTTATCGTGCTGTGTGTGAAAACCAGCATTGCATTGATATTTTGAAAGCGTTGTCCTTGCAAATACTGCCTCCATGGTGTTTTTTTTTGTTTTTTTCCATACACGGAAGCGAACATAAACCCGGTGCAGGATGTGCAGGATCGAGGTCCGGCATCTTTTATAACTGGATTGGCTACAAGGAGAGCTCGGCTGCCCATGTTTGCCATTTAAGCGCAGTGGCTTTGTGAAAACATTCACCTTGGAGCAAAGATGACTGTGCTCTTGACATCTTGTTCTTAGTACTCTTGTCCTCTGACAGCTTGTCAGCTCAGAGTAGATGCGTTAAGGTGAAAGCCTACATTTCTATTGTAGCCTACAGCTACGAGGCTACAGCAGCTTTAAAATGTAAGAATATTCTATGGCTGGTGAAATTGGATTGGATTTCTAGTAGGAAAGGTTTTCTTAAAATGTCAAATCAAAACATCCCACTCTCAGAATTGTTAATGGTAAAATGTAAACTGGGATGTAAAATTGTAGTTTGACATATTTTGTCCCAACTCTCTACTCTATTTTGCCAAGTACATGAAATTACTGTATCTGAACTGTATTTATGAGCTCTTTAAGTAATACAGATAATAACATAATTTATAATAATCCTTTAGTTTCATTAAACAAATCCTTTTGGCTTTAGAGAAGACAACGTCAGCTTTTTAAAAATCCTGGTTATCTAATACTTATCAATACAACAGCTTGCTGTGTTGGTCATGCTGGTTTGCCTGACACAGCCTTCTGTCACCTCTGATCTGTGGCCTGCACAGCAAGCTTGCACTGGACTCTGTGTATAACATCTACAGTCAACGGAAAAACAAATAATCAATTTCTTAAAGGATTTGCTCACGTCTTCTGTGCGGCACAGCCCTGAAAGGCTTCACAGTAACTCAAGGTGAAGCTCTGAATACATTCTTTGAGCGTCTCTTTTGTCTCTTTGCAGATGGCTGCCACTCAGGATGTGAAAGGGAAGGGAGAGGGAGGGGACCAAAACTTTGACTACATGTTCAAGCTGCTGATCATCGGCAACAGCAGCGTGGGCAAAACGTCTTTCCTGTTCCGCTACGCCGACGACGCCTTCACATCAGCCTTCGTCAGCACAGTGGGCATCGACTTCAAAGTAAAGACTGTGTACAAGAATGACAAGAGGATCAAACTGCAGATCTGGGTATGAAATATTAACACAAGTATTAAAAAATGTAGTGGTAAGCCTCAAAATGTTTGATTCCTGCACAAACCAGATGAAACAAGTGGAATATAGTTATTTCTGCTTATCCTGCACTCCTTGGCTGGTCAACACAAGATGATTGCTTTGTTATTGCTGTTAACTGTTGAATAACATGCCTTTTCCCCATGGATCTTTCTATTAAGAAGCTAAACTCTGTATAGGATGTATTAATGATCGAATGATGATGATGCATAGAAAGAAGAAAACACAAAGCAGCAAAGTACAACGAGCCGTAACTGTGGTGTTTCTTTCAGGTCACATTTTCCTCTTTCATGCCAACCATGCACAAATTTCCATTTAATTCAGTTAAATCGAGAGCATTTGCATGTTGAAACATAGCTAATGTGTGGCAGATATCTGTTTCCTGTTGTCCTCCAAGGTCTCCTGGAGGACTACCGAAGCTCTAAGGGGGTAGGAGCTCTTCAGTGACGCCCTGCCCCCTTGTTTTTCTCCCTTTTTGTGTTCCTGCAGAGTGACTCTTGTCTTTAAAAGGCTGTAAATGTATGCCCACTTTCTCCTTACCCCTGCCCATATCTTTCCCTGTGGATCAATATGTTTCAAGGCCTGTGACAGGTTTTGACTTGATGGCTGTATGCATTGCCATACAACAAAGTCCTGCCCACACAGGATCACCTATGCAATAATTACATTTTAGCCCAGGTTTTTGTCTCTTAGGACCGATCATGCGTGCTCGGTATGCTTGAACACACTTCCCTTTTCATCTCTTGTTGTGTGCATTGTTTTATATATACTAATGTCAAAGTATAGAATGTATATTCGAAGCAAATCCTTCTTCTTTCACCAATTCAGCTTTTTAGGTATAGATGGGTGTATAAACAATAAAGGACTTTGATGTCATCGCAAGCAATCTTTTAAAATATCAATTTACACAAAAAGGACCATTTAACTCATAAAGTGATGTTTTTTACCATTCTAACCAAGCCATGTTTTAATACTGGTGTTTGAATTTCAGCGTCTTAATTCACAACAAAAAAACATGTTCTGTTTTTTTATTTCGTAGTCTTAAAAACATGTGGCACATCAGCTTTTTTGCGCTTCAGGAGAGGCAGAATTTTTCCCCCCTGGTTTAACACTTCACCATGTAAGTATGGAGACAGATGGAAGTCTCAACATTACTGACAGGAGAATAGTAAGTGTTAGTTTGGCACACAGCGGGGAAGAACACAGAAGCAACACCTTCCTCAGAATGTGTGGGAAACGAAAGTCTAAGGCTGTTTAATTAGGAGTTCATCTGAGCTGTTGAAGCAGATTGTCTTGTTATACCTCTGAAATAGTGAGGGGATAGTTCTCGATATGTATTTCTTTCTATTTGTCTTTTGTGTGCTTCACCAAATGGCAGCTTTTCTTCAGAGGTTTTGCTCTCTCTTGTCATAACAGTTGTCTTTCGCAGCAATTAGCCACCTCCAGACATTTGGTGTTTGCTAATCACATTAAGAAACAAAGAACGATGTGAAAGCTAGATTTGAACAGTTGGGATAATTTGTTTTCATCATTAGCAAAGACAAGGATATTCAGAGAGAAAAAGGATTACCCTTGCATCCAATAAATTGGTCTTTTTTTTGTTTTAATTGGGCTCAAAAGCGAGCTGAGCCATACAGTAAGTGGCCATTTCAGGTGATGGCTGTTGGCTATTGTCATTGTGGTAGACGCACTATTAATCTGCTGAGAGATAAAAGTGTCAGAAAGCATCATAGAGTTGTACCTGTTGTCGTATTAGGCTGAAGTGAATGAAACACATCGCCGAGCGTTGCCAAGATGAAAAACTGAAACTCACTTTACTGAATGAAGAAGAGTTGAGGCACGTGTCAGCCTCCGCTCACTACCTCTCCACTTGGAACAGTCAGCTTCTTGGATTGATTTTGGGTGAGCTGCAGACTACAAGCAAAGCTATTCAAGGAGCTCCGATTCACGGGTCTCAGCATTTCCTTTTTTTTTTGTCTTTTTAACTGAGAACAAGCGAACCGGCTCACTGAAATAGCCTGGAAATGCAAAGGTCATTGTCAAGCACACGGACAATAATCAATAGGCTACTGAAAAGTCTAAGCCTCAGAAAAAAGACTGAGGTTAAAACAACATTCAGGCGACTTGTACATACTGTATCATGACTGGGTAGAAAGAGATCAATGAAACATACAGTATTCTTCTGCCTTTTATGCTGTTCAGAATGTCACCCCACAAACGATGCTATTTATACAGCACACACTAGCTGCTGACATTAAAAATGCACACATTCAAATGCACTTTTGGTGTTATTGTAAACCGACTAAAGGTCCTAGCTGTGGTGTGTTCGGGAGCTGGGCGGGCTGTGAGCTCTGTCTCTGATGTGAAGGTCAGCGCTGTCCTCTGGCTATAACAGGCACACTGTTGCAGCCATGTGCAGACTGACAGAAAGCAAAACCACTGTGGTAAATACAATCCAGTGCTGCCTGTCGAGCTTCTGTTTAACAAGAGCCAAATGGAGCAGGCAGAAGTGCTCCATCATGATTCACAGAAGCCTGCAAACACGTTTGTTGTGGGTGGAACAACAATGCAGTAAACGTTTGTTATTATATAACCTATCATAAAATAACAAACCTAAATGTCTGTGAACAAACGAAAATATTCCTGAGCTCACATTTCACTCACTACAGAAGAGCTTCATCATTCTGCATTGGGATTCATTAGCATTTACATTAACATCTCGTAGCAAAGGCTGCAGTTGCCGCTTGTTTCCAGGGTAATCTGTGTACAATGTACTACTCATCCAATGCTGTGTAATCACTTGCTTTGCCTTTGAGCAATTAGTTCAGCCTTATCATGAACAGCAATCAGTTTCCCAATGTTGAAATCATTTCATCTCTATTTTTAGCCCTTTTCTAAGAAATGCATGGCATGCATGAGCTGAGCTCTGAGCACTGCACCACCGAGTGTTAACACAGCTGAGCGATTATTTTATGAAGGAGAGGAAAGAATCAATCACATCAGCCAAAACTGAATCGTTGTTTTTGGCATCTCATCAATGCAAAGCCAGTTAGCATAATGATTATTTCCACATCACAAACACAACAAACGCAGCCATAAGTAAATGTGGAAACGTAGACCCTTAATTGTGCTCAGATTTCAACTGAAGAATCTCTTAGTATGTATAAATAGCTGCAGATTAATAATGCATGTGGCTTCTCATTTACCATTATGGACTTGCATACATGTGCCGTGCAGGGTCATGTCAATGTTGCTGAGCCTGACAGTGTGAATAACAGTCAGCCGGCTAACAGCAGTGCTAAATCATGTTGTCTGTGTGTAGGACACGGCTGGCCAGGAGCGCTACAGGACCATCACCACCGCCTACTACCGCGGGGCCATGGGCTTCATCCTAATGTACGACATCACCAACGAGGAGTCCTTCGGCGCTGTTCAGGACTGGTGAGTCGTTTTGAACTCTTTGGAGTCAATGTCGGTGCGTTTTTGACAATTTCTGTATGCGTATGTCATCTTTTATCCCATGTCTTTCTGTCGGTTATATTGTATTATGATCATCAGATCAACGGAGCAAAGGGGCTTCCTGTTTGTCGCTATAATGCAATCAGTTGATATCCTGCACATTTGATATTGTACTGCTCACCATCCCCTGTCTACTAACAGCTACAGTGTTGTTATGTAGTGTGCATGCGTGCATCTTTGTCAGGCTTGGAGATCTCAGGGAAACTTGTCAAGGTCATGGCTCTCGTCCATTCATGAGTCATACAAGTGTCTGCAGGCTGTAAAGCAATTCTGAGCCAAGCCCAAATGTCGATGATTTATGATGACACATCCATGTCTAAAACAGGACTTGGAAGGCGACGTTCAATTGGCTGCAGAAACCAGGTTTCTGGGTTAGGATTGTTGCTTTAGAAACAAGCACGTTCTCTTCAGCACAAAAAGCGCAGCACAACAGCTGTTGGTGAAATAAACAACATTATTTAGAGATAAATGTGCGTTTTGATTTTCTGATGTTTCTCCTTACACGCCGACTCTCCACAGGTGTTGTGATGAGAAACTGTCTTTTTCCATTTTATTTACACCCTGCTGTCCTACGACTATCTCTGTCTGCCAGCCCAAAGAGATTATGGGAGCACAGAATAAGCTTTTTTTTTTTTTTTTTTTTTTTTTCAGAGGAAAGATTTCTGAATCATCAAAGATATATTCTCATGATGTTACTGTTTCAGCTGCAAGGAAATGATGATATGACTCACACAACCTTTATATAGATGGTGGTATTTTTGCAGTTGACACTTGACCTCCATGCCACACGGCTTACAACCAATGTAGGACTATGACCATCACTATTAAGGCCAGAGTCTGCTCGGCCTCATCTCTTAGCTAGCAGCACTTGACAGCTGCAATAGGAATCACCTGTCACGGTTAAAGCAGCTGCATTTATAGTGAGCACATACTGTATTTACAGCCTGGTGTTCTTCAACTTTGGATAAAATGTTTAAAAGAACTGGGATGCTGCACTATTATTAGCACGACTTGTGTTCAAGTGCTCCACATTTTCAGCCTGATTTGTATTGAAATAGATTTCCAGTCATAAAGAAAAACAAGACTTTCTTCTTAAGAGAAGTCAAAGCCAGACACACCTATTATTCTTTTATGGCCTGTGTGACACTTTGATGTAATACTGCAGTTTGCACTGTCTGTGATGGGCTTCTTAATTAATGTAGCCAATTGTGTCACCGCCAGCTACAATGCAGGAGAGTTACTCCTGTGAATTTACGTACCAGACACAAATCAGTCAGCTGTATACAAGAGGCTCTTTTTTTTTACCCTTCATATACCCAGAATTCTTCTTTTTTTTTTTGCCTTTGCCACAGGCTTTAATTCCACTTTCTCTTTCCCTTGTTCCTTGTGACAAGGTTGTAGAAAAAAAAAAGAGGTTGCCATGGCAACGGCTCCTTCCCCGACTGGCTGGAATTAAGCTTGTGACGTGCTCATTTCCTGTCCTGTGTCAGAGACAAAACAGGGAAATATTGTAATGCTGACATCAAATGTGGGACTTGCAAATCATGCAAATGAAGTGCACTATACACAAAGCATTTTATTATAGCAACAATCTCCAAGCATTTACTTTCCATTTTTCTCTTTGTCCTCCGTTCTCCAGAGACTACATTGTTCAAAAGGCACTGGATAATCCAGACCTTGTAAAGCCTGCATATGGGGCCGTGTTAGACTCCATACAAATACAAATGTTTTTCTGTTGGAGAACATTATCAGCAGTTGGCTTCAAATTGACCCACATCTGAAACGCTCTAACAAGTGAGAACTGGACAGAGAGAGAGGAGTGGCAACATGATGCTGCTCTGCTCCTGACTCGTTGCTTCTTCCTCTCTTTCTTACTGACTCTTTCTCTACTGTTTTCAGCCTGTGGTGT
>CALSCE010010657.1:20743637-20757016 GCA_943593645.1 Bovichtus variegatus | reverse complement strand
ACACACACACACACACACACACACACACACACACACACACACACACACACACACACACACACACCCACACACACACACACACACACACACACACACACACACACACACACACACACACACACACACGGGGTCAGAGGGCTACTGCCAGGCATGTACACAATCAGTAACCCAATTTCCGAGTTTCTTTCTTTCGATTTCAGTTTTCCTCTGCCGCACTGCCTGTTCCTCCCTGCCTCCCCCTCACCCCGTTCTCTCGTCTCTCTCCCGTGTGCCTAATTGGAGTGGCAGACCCAAATTTAGCTCTGGGTTTTGATTTGAAGATCAAATTGATTGATGTGGAGGAGAATGCTTGAAATCAGGGACTTTCCAAAGTGAGTTACAAAACGGATCGCAAAACAAAAACCTCTCGAACAAAGTCACTGTATTGTCTGAATCATTCTGGCTTACTTCCAAATGCATAATTTATGTATATTGATTAAGTATATACATCAATATTGATCACTTAAAATAGACCCTTACAACACTGCAGAGTGCTTACTGCGCAATTGAGTATTGACATCCTATTGAATAACACCCACAGGCATTCATTATGTGGCTTTTTAAAATGGAGACCCAAGAGGCAAAGAACCATCTGTAGTGTGCCTTTGTCAGGTAATAAGATCCAGTAGAGTAGAAAAACAAATAAAAGAAATGAGATTAGATCACTTCAATAAATGTAAGGAAAAAAAGATATTGGATTTTTTTTAATCAGAATTTGTGGTTAAACTTAAAAAAAACAAACAAAAAAAAACATCCATCTGAACATCAACAATATGTGGTGCAACTCAACTACCAGAGGGTTGTTGACCTAAAAAGGTTTTTACCGAGCTCTAAGAGTTTTAATTCATCTGAGGGAACCCTCGTGGCATTAAAAAAAAAAACTGAAATGACTTAGAAGTATTTAACAATTTACAAGTGCAGTAAAAATGTTTGTGCGTTTAAATCCAAATTCACTTAAAAAGTTAACTACGTATGTCCCTTCTCTTTGCCGTACATCCAGCCATGTCTAGACGCTTTAAAGTACAGTGCGAGCACCATCAGCTCTCCCCATTACAGATACATCAAAATGGATGATGGATCCAGAAATGTCACACCTTTAAAGCTTTGTTCAACGAGACATGTTGGCAAAGAGCTACATACACTACGTGCTTTCTAATTTGTGGTCATATAAACCTCCATCCAAATCTTTGTCAAGGATAAACCTCAGTTACAAAAACACTTCCACTCCCTGGGAAGGAATTATATCAATCACATTAAAATAGCTGTAGAAACCACACCTGAATAATTAATTAGAATAGACTACCACCACATCTTACCTTTATATATCCCCAGGACACAGAGAGCAGATAATTAGCTTCAGGCATGTTGACAAAATTAACAAAATAGATCCAGAAAGGTACAGGTTTATCGCCAAAAATACAGTTTGGATGATGAAAGCGCTAGCGAACAAAAACAGTCCGCAGCTGTGGCCGGTAAAAGACTTCAACCTGAAGAGCCTTCAGAGCTCGGTTCAATGTCCATAAATGAGGCATCATGTTCCTGTCCTGCAAATATCCACAGAAACGAGCCCATGTTCCAGGCAGCAGAGAGGAACAGCAGATTCTGAGAGGGGAGCGGTGGGAACGTGCAGCAACCCAAAGATGCGATGAGAGCATATCATGACCACACACACACAGTGATACACATGACATGTGCACACACACACACACACACGTGCACAGATACAGGACACACTGCTGAGGTTGTAAATAATTGATGATGGTGCGGATGCTTGGTAGATGCCAAAGCACCAGGACAGCAAAATATATTCTGTCAACAGCTTCCAAACAGGGCTGGCTGCCTGACTGCCTCTGTGTGTATGACACAAGCTCCCATGTGAAGAGCACAGGCTGCTTCTCTCGCTGTGTCACACAACAGCAGCAAATCAGGGCCCAGATATGGAAGAAGTGTGAGCTCATCATCACCTCTGATTGGCTTGGATTGAAACAGACTTGAGGTCACCTGCTGTGTGATTGGCTGGGACTGAAGTCAGTGGAAAATTTACCCCTTCCCTTTCCTTCCATTCCTGCAGTGCAGCGGGATGTGGTTCTGTGTTTGCGCACGTGCGTGTGTGCGTGCATGTGAACATACATCTCGTGCCATTGTACGTGTGCGTGTTGACTGACCTAACCTTCTGTGCAGTATGATGTACGAGCACAGGTTACCTCATCCAACATGATACAATACTGAGGTCAGCTTTCATGCCAGTATTCATGCGAGATGAGTCACAGACACATCACTGTTAAGATGATGTATTACATGAAAACCAATTAATCTTGCAAAAAGAATGAGCGTCACACTTATCTGAAGTGGGCTCAGAATCACAGAATCTGAAAGCACTGTGTCCACAAAGGCTGCTGTGTATCACTGAGCTCAAAAGGTTGTCGCTGTATTTGGAAACAATGATCATGGAACACTATTGAAGGAAAAGTTTTAATGGAGCGTTACCATCAGTAACAGTACGAATGGACCCCTTGTGAAATATATCGTGGGCAAATACAAATAATAGGCCACTTCATGAACACATTTCATGTCTCTGGCAGTCATTTCTGTTGCCACTTCATTCAATAGCATTCATTTCAAATGCTATTGCATTTGATAAACTAGTCTCATAGAGATCTCCTTTTTAACAGGATAAAAAAAGATTTAAAGTCTTAAACTTACATAAAGCTCAGTAAAGCCGAGCGTAGCTGCAGACATGGCTGATTATTTTCTGTAGCTTCATCATTATGAGCCTCTTTCACATTGTCCTTAGATACAATGTTATTATAAAAATACTGATAATAGCCACTGTAATGATGAAGGGTAGCATGACAATACATTATCCAGAATTAGGTACAGGTATGAAAGTTGACCGAAAATTGTATTTATTATTGAATAAATACATCTTTGGATTCTACACAGAAAACATGGTTCAATCTTGAATTTACAGTCTAGGAACCTGCGATTTGTGATTTCGAGAAGAGGTTTCTTCTTTCTTTCTTTCTTTCTGTGTGTGGGTGAGGTCATATGTGTACATACATGTGTCATCTGTATGGGATGGTCCAGTGGATTGAAAAGGGACCAAACCAATCTCTGCTTACTTTACACCCAACCTCTGCAGCCAGCCAGGCACTGCGAGTAATTTACAGCTACGCTGGAGCAGATGAGACAACTGGCCAACTGAGATCCAGCAGCTTTGATTGACTCTGAGCCAAGCAGGCCAGCACAGGCCCACCACACATACACACACACACACACACACACAGTTTACACGCTGCAGAAGCGTTCAGTATACACAAAAATAACGCCAACAGACACCTTTTCTATTCACACAAACTCCCTCTCCCTCATACACACATATTGATAGCTTAGCCAAGAGGTGTGAACACAAACTATTGGGTAGAAATTGGAAAGTGTCACACCAAGCTAAGCTGTGACTTGTGTGTAATTTGTTCTTTGGCAGAGTGACCAAAATATCCACTCCCTGCTGTATATAGCTCACAGATCCAGATCTCTGTTGCATTTGTTTCTTTTCCCACATTCCACATTTATTCTGGTAGCTGACGCCCCCTCTCTACAGGACAGGAGAGAAGGAACACCGTAATTGCCGCCACTTTTTTTCAATGAATGTCCCACTGACTGACAAGTACGTTTGCTGTCCATTCATGACCTGAACCAAATGTGGAGAAAGAAATATATACAGTACAGTGTGTAGGAAGCTAAACGGTAATAGTAAGGGGTAAGACATGAGTGCAATATATAAAGAAAAAACTAATAACGGAAAGATAAAAAGATAAAGTGACAATGGACAGTGTAGTAGGGCACTGACAAACAGCAGTAAAGAAAACTAACCCTCAGCTCAGAAAATGCAAAAGACACAAAACTACCAGCAACTTGTCCAGTCACTGAAAAATGACTTCGACCTGCACATATAAGACTAAGAAGTTACTAACAGAATGATAACCTAATGCAGGGAAGTACATCTGACTTTAGAGGACATAGCAGTGCAGAGTAAAGTACAGTTCAATCTGAAGAGTATTCAATCAATTATCTACACTGATCATGAGCTGCTCATATCTCAAAAAAACTTCTTAAAGATGATCATATGATGGATTTTTGTACCTTTCATCGATGACATTGGATCGTTGATCATCGAATCAATATATCGATCCAGATCGATGTATTGTTACATCCCTAATTTCTACGTAATAGTGTATTACATAGAAGTGTAGTATAGTGAAATGTAAAAAAAAAAAAAAAAAGCATTGTTTGAAGGGTATGTATTTCAGCATGTGTGACATAATGATACTGAACATGTCTCCTCTCCCTGGTGTGAGATCATTTAGGACTAACAGGTGTCACCTTGTTTGACCTACTGTTATAGTGGCCCTGGTCTTAATGCAGTAACTCTGAGGATGCTGATAGTCAGTACCGGGCCGTGGATCATTGCTAAAGCACTAATATGGATGGTGATTTTCACAGGAATGTCACTGTAGACCACAAACAGAGGAAATGAGGGGCAGATTTTTCTGTAACTAAATTCAATTTACATCAAGGGTATTCCATCTTAGTTTCTTTTTAATCTCAGACTTTCCTTCATTGATGAATTAAGGCTTATGTTGAGTGTTTGCAGAATACAGACACAAAATAAAGGCTATTACCTATGATGTGTGTGTGTCTGTTGCTGGAGTGAGATAGCAGGATGGTTGGGCCTGTGGCTGTTACCATGACAACCAGGGATAGCTGTCCTGGTAAGCAATAGTGAGGCAGTGCATGTTAAAGGTTTTTTCTTTTTTTTTCTTTTAATCTTTTCACTTTTAAATGAGGCCGATGTCCCGGTCATGCATGTGACGGTAATATCAGCGCGTGTGTGTGTGCATTTGTGTTATTCCTTTGTCTGTCCGTCCTCTCTGCCTCTCCTCTCGGCCCACCCCCCTCGTGTGACATCACGGTGTGTGACATCACCAGAGCTCAGAGCTGATCAGAATTCAGAGCGGCACAGCAGCCTCCCTCCCTCCCTCCCCGCACACACACAAACGCTCACACGCATTTATACACACACTGGAGGCGACTGAGCATGCTCACAGCACAACTCCCTGCCTGCATGACGATGCTATCACTAACACACAAAGACAATATAACACAAATAGTCCAATGTGTGCTCTGATGGCAGGGTGATGAAAAAGGCTTTAAAGCAAACCAAATAATGTATGTAGAAGAAGAGAGCTCTTGAGGCTCAAATAGTCACGGCTATGGGTTGATAAACATTTGAGAAATTAAAAAGGAAAGGGGCTTGATGGCAGAGGAGCAGCTCACACACAGAGGACGTTACGTCTGTTTAATATAATACCACAACCGTTAGATTACACCAACACAACCTATAATGTATTGGATCTATCTGCTCCTGGTCATTTCCATAAAGTTGTGCAGCACGTCAGCCTGACCTGTCATTTATCAATAAACAGCATCGCACTGCTGCTGACCGACCACACAGTATATAATACATGGAGAGAACTGTCATTTTATATTTCTTCATTCATGTATGGAAAGGAAACTGTAGGTGTAGGTTGATTAAAACGTCTGCTTAAATATTGTATAAGAGGGAACTTAAAGTTACACAATGCTGTTTGCAGCCAAGTGTCAGATGTTTATGACGAGCACATATAAATTCTGTATATTCTGAGTATATATGACATAAAGTATATCCTAGTGTAACCTTGGGTAGAGACCATTCACTCTGCATCACACTCTCTAAATATGTATATATTGAATAAATAACAGCGGAAGTCTTGCAAAAAAACTAACAAAAGCTATATCAATAAGTCCAACAGATGCCATTATGTTGCCCAACAGAATTAAACTCAACAAGTTGGTATAAACTTATTGTTTTGTTATTCTTACCTTGTTGGAGGCCATCTCGCTGACAGAGTGTCTTGTCTGCAGCGTCTCCAGCTGGTCCAGACACCAGTCCAGCTCCTCCAGGGTCTCAGTGGCCAGTTTCTGGTAGGCCTCCTCTGTAGGGGCAAGACAGGAGGGCAAGGGGTCAGTAAGGGCCCGCTTCAGAGGGCTAGGGGACGGTCCAGGCCCGGGGTCTCCCACCCCACATACAGCTAAGCTGGGATACCCCGAGTAGACACATGGGTGACTCTTCATACTGGACAGGTGAGCCAGCTGTGCGGGCCTGGAGTAGTCCTGTATCCTGACCCACAGATGAGCAGTCACAGGTCAGCTGTAGCAAAGCTCACTGAGTCCCTTGGAGAAAATAAAACTTCCAGTGCCGTCCTACAGTTCAAATCCTGGATTCTTCCTTTTAAGAGCAAGTCAGATCCAATCCCAGGGAGTACAGTTGCAGGTGATGGACGGCAAACAGCCACCCCTGAGTCAGTTCTGGGTGTCCAAATGAATGTTAACAGTAAGAAAGTCACAGCAGAGAAAACAGGGGAACCCCACAGAGCAATAGGAGCAAACGCAGTTTTTCTGAAACCTCACACAGACAGAGTCGTTCAGCATCTCCCATACACAGCACACATATCACAGTCAGTGATCTAGGTGTGTAAGGTTTTCACTATTATTCATAAGAGCGATGTAATTCCAGTCATGTAGCAGGATGAACAGCAGTCTGCTTAGTAGGCCCATGTCTGCCATAGGAGGGATGGAGGGAAGACAGGGACGGTGGAAAAGAGGATCCAGTGAGAGACTCAGAACCATTCAAGATCCATGTCTATACTGTCCAGCGAGGAACAGACACCAGACTGTCCACAGCATCCTGACATGGTTAACAAATACAAAGACATCTCAAACACACACGGACGCAAACAGACATACACACACACACTCACACAAGACGAAATGCTAACCATAACACATCATGATTTTGTCTCCTCAGCCTCTTTGCCAATGAAAATGTCCATGTTATCCGGAAAGCAAAGGGTATAATCCCGAGCTGTGTGTGTTGGCTAGTGTTTCCTATAGATGCTGTGTGTATAGGGGGTGGGCTTCTGTTGCTTCGGTGTCCCTGGTAGCCAAACGTGCTGCTCTCCCCAAGCTGTACCTAAAGCCTGAGAGGACTGCACTGTGGATGGGGAAGGGCGAGGGACAAAATGTGGACTGGAGCTATAGAGGAGTAGAGCCAGAGCTGGGAGCTCCCTATACTGTGTGTGTTTGCGTGCCAATATGTGTTCAGCATACAAATACACCAAATCAGAGAGGTAAACAAGTCGATGGCTCACGATATGGTAAAGATGGCAGTGCACAAGCCCTACTCGTACCCTTTACTTTCTTTTCATTGGAAAGACATTTGAAGACATGCCTCTCTCAAAGTCAGCCTACGTGAAAAGAAAATGTCACCTTGTCAGAAGCCAATTAATATCGATGCTTTGACTCATTTGGGAATGAACAGGCTTTTAATGCTATGTGATCTGTGACCTGGGAGGGGGGTCACTTCTGTAATTCATTTGTAATTCAATTACACAGATAGAGAAAACAGATTAAAATACACGAGGACCACATTTAATCACATCAGCGTAATGTTTCAGTTAGCATTTAGACCCCATCAAAGCCTTTGGAAAAATGCATTACTACCACATTTGGAAACATGCACACCATTTCTGTTTCAGTGTTATTATAGTATAAGCATGACCACGGACCGTCTCTTAAACTTTTCACCTCCTATTCTCAACAACATCCCCCCTCTCCTGCTTCATTGTCTGACACATTTCTCCCTCCCTCCTTCCATCAGTCCCTTTCCTCTCCCACACTCCTTGTTTCCTCTGCTGATCCCTGAACATCCTTCCTCCTCCCTCTTTTGTCTCCTTTGTGTCTCTCTCCTCTTTCTTTCTCTCTCTCTGTTTCTCTCCCTGGTGTGGTGTCAGTGGCTTGGGTGCTACTCTTTCTGACAGCAACTGCACTGACGTCAATGACATTCTTCTCATGCTTAGTGCGACATCAGACACCGGCGCTCGGAGAGGCCACTCTGCTGCACAGACGCAGGGCTGCAGCCAAACTATGTACCGGAACAGCTCGACAGTGAAGTCGGACTGTGAGAGGGAGAAGATGAGAGGAGGAGGAGGAGGAGGAGGAGGAAGGAGGAAAATATGTAGAGACAAGGGGAGGCTGAACTACTAAGAAATAATATTGATGTGATATCAGTTGTTTAGATAATTCATATATGTCATTATATCGTGCATCATCGATATTATCATTGGATGTTCAGCAGCTTGAGTTACATTTTAAAATAGGATCATGTGCCAGTTACAAAATGAAGCCATAACATACTATGGATTCCAACGCACTGTACCACACTCTACAAGATGCAATTTCAAGGAGAGGGAGAGGGAAAGGTAGAGTAATGTAGATTAGTGGCTTCACTTATATTACGTTATACCCAGAATACAAACCAAAAGTTTGAAAAACTCCAATAACATTTTGGATTTAGTGTATGGGACGTTAAATGTTAAACTAATAGCGTCCAGAAAAATTAATTGAAACTCCGGAGCATGTTGTTGGCGTTTTTCTCTGCTAGTCTCATACTGAATGATTATGAATCAATGTGTCTCTGTTTAGCTTTCACCAGCATCTATTTTCATTCACAAAGCTCACAGAAATACTGGAACAAAATACAATCATAGATGATTCTAAAATACAGTAAACCAATAACTAATGACAGAAAAATGACAAGCAGGAGAGGATGGCAGTGGGAAAGTAGAGAAAGCCTAAATGTAATCCTTCTTTCATTTGCTAGTATCCCTGCCTGATTTACTGAGTAACTATTAATTAGATTTCCTTCATTGTCTTTATCTGCAAGATGACTTAGTCGCCGCCTCAGCATGCTTTTGCATTACAAGTAGTCAATACTCACAAACAATCGTGCTCGTGACTCACAGCTGTCACCAGTTTATGGCAGAGCCCATAATAGGTGCGCACCAGTATGATGGTGTTCTAAATGTAGCACAATGTCACCAGGTCCTCGTATATAAGCAGGTTATGTATCAGGGAATGTGATTCTTGGGAGCAATATCTACATAGATCTCCCTCAAATGTGGAAGAAGAAAGTACTTTTTTTTTTACACTTATATTAATAATAGAAATAAAATGAATGTTTTACTTTACAATGTGCATGACTGTGTGTGTTTATGTGATTCAGTGTGTCTGGCTGCAGACATGCCTGAGGGATGATTTTACGAAACAAAACAAAGTGAAATTATTCATTCTTGGTGGCTGTTGTACGAGTTCTCCTGCATCACCAGCTGGTTACAACCATTGATCTTGACAAAAAGCAAAGTGACTGTCAAGCACGAGTCTATTCCAGCCATCTAAGACCTCCTCACAACAAGAACTCTTACAGTAGGCCAGAAAGACTGAGCCTGTACTGGCCGTAGACCCCGTCTGTGTAGTGGTTACAGCACATCAGGTATGGCCTGACAATCCACCGTTGAAGCCTTTGGTTATGGGTAAAATCCTAAAACATGGCAAACATGTTTCTTCAGCTTGTCTCTAAGAAGTTAAGTTGATTTAGAATGTGGAGATTCATCGTCGCAAAGGTATATCCACTGTAAAACTGCTAGTGGAACATATAGGCAGGCTTCACAAACTGTCTGTATGCATAATATGGCTGTGACATGTCAACTTGCTAAGTACCAAAACAAAAGCAGACACTGAGCTATTGTTTAAAAGGGAACACACCTATGTAACCGTTATTCGCTTTAAAGAAATTGACTGAAAATTTGACAGCATCTTGGCTATTTAAACAAATGATAGGAAATAGCAAAACCCAGCCACTGACAGAAATCTGCTCCTGGTTTACCAGTTATAAAGTCCTTTTTTCTCTTGTCCATGGTTTTGCTCCAGTGAACCAATTCTCTGCAAAAATATGTTGTCCATATTTGTATTCTGATCATGTTGGATACTATGCTCATGTTCTCTGGCTCCCTGCGCAGCAAGGCTGTGTTTGCCAGCTCCTCATCACCACCATGCTGATATTTTACAATAGACAACAACATCAACACCAATTTTAAGTAAAACAGTGCTACTTCCACAAATCATTTAAAAAAAAAAAAAATGCGGTATCACTTTACTTTAACTCCCCCTATTTAGCGCTTGTAAATGTAAAAGTAAATAAAAATCGAACAAATGGTTTATAACACACCATAATGTTGTTGCGAGCAGATATAAGAACATTTACAAGTATGTTTTAAAGTACAGTATTTGTCCCATCTCCTATGAAGACATATTATATCTGCGTACATCGACATCATAGTGTGTTATGAACCATTTATTGAATGTTTATATACTGCTTTTAAACGCTAAATAGGAGGACTTCTTTTAAAAGTATTACCACTAAATGCTAACAATATTGATAATGTTTACGTATTCCTGAGACAACACATCTAAATCACGCACACACACACGCACACACACATCGAGGACACAAGCGCTCCGTGTACCTGTGAAGGTGGTCTTGGTGATGGGCGGTTGGTTACACATGGGTGATCTCCTGTCACGGGGGGAAACAAACACACACTGAAACATTTCCTTCCCAAAACAACACAATCAGCAGCTTACCTCAACATTGTATTTACAACTCTCTACAGGCTGCTCCTAGTAAAGGAGCACCATTAGCCTTTACATATTTCTCCACATGTAGGAGGCAGTGTAGCAGAGGGTACTGTTGTTGTAGTATTCAATAAGAACAGCAGAGGGCGAGCAAAGCCAGACTGTGAGTGAGCGAGGACAAACTGCAGGTAAGTGCAGCATGTGAATAACCTCAAATCACTGCCACTTCTTAGTGCGTCATCAAATATTGTGATACGCTGTGATATAACCCTACAGTCACTACTCCCACTGTGACAGATTTCAAACACAAAAACAAAAGAAACAGTGAAGCTGGGAACTTACTTATTGGATGCTCTGTCTTGTTGTAGATTAGTTAATGCACCAAAGTTGTTTCGTACAGTTCTCAAGCTTGCAAGAACCTAAAAAGGGAACAGAACCATACATCAATCTATGACAATGTCAAATATGAAGAAAATTGAAAAATTACATTTTTTTTTCATGGGTTTGAGTGCTCACCTGTGCAAATGGCGTTACAATCATATCATCACCATGACTGAAAAACAAAAAGACAGTGGCTTTAACGTTAGCTGAAGATCTACAGTATATTGACATTAAACAACAGAGTAATGCGCTCATGTGTTACAAGGCGGGGGTCATCACTTTAGATTAGTTTCAGCATCTCTGAAGCACTCAATCACAGTGACATGTTTACTCATCACACCGGCTACCAGCTGAGGCCCTACGTCACAATGCGTAATAGTTGTAAACAGTTTGAGGTGTCAATAAGGGATCTGTTGGTGGACATGTCTCTGTCCACATAGGGTAGTAGAGTGAATGCCATATCCAGCAATATATTCTCACAGCAAGGACACTGTTAGTCTTTGCACTGGCTTTACAGCCGTGTCCCTGACAGTCACCCTCTCTCCGTGTCACTCTTTACATTCCTCCCCTTCTCTGCCCTAAACTATATCCCATAGGGAGTCATCATTTTTTTATTTTAATGACTTATTTATCCAGAGAAAAAAAAATAACTGAGCAGTTTTTAAGCTCTTGCATACATGGCTCCTGGATTTGGTGGAGTGCTCAAGGGCACCTCAGTGGCCATTGCCAAAGGATTGGATGGCATTACCCATTCAATTCCAGCTGAAGGGATCTTAAACAGTACACTTTGAGTCAGAATCCTGCTGACCCCTGAGCTATGTTATGACTGTGAACACTCAACATTTGTTCAGGTGACAGCAGTGTGTTAGTGTCACGGAGCTGTCATCCTACCGCTCAGTTCTACAAGGCCGCAGCCACGTCATGCACACGCCCACTGGCACGTGAGCTGACATGCCTGGCATGAAAGTCAAAAGAGA
Organism: Bovichtus variegatus; assembly: GCA_943593645.1. Taxonomy (NCBI): domain Eukaryota; kingdom Metazoa; phylum Chordata; class Actinopteri; order Perciformes; family Bovichtidae; genus Bovichtus; species Bovichtus variegatus. Next base: position 20,745,047 of record CALSCE010010657.1, on the reverse strand, counting down.
CGCAGGAGTGTCATGTGCTCCTATCACAAGGCAAATAGAAGGTATTTAAAGTAAAGATGACGGGCTATGTGCTCTGAGAGTAACGTAAATAATCTTTGTAGACAGATAAGAGAGGCCAGAACATGAGTTATATGACTGTTCACCTTTTAGAGGCACACAGGCTGTCTTTTCTTGTAAAGAATTTACCCTGAGAAATATCTGGACTGTGTTGTCTCTTTGTTAAGTTCTTATGAAACTAATTAATTAAATTAAAGTGTAATTTTGTACACTTGATTATGAAGTTGTATTATTCATGACCAGACAAGGTGCCTCCTGCTAGCTATCTCACGTTTCCTTGTTTATGCAATTTAGCAGAAAAAAACATATGAAAGAATGATGCATAAAAGGATTTTATTTGTTTTTATTTTCTTTGGGTTTTTTTTCTACCATTGTAAATGTATAGTGGTCATAGGTCAGGGAAGGGTCACTGGTTTAATACTCCAGAGCAAAAAGCAGCAGTAATGAGGAAATATACGGTTACTGCAGGACATTATTTTTCATTAATTTGTCTATTTGTCTTCCTTCCAGGCTTCATGGAAATGTTATATTTTCAGTCAATATTTGTATTTCCTGTAGCATCATGTGCAGTACATGTGACTGGATCGCCACCACTGTGTGGGAAAGGAGGAATGTGCTATCAATATATACACTGACCCAGAAGATGCCAGCTGGTTTGTGTGTTTTATCATCATGTATTCTACCACAGTTGGAAGGCAATGCAAAGTTACTATTAAAGACAAATGATCCAACTAAAAAGGAGAACTCTAAACAAATTAAATGCAGCACACACATCCATCCCATTATACTTAGGAGTTATAATTAGCAATTTGGCAAAAATATCAGCCACATAAACCGTGCTGGTGGACACTTTGTGACTGACCACCTTGCTTATGTTACTGGATATGGCTAAGAATAGATGTGACACCACACAATCAGCTGTTGGTCATGCACACATCCCAACAGGTCTAGCTAGCCGCGTGGCAGCTTTAAGACCTGGTCTACTCAACATTCAGCCGCGACCGGATTCAAAAGAATTAACCACATTTAGCACAATGGGGAGCATTTGGGTAAATTTTATGAAGGTTCAGGTGGAAGCGAAAGACACCATACACTTACATGTCACTGGCAATGGAGGAGTTTCGGGACATAGACTTGGGAGAGAGGTCGTAGTCACTGTCAGAGCGGTAGAGGAACGACTCTCTCCGTTGGCTGTGGACAAAATTTGCCTGCAGGATGAGGCCTGAGCCCGGGCTGGCCATGGGGTCCAGGGGGCTGCGACCTGATGACGTGCCATTGTCCACATCGAAACTGCATATGGAGAAAAAGAGAGAGGGAGAAAGAAACAAAGATCAGAAACTGATAATGTATAGC
>CALSCE010010657.1:20718963-20740637 GCA_943593645.1 Bovichtus variegatus | reverse complement strand
AGCCTCATATGAAAGTGAGATCTGGGGCCCGCTCAGTAGATTGGAACATGACTCAAGGGACAAACACCCAAAAGAGGCCCTCCTCTGTGAATACTGTCAAAGAACTGTAAACGTTCAACAGGAAAACACCACATAGCGCCTGCCAAGCAGAACTGGGACGTTTCTCATCGCCATTAAACAAACAAACACAATAACTTGTGGACACATCTAAATTCAACGTCCACTAAAAAGCACTTAAAACAAAGAGCTGAACCCTGAAAACAGTCTCCTCCGTCAGCTGATGTGAAGCTAACCAACATCGCACTGATTCAAAAACAACACCAGAGAATAAAAGTGATCATGAATCAGTCAAAACAAACATATTTAGAACGTTGGAGAAATAAAACAAAAAGCTAAAGTAGACTAAATTGTTATTTGTCTCTAAACAGAGAATATATGTTGGCTGAGTATCTGCGCTCTGTCGGAGATTGATCCTGATCAAATACAGGCAGTGACCGCCGCCTGGCAGCAGAAACAGAGGAGCACGAACAGTCTGTGGTCACAGAGATCTACTTATTCCTCTACTGTGGGAAGTTGTCTTCACCAAGAGATTTCCACTCATCTATGTTGTTATTCCAAATAGAATATCACACTTCCTGATGTTAACCCCAGAAGAGAAACTGGCAGTTCTCCGAGGGGAAGCTAAATATGTATCTACCTGCCACAGCCTGAGGGACAAAATAAGGGACTTAGTAGTAAAGTAACTGAAGTAACTGTATACAATTGTACTGTATTGTATTTTAGAGCAATCAAAAAATATATGGCATTAGAATATGATATAGAACCTGCATGTGTGACGCCAGCGTATTTAATATGTAATACGTGTAATCTTTCTTAACATGTTTCTGTTCATCTCAATAAAGCTCTTTACAGTAACACTTTATAAAAACCATCATTAGCAAATGTTAAAATGATAGTTATTAAACTTCAGAGGGACGATGAATCAAGTAACTGGATTTTCAGCTTTTGGCTTCTTAAGCAGGAGCCTTGATCAAGCATTATTTCGATTATGCATAAAGCTCGTGTTATTATGGTACTACAAAGAGCATCAAAAATAAGACACAGACTTTTCAAAATAAATTAATCTCAGTTGCTTTGATTCTGAAATGTTAGAACTGATATTAAACCATTTTGAGGGTCTGTGTTGACGGAAAGCTCAGGAATCGTTGTTATTTTGTGTTTATTGTCTGTTCTTCCAGACTCTACTTTTATTGTGGTCTTATTTTCCTTTCCATGGTGTCCACATGGACATCTGGATTTGGAGTTATAATATGAAATAGAAATGATCAACACAAGAAATTAATGAATACTCAAGTCAATATGGTCCTTTTTTTTCCCACTAAAAACTTGAGTTATTTTTCTACAATGAACTTCTACGTAAGAAAGCTAAAGCTAAAGCTAAAGCTAGTTTAAGCAACTTCTGCTCAGTGCACATTCACAAAGGTGTTATACAAACTGTGGGTTATCAAGCTCCACTCTCCTGGACAGTGAGTGCTGCTCTGTTAAGACCAATTCATAGTTTCCGCGTCCGTGAGGGTCCACTATGGTCCTAGTGGCCCAAATGACATCATCCGCCATGTCCGCGTGGGTAATGCAGCCCAAAATGTGTGGCCGCGCGGACTGTACGCTTAGCAAGCCGACTGTGCATGCTCCTTTTTCTGGTTGGTGGCGTAGGAACCTTTAACTCGTTTGCCGTGAAGAAGAAGAAAAAGACAACAAACTGAAGGATTGTTTTGAAGAGGCTGAGCGAGGAGATTTGTTACCAACATGAATATCATTTGCATTTAAAGGAATACAATGACGGCCAAATGGCATTAAACTCCTGGTAAACAACGTTGCGTGGAGTGTGGATCGGTAAATGCGCATGCACGCGACGCCAGACGGTGGCGGACCCTCAATTGTAGTATGAATGGAACTGCGTGCACACCTGCGTGACCGCAGCCGAAGGTGAGTTCAATCCTGTAAGATCACCTACAGTAATACTGTCAAAGTGGTTCTTTACAAACGCCTGAGACGACTTTGACAGAGAGCTAACGGTATTGCAGGAGATATATATATATATATATATATATAAGATATATAATACCCCTCCTCTGCAGTCTCTGTTAACAACCCTTCTATTGGGACTAAAATATAGGATTTACATGGGCAGCTTTAAAAACTATTTATACGTTTCCCTCAATGGTGCAATTTCTTTTATCTCGATCATATACATTTTAAAAGAAAAACTCCACTACGCGATTCTTTCAATTTCACTTATAATAATAACCAAACTCGTACAAGTCGGTTCATCAACAGTTTTTATTTTAACTATTGCTGACAATCTTACTGCCACGAGTGCCTGGGATACTGAAAACATCACAAACAAACTGTTTTCACGAGTCGTATACAATATTACTTTGTATTCACTGGGACCCAGAGTCCTTTTACATAACTTCAAAAAACAACTTTCAGCAGAGGACTACTTTCATATTAGTGACACATCACTTACTGTGGTAGGACTTCAAGGATAGGATATGAAATACATGCATAGAAGAGCTCAGGCTGTAGAAGGAGTGATACATAAAGGATGCATGGATAACTGGATTTAAGGCTGAAATAAAGGCAAGTCCGCACCAAAGATATTAAGAAAAATAATGACTGGTTATCACCTGTACACATATGCATCGCCCTGGCCCTTAATATAACATGTATTTAAACATGTTGCATGTGAACCCAGACAACGTGCGTCCCACATTAGAAGGACACCGTGAACAACGCAGGAATGAACTTCATCAAGCCCTCGGATCAAGTTTTTAAATATTCAAACTAAATGTTTCCTTCCTCTTTATGTGGAAGAACATGATAAGATAAGAAATAAACAAACCACTTGTACCATCAAAAAGTTCCAATCCCTCACAGCTGTCCAGAACCCTGTCTCATTAGCCGAGGCAATTACAGCTGATTGCCTGTATTCTTTTTGCTGTGGTTACTTTCATACAACCCAGGTCGGGATGATTACAAGCCACAAACTAACCGGCTAATGTCATTTATACAGACTGAAGCCGGCCTCTGCTGCATGCTCACCACAACAATATAAGCCATGGTCTCTGAGGTGCGATGTGTCTGTGATTGCAGCGATGATTTGTCGCTGTTTTGTATGTCATTTGGCCCCTCAAGCGTACTATACAGCAATGCCATGGTCCCCACAGAAATACAGCGTAACGTCCCATCACTTTATTTTAGAAGCACTCAAATATCTGCCCTTAGGCCGCTGAACACTTGCCTGTAGCCAGGTCATAAAACAAAAACATAAATGTATCTTGGTTGTTGAATGTTACGTAACACGTGGTGACCATAGTACAATGAATATGGTAGATGTGGCACTCTTTGCTCACCCCATTTGACCTTAATTGAAAAGAAAGATTTTTAATGAAAAAAACCCACTCTGAAAGCATGTGCCTGATATCATACTAATGACTATATACGACATTTCTCATCCACTTTTATTGAATGTGTTGCACTCACTACGTCGAAGATTGTGTCAAGATTGAAATCATGCAGTCCTAACCATAATAACACACACAGATGCACCTCGTCTATCTTGAAATCGAAATATAAAACGTAATTGTGTTCAATATGCACAATAAAGTGTCTGGCCTGCAGCTTATCTTTTTACACTGCAGCACCCTCAAGATGTCCACCTGCTATGGATTAAATATTCTATCTTAAATGTTCACATCAGTGCCTGCAGACACTCACAGAAAGAAATAATATATGCCTGGAAGAGAGGGCTTATTTTTTTTCTCCACTCTCTTGCCCCTTTGGCACTTCAAAACAACTTGTCAGTAGCTGTCAGTTTAAATTAGCCGACTAGCCCTTTACACTACTGTTTTCTGACTCTGGTAAATCTGCAGGCTGTCTCCATCAATCACAGAACAGCAGCGCCCAAACACACAAGCATGTACACAGTTGCACATTATTTGTTCTACAGTGCCGACAAATATAAACAAACACACACACACACACACACACTCACTCATACACACACACACACACGAAGTGATGCACTTGCACTCTGGCACTGGCTTCTTTCAAAAAAAGAAAGGCGTTGAAAACGATGAAGTTGTAGCAGTCTGTCTATTTCTACTGCCATCGCCCTTCTCCATTTCTTTCCAAAGTGTCAAAGCAAATACATTCTTTTTCATCTTCCGTATTACCTCCAGGGACCTGCAGATAGTAAACACTCCTCAAGTATGCAGAATGTACACACTCACTGATACACGCGCACATGAAGTCAGCACTGAAGTTGCACATTCCCTCAAACACTACTTGGATCTTTATCGATTACTGGTGTAATTACGTATCATCTCACATGTTTGTGTTATCAAGATTTAATAACTGAGGACATTTCATTCAGATCTCTTTCGCACATAAGGGACCAAAGAATATTGGATACAAAAACAACCAACCAACCAACACACACACACACACACACGCACACACACACACATTAATTAATTAAAACTATCAAAAATGTCAAAACTTTAAAGTCTCTCAGAGGAAAGAGCGTCTAAAACTCCAAACTGTGATGGAATAAAGCACAGAAGTAAAGTGCACATAATCCATAACTCCAGCATAGATAAAATGATGAATGGTATTTTTTTTTTCAGATCCGAATAAGAAAGCTCTCCCTCAGTATAAGAATGTAATCAGAATTTCTAGTTTATGATATCAAACTAAACTGCTATGCTACGATGGAGTGGTGATGTACACGATGGCATCATCAGCATATTTCCGTTGTAAAATAACTATTATCATTGTAGTAGGAGTGTAACGATACGTGTATTTGTCTCAAACCGTGCGGTTGCGGGGATGTAATCATTGTATGGAAAAATACCATATAACCCAGTAAACTACTGGTTTATTTCTTAATCTAGCTGATACCATCAAGTCCCCCGACATGTGATGACAAGCAAAGATAATGAAGCTGAGTGAAACATTTCTCTTCAGGGTGTCAGGGCACGGACTGCTAATACGATCCCTGTTGAACCTCGTCTTTGTGCTGAATTCATCTGCATAATACATAATGTCCGGATAAATAAAAAATCAAAAAAATCACAGCAAAGAAAAACAAAACAATAATACCTCTGTGATTATTTTTTCCTCCTGATAATTGCTGTTTGTGTTTGTGTTTGAAGCACAGGGGACCAGTGTGAGTAAACAGTTTGAAACTGTCTTCCCGAGAGTGTGACATTTCCCCCTAAAATAATAGGAGGGAATTGGAAACATGGCCTGTCAATTAATTGCTTGTTTATTTTAATAACAGCCATGATAGGCAATATTCTGAAGCGCAACGCTCCACCAGATATGGAGCCATAAACAGGCAGCCCAGTCACTCACACACAATGTAAAGCTCACACACTTTGGCCCATGCACATAAAATGTGTTTCCATCTATTCATCTCACACACGCACATAAAACAACACTGACAGACTATTTTACGTAATATAAATTATGGCAGCATAATAAAGGCATTACACATTTTTGTTTTCCCTCCTTTTGAAATGATCTCATGCTTAATCACGGGACGAGATGATTGAATGACCTTCGTGTGTTGTCTGCAGACATCACCCAGCTTCCAAATAGCCAGAACGGACAAGACAAGTAACGAAAGAATGAGTGAATAAATGAATGAATTCTGTTATTTTCCTGGTCCATGATATACTTTGACAGAACAAACCCCCCCACTGTGCGCTCCAGCATCAAGGTAAACAGCTGGGATCACTTTTGATCCATCTAGGCTGTCTAGTGTTGATTTATTTGTGAGGCTGTGTTGTCAGACTTGCTTAACTTGTGTGTGATGCAGTTTGGGCTGCATGACTGTATGAAGGGCTGCATAAAGAAAGATGAGTTAACTTCAGTGTGAAGCAATGGTTCACGCTGAGGTTAAGCAGGCTAGCTGCACACACGTTGTGAAAATGGCGTTCACATCTTTCCTCTGGAAGACAGATTAACAATGTTCTGCTTTTTACTTGGGGTCTGACCTACAGAGCAGATTTTTCAAGAAGCAAGAGAAGAAAACTCTACGGGAGTGGCCACTTTTTAGTTGGCTGATATGAATTCGGAGCGGTAAAAACTTACATGACCTCTCCTGGGGAAGAATATAAATGAAGGCATTATTTCCTCTCAAAAGTATTGGATATTTCTCAACCTAGAACTGAATACAACAGGAGTGAGATGAACAGTATGGAACACCAAACGGCGGCGCCATCTATGTGCATGTGAAACATGTTCTTTAAATAACATAAATGCAGTCAAGGATGCTGCTGACTGTTGTTTACTGTTACGATTCTTACCTCTGGGAGAAAATGTCCCTGTAGGGACTGCCGTGCTGCATGGCAATGCCATATCCACGGTCTGGTGCATTGCTGCTGACAGTGTAGAACGAGCAGTCCTCGTCATTATTAGCAACGTATTCCAGCACGGCTGCATCCCACACGAAGCCAAATCGACCGTACTTCACCTGAATGTAAAAAAAAAAAAAAAGACATTTACACTCAGTTAACAGATATTCAGAAAGGTGCATCTTTGCCTCAGGTTCCAACAACATTCTGCTGATTTATTGAGATTATTCTTTAAGAGATTATTGACATGCTTCTAGTTTGGCCTCCAAAGAATGTACTTGTTAAAAAAAAAATCTTTAATTTACTTTAGAACACTGTTCAATTCAACAAACATAAGGAGGCCGATGTTTCCACTCATTAACCTGCATATTTGTGCCACAGACTTTTACTTGCAGCAACATTTGATGTGCATTTATTCCTCGTGCATTTCATTCATCGTTTCTGTACTATCTTTGTCTTTATAGTTAGCCTATATATTAACGTCTTTGATTCAGTGTCTAGCTGAAGCCTCATCACATGTGCTTGTAAGAATGACAGGTATGGTTGAGAATTTAGTTTATATTTATACTTGATGCATAAAGAAATGTTCTATAGACCTACTCCGCTGTGTCTTTGTGTAATAGCTCACCCCCGCACACGTATATTTCATAACACAGTCTATCGGCACTTTTAGTCCAAAAATGCAACTTCACTGTTTAAACTCCCTCCAGACTGGAGATGCACAAGTGTTAATGGCTTGTTGGCTCATTTGTATTTTACACTATGTGGGTATATGTTGGATATGTTTCACGTTTTTATGTGCATGTCCTTGTTCAGTATGTGTATCTGTGGGAAAACTGTAGGTGTGTGTAAAGTGTGTGTTTGCAGCTTGTGCTTGAGATGAAATAGAGGGTCAAAGTGACTCAAGGTAAGAATCGCAGTTTGTTTTATAGAAGTTAAGGTGCCTGTTGTTAACATGACTTCTCGTTAACATTCAATAAATCTTTTGTTTTCACACCAAAATGAAAAGTGGAGAATAAACAAGCTGGCTGTGATATTCACATCCTGTAACACACACACACACACGCACACGCACACACACACGCACATACACGCACACACACTCACGCACACAGACTTTTCTTTTAACACATTATTTTGGATTTGGTGTGTCATTAACTTTAATGGAGCTTTATGAAAATTTCAAACCCTCCTGTCTTCAAGGACTGTGTGTGTGTGTGTATGTGTGTGTGTGTGTGTGTGTGTGTGTGTGTGTGTGTGTGTATCACCTCAGTTGGCCTATGTGTGATGACTAATGTCTGAGAACAGACAAGACCCTCTGAATGGGTAATTTCACAGTCTGTAGTCCACTGAAGTGTGTGTGTGTTCATGTGTGTGAACGTGTGTGAGCAATAATTCACTGCAGGGCATCAGAATGGCTCATTCTGCTCTTTACAACCTTAAAAAGAGTAGAAAGAGCTCTTATTTCTTTGAAGAAAAGATTTTATGGCTTTTCATTATTGCTTTTGAATTGGAAAGATGATGTGCTTTGTGGGAAGGGAATTAGTAAAAAATTCTGTTTTAACAGTTTACAATTGTATATTTAGGACACGTTTTTCCCACTATCTTAGTAAAAAAAAAGCTGAAAATAATTATTATGGACAGTATGTATGCAGTGACCTCTGATGCCGGACACAGTGAAAACACTACAAAGCTGTGCAAATCTTACAAACATAGACAGTCATTTAGAATTCAAAAAATTCAAATGCTAAGCACACCAATTCCTACAATGGAACAAAAAGTGTCCATACTATATATATACTGTGTATATACTTTGTGGAGAAAAGCTGTGTTTCTATGGTCGAGTCGATGTCAGTTCCCAAACAACATAAATGCTTCAACTTGTGAAACTCTTGGTAAAGTTTAGAGAGAGAATTTGGTCAAATACAAGTGAAGATGATGTCTATTGGTTCACAAAATCAGCATTTATGTCAACATATAATAAATTAAAGGCTTACTGCTTTCCTACAAAAACTACTGGTGTAAATAAACCCTTTAACAATATCATAAAAACAATGTTTTCATGTTAAAAAGTCCCTGTATTGTAAAAGACCTGTTAGAGTGATAACATCTTACAATCCTGTTCATTAAATGTTGGTGTTAAGATGATACGAGCTCAGCTTTAGTTCTCGGCGTGACTTTAAGGAACAGTTTAGTGCCTTTCAGAAGTCAAAAAAATGTGTTTACTATGACTCATGAGCCATTTTAGAGGAAGCTAAACATAGAAAGAAAATAACTCATACTTGGATATACGTATAAAATAAAAATATGTTGCCTGAATTTTGCTATTCCTGTGATAAAGTCTCTTCTGGTTTCACTGCTTTTCTTTTTGAAATGCTAGGATGTAAGGGATGTAAAATTCCTCACCAGTATCTCCAGTAATTAAAAATGGCAAATCATGAGTTTGTGATTAATTCAATATTATTTTCTATTAGAGCTTTCCAGCCACCTCACAAGGGGTCATTTGATATAAAGACTGGTTCAGATGTACCAGTCTTTACATCACAATAAGAGCACAGTGTATCTTGAAGATTTAATCCAATTAAACTAGACTCGATAAAATAATAATTATAGCAATGGAAACGTAGCACACAATCACATAAAAAGGAATTATCCCGATACAATGGAAACAGCGCTGGAGCCTGTGAAGGGAAAGGCTCTTGCCTGCAGCTGCAGCTGTGTTTCACAAAAAATAGACACTGTATCTCTGAATAGGGAGCACTTGATTTGATGTACCACAACAAGTACGCTACATGCAAAGCATCAGTTTAATATTGGCTCAAGTTTACATGATTACTAGAGGCAAAATCATGGTCAGTTGGGTACCATAAAAGTGTTAAAAACCAGCCCGTGCTGTTGTCATGTGTGTGTCTGATCGTGATTGTTATTATCTAAGCAGCTGACGTGAAATGATTTGCAACTTTCGAACGGCTGAGAACATCAGAGCCAAAAATCACGGCAGGCTGGTGAAACCTGCCCACGTTTCAGAGTGTGTTAGCTCTACTGGTGCTTTGTTGTGCCTTCATCTTTGTTCATGATGCTCCTTTCCCAATGTATTGAAAATACGACTGCTTTCCAAGTGTCTGACACTCATAGCTCCCTGAGGTCTGCAGCCTGCACAAGTCCAAACAATGAACAGGAAAGAAAACAGCATTGAAGACAGAGGGCAGACACCTAAACTCGACCTTCCATTTGTTGCTGTAGGAGATGTAAGGTCACACAAAGATGGATGAGTTGTTGCTGTTTGTAAAGGACTCAGTGGGATTATCTAGGCAAGGCAGCTTTACGAGCCGCATTTGCATGCACAGCGTAACCCGGCAGTGGCCTCCAATCAAGGTGCGATGCAGGTTAAACTGTTGCACCTTAAACATGCATCTTTGACACACTGCGATTGAGTCTCTATATTTTCACTTAAACTAATGTTCCTGAGAATAATACCATTAAACCAGTTATTAAAGAGAAAAAGAAAAAGAACTACACATATTTAACAATGCTTCCACTGGCTATCTCCTGCTTCTTTGATTCAGGCATTCATGGTCCCAATAGTAATAACTTTCTCGCATGCTTTTGTTGACGCTGAATTACATATTTTTCACACTGGAGTGAAAGAGGCTGCTCATTTCCATAGCAGCTGAGTAACGTCAGTGAGTAACAAATGAACAGAGAGTGTACTAAGAGTTCAAATCAAATCTTTAAGCTTTCCGGAGCAGAGAAATATTAAAACTGCTATGTGTAACTTATGGCTAGAATTCAGAGGTTACAGTGTTTACGTTATGTCAAAGGAGTCTATGTATTGTGTTGCAGAGATATCTATTTAGATTAGCATGCTAACTGACTAGCGCCGCTCCGTCCAGCCTGTAATACCACGTGTTCCTCTAGAGGTGATAGTGAGTCAGTGTAGCTCCAGTCTGAGGGAGAAGAAGCACAGATGCCTGACACGCTTGTCTATAATACATCCGTGGTCCGCGTCTGTTTTATACTTTGTTTATTGGATTGAATTCAAAGTGACAGAAACGAGAAAACGACTAGTACCCAGCAGCACAAACTACACAAAGAAAACAACATGAATAGTTCTGGATTCAAGCTTCCTTAAGGTCAACCCACAACCCATACTTGAAAACCTTTGCAGAGATGAAGGGTTTTTAAACAAATGCTTTTTTCTCCCTGCTCAATAGCTGTCTTTTGCATCTGGTGCATTGATCAAATATAAAAATGGAAACTATTTCTCAGAGGAGGAGATGTCCAACTATACAGGGGAACAACTTGTCTCTGATTGTAATGGTGTGCTCATCCCTCAAACAAAAGCCTCAATCAACAAATCCAAAAATACTCACACCCACCAGTGGGCTGTGTTCATAATGTATTTTAAATAGCATATTTTAGCGTTTTGTAAAACCTCCTATCATCATACAAATGGGGGGCAAGAAATAAGTTATTGCACTCGTCCATCATCATTAGTTAGCATCCAGAGAACGTTTTTAACACTTTCATTAGCAGGTGCATTTGAGAATTGCTATCAAACATTTGAGTCGTGCAGAGAATAACTGGATGTATTTGTGAGGCTCAAGTGAACTCTTCATGAAATGTGTTCAGTCTGAGGCTTTAACCTGCTTGAAAATGTCTGTACTGTGAGATTAGGTTATCATGCACATGCAGTATGTACGTATATGCAAGCAACACTAACTGCTGCATCTCAAATATGTTCCTCACATCACACACACACACACACACACACACACACACACACACACACACACTTTTACTTCTGTTCAATGTCCTGGGTTATGACTCTAGTTGTGCCAGGGTAATTATCAGAAGCTCTTTTCCTGAGAAACCCTGACAGACATTTTGGCAACAATCATAGTCACGCACACGCGCACACACACACACACACACACGCACACACACACACGCCAATGAATCCTAATCATTTCATTGGACCTTGTTTTTGTCTCCCATGAATGTGACACAGGCAACCCAGTAAGATCCATAATCCCTAAATGAAAACCTTCTCAGTGTCTCTCTTCACTCATTTTAAGTCATTTCCTTAATCGGAGGAAAGAAAATGAACCGAATGCTGCTGTTCTGTCATTGTTTATGGTCTTTTTATCAGTTTAAAAGGGTTTTTGTGACGGTGGAGCTCATTTAATGAAGACGTAACACCACTGAACCATGAGCCTGAGCTATTTTTGCTGCAGCTCTGATTTGAGTTTATTTTTTATAGGCAAAGGGGCAGAAAACAGTAAATAGGGAATAGTTAAAAAGAAGCAATTTATTCATAATTTTCTGCTATTATTTATAACTAGTATTCCTAAATATTCTATCATAACATTGACTGGGTTGTGACTAGAACGTTAACCTGAGTTACAACATCATCTGACCTTACTACAGTGTAACAGTCAACGTAGAAATGTACCAGAATAACCAAAATAAAGAGAAACAAAGAAAATGATTAAATGATAAAGTTTGGAAATTAGTTTACCAGTGCAACTTTACAACAGAAAGAAGAGGAAGCAAATAGCATTACAACATGTAGGGCAGGTCAAGTTAACAATCACAACATGAAATACAGTGAAACAAATGTCTGGTAAAATAAAACTTTAACAGCAGATTTAGAAGAAAAGAAAAGTTTGACCTTCCGTTCAGACATTTGAACATCTAAATGGGTCTACTACAAAGCTAACCAAATACTTCAGAACCACACAAAGCATCTATTCAATATCTAACTCACTATCAAGTCCACTACATTTCCTTAACTATACCATAACCATACTGTACTCACCATGAAAACAGTATTTAAACTTAAGTAGATGCCTCGAGCTGCCAAAACACATCCATAAATCAACAGGGTTGTTCAAAAAGTCTGAATTAATTAAAAGAAACAATTTCAAAATGAGGTCAGTCCACGTCCTTCTTCCTCAGCAGATGAAGTGAAATGCATGAATAAATATAAGGTGAAGGGTGAACTTTGAGCACTGCTCAACTAAAAAAAACACCTATATATGATCATGCTCCTCGAACTGAGCTCATACACATTCGGACTTATACAACCGCCTCAAGACGTTATTTTCCAATTATATGACAGAACCGGCCCAATGAGTGTCTAGGCAGGTTTCAAGAGGTCGATCTATCTCATACACAGTTCAAACAGTTTGGCTTCAGAGTCAAGCCATGCTGAAACTTCAAAAACGGCTAAACTACTCCAGGGTCCACTCTCTCTTTCTGCTTAACTCTTGCTTTTTCTCTCTCCTCCCCTCTCTCTCAGAAAGATCCCTTCAAGGGAGCCCAGCATGCAAAAGGAATAGTAGATTCTTCATCTTGCTCTAAGTTTAAACTTAATATATCAAAAAAAAACTTCTTTTTCCTCATGCATAAAAAAAAATTACATTTCAGATTACAAACACTTTTAAAGTGGCACATAACAAATCCTCCCCTGATGCAAAGTCAAGTTTCTTAAATGTTCAGTATTTAGCCTTTAAGCAATGGATGTGAAATGTTTTACACATTGGAGGTTCTGTGCTTTGTTCTTTCCAGCGGGAGTAAAAACTTCAGATGAAGACTCATGGCCATAATAAAGAAGGACATTTTTGCCAGTTTTTCTTCATGCATTATTTCGTTATTGAGCATTATGTTGTCCGCATGGATTCGTGTTAGCACCACATCTTTATTCTCACAGCAGACAACACAGTCCATATGCATTTCTTTTTTTAATCTCCCAGTGAAATAATCATCTTTAAACAGAAAGAAATATGCTTTGATCAGGGCTTGAGATCGCAATATATGAAGAATTTGATTTGCAAAACATAAATCTGGCATAATAACAAATTGATTGTAGTTGTGGCGTCTGACATTTCATGTGAACATGGTGCTCATGTTTACTGACAGGCAGGCTACTCTGTAGAGCATAATGTATCAAGCTCTAAACTGTCTCCCCACGGCCCACACTCACTGTATACTTCTGCATATGTTTTCTTGCATCACTGTCCTCTAACTTTGATTTGTTTGATCTTGAGAAATGAAAGAGAGAGTTTGATGTGAGACAGAAAGCGAGAGAAAAAAGCAACAGCCCAGAGACCGGCCCGAAACTACTTCTACTATCTTAGCATCTCAGGACACGCACAACAAAATAGCTCGAGCAGTTTCACAATTCACACACGAGCCGCGCCCCACAGACCTACAAAAGGGTTACGTTTATCCTTAAGCCAGCTGGCTCTGTCTTTTGGCTTCTTCCCTCTCTGTCTCTTTTACTTGCATCCCACATGCTCTGTGCTGCATTTGTTTGGGCCTCATTTGACAAATCAGAGAGCATTACAATGAGAGGCTGCTCCCCAGCCAAATATTCCCCCCAGTCTGCACTGGCTGGCTTCCTGCAGATATGTGAATATCTGAATAAAGATAAGATTAGGTGCAAGCAAATCAATCAAGGCTGGTGAGAGGGAGATGGCACCTCCTCTTCCATGCTGCATTAATATACAGTACGTGAGGAAGGTTGTTTCAGGACGGTTTCTCTTGAAAAGTATGAGGAGAGTGTGGAGCGGGAGTGCGGAGCTACACCGCGTCCTAATATCAACCGTGGTATAAAATTAAATAAATGGAAAGATCGTATTATTTTCTCGCTAAAACATTAAGACGATAAAAATACGTGCCACCTTACATTACATTGTGTTGCTGTATATTCCCTTTTATGTTTTTGCACAAATTGAATTGGTAAATACAACACTAAAAGCACCATAACTAGTGTTTACATCATTTTTATTATTATTATTATCATCATATCATGCTCCCTCTACTTACATCTTTAGTTTGGAGTTTGGAGTTTAGCACACTAGTACTGTACTGTCTTCTCACACGGCGAGTCAAAATTGCTTTACTTGTCATTCTCTTATCTTTAATGATCAATCATTTCCTTCTTCCAAGAAGCAAAACACATAAAGACGCTCACGGCTAAATCTCAGATGATGAAAGCCTGGCACGCAGGTGGCATCAATCCCTCATGAGGCTTTCTGTCCGACTGCTTGCTCTCGTAGCAACAGTCGCCTCCATCCCCTGAGACGCAATATGACAACTTCTTCACTCCCTCTCTTCCTCTTTGTTTTCTCTGTTGTTTAATTACCCTCAGCTGTCATTAGTCGTCTTTGTTTCTCCAGGAAGAAGGAGCACAAAAAAGAAGAAATTAATCGCCTATTGCCACGCTGTATGCAAATCTTTGCTCAAACCCCGTTAAGCCGATGAGAGATGTGATAGTGGAAGAGAGGAGTAATTGGAGACAGATGTTGGAGAGACGGATCATCCGAGACGGATCAGTGAGCCAAAACTAAGATGCCACCCTTAATAGGATCTGGCAGAAAAATTATTATTTCTCTCTGTTTCCTTTTCATCTTCCTGTATTTTTCATAATGAAGTCTTATGTTACATTTGCTTGCCTCTCAAAAGTAGACTCACTCCCCTTTTTCATGTGGTCTTGTGTACTTGTTTTCTTAATCAGTTCTCTTGCACACACAGATGATGTGCATGTGTCTTCCCCGCTCCCCGGCAGTGACAGAGGGACCTACAGTCCACAATAAAGACAACACAACACTTGTCAAGCTAAGTTAATTAATTCATCGTGTTGACTAAATTCTGCGTTACATGTCCTAGACTGCTATTTAATCACAGCACCAAGATTCCTGAAATGTTTTAAAATATAAAAATGTAATCTGGGAACAAAGTAAATTGAATATATTGTAAAAGTAGCCACCAGCTGGGTAATAAAAGATGTCTCAATATGCCTCTGCGCTCAGAGCAGGACGTCCACTTTAACATATTTTATGAATGCAGCCTCAGGTCAGCAGAAGTCACAGATTTTATTGAGATTTGCCAGCCAGTGGAAACACAATATAAACTAAAATTCAAAGAATTGCAATATTGTGTCTCCCAGTCTGCAAAAGCAAAAATCACGAATCTGGCTTTTTTCTTTTATTATGTTATTTTCATGAAGTATTTCTACTGAGTGCTTTTCTTGAAAGCCTTGTCAGTGAGCTCAAGTCCTCCCACAGGACAACGATTTTCCAGTACAATCTTTTCTGCATGAAGCTGCTAATCTGACGTACATCGTTGCTGCACTCAAACATTTCACATTGTTCAATAAAGATGGACAATAATTGACTCCTCTTTTTGTTGAAAGGCTAAAAAAAAAAAACAGGTACGAGTGGTCTCTATGGGAGGTTCAAGTGCAAATCACATCTGGATTGATTGTCATTCAGCTGTGTAATGTGCAACCCGCATTTGTTGATCAGAGGACACGGACACATGGAGCAGAACAGCTTCAGGTGGATGTTGCACTGGGACGTTTTCAAAAGACTGGAGCGATTCAATCCCACATCCAAGTGGACTTCAGCGTCAAAAACAAGGTTACAAAGGTTCTGTATATTATACAGTAAACACGCCAACATTTCAATATGATTTATTGCCTGTTTCCAGAAGAGGTGTCCAAACATAATGCATCATTGAAGTGAACGCTTTTGGCACGTAGGGGACAACGGGAGGCTTTATTTGACTCCATTACTATAATTCGGTGATGTCTTTAATTTTCTTTGAAGCTGGATTTAAATCTGACACACAAAGACAACGCTTGTGATTGATGAAGGGATGTATTATAGATGCATAACTTAGATTATGGCTCAGGTCCATGGTTATCTTTCTTATTTTACTTATTTTTGTCTGGAAAGGAAAGAGATTTAGACTAGGGCTGAACAATTATTAGAAATTGTATCGAAATCCCAATATGGTCTACTTCAGTTTTTCAATTTTAGGAGGCGCAATATTTGTTTAAGGTGAAATGTGCACATGTGAACAAGTCATTTTAAATGAAATATGTTATTCTGCAGAGCACAGACTTAAGAAAACATATTTGGTGCAGATCACTGGTAGAATCACACCAAAGCATTTTGATATGCTTTTCAATGAAAATAGGAATTAAGATGTAAAAATGATCATTCCCTCTAATATCAAAAATCATCAATTGCAATATCAGATAAAAAAATTATCATAATTACATATTTTTTCAAATTAGTTTGGCCCTATTTGAGACAGCCAGACAAACAAACAGAGAAAGAACCTGTGATTGAGAAGAAGCAGGTGGTCTATCACCTACAATTGTTACTCAGCCAAGTTTGTCTTGTTCTGCGTGTTAGTAAAGCAAACAAACAAACAAGCAGATGAACTAAACAACAGCAAAACTTTTTTAAATACCAAGGTTAGCAAACACATGGAAAATGAACAAGCATTATGCTTTTAATTTTGTCTTTTTTGATCTCTTCTTTAAAAAAAAGAAAAAGAATCAGCAACCCTACACAGCAGGGCGGTAGTAGAGGAAAGCTTCGGGAAACAGTAACAGATTGAAAGAGAGAAGAAAGAGACGTGAAATCTGTCCGTGACAAACAGACGGTGACAGAGCGAGACAGACGTGAGAGCAAGAGAAATGTGAAAAAAATACAGGGTAATGATGAGACTTGCAGATGAGATAGAGAAAGAGACTAGGATGCTGAATGCGCACGTCTCTACAGCTTCATCTCAGAAACATAAGCATATCAATAAGCTCATTACTAATACCTGGACATTTCTGCATTATTACTGTAAAGAATGACCTTCAAAACATAAAACACAAGGCCGTGAGTGCGCTCACAATCTCTACGCAGCACTCTATTTGCATGCAACCTGCACATGTGACCACTTTCAGGTTGAAATACAGCAATGAAAGTGGCCCAGAGAGCTTTCCATCCCCTCCTCTCACTGTGGTGCCAGTTCATTTGTGAGTATATAAGTGTGTTTTTTGAGCTTTCTCTCTTATTTTGCCGCAGGGAAAAAGAGTAACTGAGATACTCTCAGGCGCCATATTCTCTCTCCTCAACCATCCCTACTGCTGTATGCAAAAACTATGTTAGCATTTGTTGTTTTACTTCAATCCTATAGTGAAAACATGATCCTTTACGTAACCCAGTCAGAGGACAGAACGTATGTCTGTCCATCCACTTGTCAACGAGCAGGTCCTACTTCAATGGAGTCTGCCCCTTCGTCCCCATCCACTCAATCAAGCTCAGCGGACACACTAAATGTGTGAACCGTGTCTGCCACCTTGCTCCTTTAAATGTGGAGGATCATTGACAGACTTCAAGGTCGTCCAAGATTACTGACTTCCGCCGCCTGTCAAGGTGAATGAGACCAGACACTCTGGGAGAGGAACCTTGTTTGGCAGCTGGCAAATGTTACGGCCATTGGTCAGTGTCAGAAAGAAAATAATAATTTGCTTTGTGGCTCTCTTAACTGCCACAGTCCACATCTCAGCAGTCACTGCACTTTTCTTAAACGGTTTCTCTCCTTGAGGAACACAGGCCATATACAATGGTAGCCACTTCACTTACGGGAAGCTACATTTTATAATTATACCCTTGCTGGTGAGAAAGATCAGCATAGATGCATGAAATCATCCACTTTAAGAACATGCTCAGTCTTGATTTGGAGGGTACAGGACATCGTTTATAAAGATTAACTGCAGTCTTACGACTGGAAATTGCTGAAATGTATTCCAAATACATTACAAAGAGCAGAAAGCCACCACAGAGCACCTCAGAAATCATAGCCCAGAAAAGCTAAAAGCACAGTGTACCACTTTAAGGTAATCATTGTGCAGCCTCAGATTCAATACAGGTACCTGAATGTCTTCTGCCAATTTAACATATTAGCTGCCAAAGCAGTTAAGAGAATATAAAGGCCTGATTAAATAAAGGCTGCAGTGTTCGCCCCACTAGTGAGAAGCTGCCAGCCCCCCTAAATTAAGTTCATTAGCAATGGTTTCACTGGTGAGTTTTTGTGCCAAAAGGTCTCAGTACGGTGTCAAAGGCCCTCCACACTACCTAGAAATAATTGTAAAGATGGCTTCTGCACCACTGAATTTCCATTGAAGCCTAAAGTTATCATATATATATATATATATACGTATAAATATATATGCAAACAGCCTGGCATAATGTTAATATGGAAGCAATACAGTCAGATTTGTAGGAGTTTTAATTGGAACCCTGGGAAAGAAATGGTTATAAAGGCAAGGAGAGAAAATGATGACTGATCCACTCAGATGCTTTTTTCAGCAACAGATTTAGGTGCACGAGTGCTCTCACACCATCAGTCACAGCAGCTCCATCTACTCCCGAGGGTAATTAAATGGAGGGACTATTTTTTTTTCGCAACAGTTTGAATGAATTTTGTGAAAAATCTCACCTGTAGAACCTGAAAGTACAGTTGAAGTAAATGAACGTCAATAAGACTGACACAGAAAAACTGTCATTAGAGAGGAGAAACTCGCTGTCAGTGAGCAGGCTGACAGACACCCTGTGCCAATATTTCACAGCAGTTCTGTTAAGTTGAGTGGTTCCACAGCCGCACTCACACAAATTTAATGAACAGCTGGTGTTTGCGAAAAGGAATCTTCCAGATCATACAGTCCCAGTGGTCCCATGAAAGTGTCCACACTTTAAAGCATCTGCTATTGTTACTCTGCTTGACCGTTCTGTATTCACCATTCGTGGCCGAGCAGCGGCGTTAACGTTGACCCCTCAAAGTCCTCCACTCACTCTTGCATATGTAAACATGTGTAAACAGTGAGTGGAAATCATTCACGTGTCTTTACTCATTCAGTCGACATAACCACCTGTCGGAAGGAAAAGGAAGATCAGACACTAGATTACCCAGAATGCATTTAGTTATAAGCACGGTTCACAGAAACCTGCCCCAGAGTTCAACTCAGACCTGAGCTGAATGTTAACATGGCAGCTTCTGCCCTCCCAGGCTGCAGGTATACTTGTGGATGCATGCCTTGCAGTTTGATGGGGTCTGCTGTGAGACTTGAAATGAGTTTGCCACAAAAGGTCAGCACTTGGCCATTACAGATACAATTCAATGTCCTCCTGACCACATGCAGTTAACGGAACCCTGCAGCAAGTGCAGTGTGGAAATGATCTCTGCTGTAACTCCTATGCAGTCTCCGTGTGTGTGTGTGTGTGTGTGTGTGTGTGCGTGCGTGGGTCTGTCTATCTGTCTGTCTGTCACTGGAACTTCCTTTACAGGTAGAGGTCATGACTCTTTGGTGCATTACAGACTAAGAAACAGTGTGCGTATGCGTGCGGGACTGTGTGTATGCATGCTTTGGATTCTACCCAACTTGGGATGTGACCCAGACACCGGAGATTATTCCACCTGCTAAGCCTTGAGGACGTGACACACCAAGCCGATGTCGGCCGTCGGTTAATGTCTGGCTGTCGGTGAGCATCTGTCGGCCTTGTCTTTGCGGCGTGTCCCATTTGTATGCCCTGCCGACAGTCTCCGCGGCAGGTAGACTGTCGGCAAAATAAATGACTCTTATTGGCTGTTCAGCTTTAGCTTTAGCTTTATCAGTGCACAAGAAGAGAAGCGGAAGAGAGGTAAGCAAACAAACGACTTTAGTCAAGAGCCGTTTATTTTTCATCTTATCTGAATACAAGACTTTTTACAACATCTTGGCGATCTGGAAAGAAGCAACTGAGGACTAACTGATCAGCATGATGAAAATGGAAGGAAAATGCTATTTCTTATTTGTATGTACGCAGTGCGAGGTCTTCCGGTTGCCTCGTTTGAATGAGGAATACAGACTACCGCCGCCTGCTGGTGTGGAGAGTTATTGCCACTCACACTGCTGCAGTACGTACGTGCATGTTGGCCGTTGACTGTAGTTGTTGCGGTGTGTTCAAGTGCAACTTTTTGACCAAGACAAAGGCGACATGAGGCGTCACAGCGGGCGGCTCCGTTGCCACTAGCACTTTTATGTCGGCTTTGTGTGTCAGGGCTTTTAAGCTACAACAGTCTTCTCTCTGCTTATCTCTCTCTGGAGGTGCATTTCAAATAAAGAATCCCTGCTTGGTACTTGTGTGTTTGATTACTTAGATAAAACGACATGAAAAGAAAACTTGTCTATTTGAAGTTCAGACACATTGACTATTAAAGTTACAAAACAAAAAGCGTTCTCTTACGACGGCCAGAGTTCGTGTTACTGTGCTAATAAGAAAGGTATTGCAGCTGGCTACAGTGTGAGCAGGGCTTCAGCTGACGAAGCTGTTCTATTTAGGCTCTCGAGACAGATTATTTTTCTCGGGGCACATTTACTGCAAAAATCATTCATTTCTTAGTGAGTTTCGATTAATATTCACCAATTTGGTCATACCCCCATGGAACTCTCACGTCTTTCCATGAGCTTTGTACGTTTGTGCAGTTTTTTGCTATGCACCAATATGGCAAATTGTAGGTCAGAACCTACTTGACTCCTGCGTCTGCTTCTGATTGAGTAGAAAACAGCTGTGTTTCTGCTTCCCGGGGGAATCTACTCAAGTGTCTAGTTAATCTATCTTGCATGTGAGAGGACAGTGGAGATTTGATATGAATACTCCGCGTGGTGCCACTGGGAAACTCTGCAGTCCTGAATCATGTGATGTTATCTGGCGGTTCAATTTACAATGAATGGCAGCCTGTTACACTGCTAGTGTTTGAGAGTATACACACTTTTATCAATAACTGTGCTGGTAAGCATGAAAGAGTACATACATATTCAGTGCACACAAAAGTATTTCTGTACGGAGCCTGGGAGGTGTCACGGAGAAAAAGAACTAATCCGTGTCCTCTAATTATTAATTGGTGAGACAGCCGCACTGTCGCTCTCTATGCTCCAAACAAGGTTATTGCCACTTCTTAATACTAAATATACCATAGGTGTAAAAATTAACTGCTGCCTCTGCACACAGGACAATGTCTAAATGTCGGTAAATGATGGGAAGGGTTGTGCAGAGTGAAAATGGCTCACAGATCTCTTTATTGATAACATCTCCCACGGGGATCGGGACTTTTTCTCTCCCACTCTTCTTGTTGTGTTGCTTGAGAGGAACATCTGAGTTGAACTTTTCTTTCACTACCACAGTAGGAAGACATACAACATCCCTTGTAACTCTCTCCGAGACCACTCTCTCTTCGGCTTCACTCCAACTCCTTTCTCCCTCTCTCCCTAGTTCTCCAGACTGTGATGCATGGCTGACTGTGTTTTCCAAAAGTCCATTAGTCGCTGGCACTAGGCCGCCTCCTCTCCCTCAAACAGAGATAAAGACGCAGAGCATGGCTGCCCAGCAAGCCGCATGAAAATGAGAGGACAGTGGA
>CALSCE010010657.1:20702792-20718563 GCA_943593645.1 Bovichtus variegatus | reverse complement strand
GTGAGTCTGCGAGGGTGTGAGGGATATCATTAAGGCCACAAAGCTCATTATTGGAGGTATTTTATGAGGAAAGAGATGCCAGAGTCAAACTAATGCTTTGTATGATACAGAAAGTGTAATGAGCAGCATGATTGAGCCAGACGGAAAATAAAACTCAAATCAAACACTGACTAAATATGATTCATGATTCATCCGAGTTGTATATTTGTTTCAAAGTTTAAGAGTTTTTAACTTTAGTGAAAATAACACTAGGACAAACTCTAAATCAAGCCTTTTTGTGTTTGGAAAAACAAGCTCTGTGGACGTTGAAATACGCCGTTTTCTGATCTCTGATTATGTATTAACTATTTAAATCTTTTCTAAAATGTTCCTGAAAATAAATGAGCTGGGTTTACAAAAGTGTTTGTTCGATGTCTGAGTCAAACAGCAACCAATGGGAAACATTTAGATTTTGGTAAAGTGATTAACACACTTTGCTATTCGGACACTTCTGCGTTAGGGCTCGGCTGTCTTACATGGAGGAAAGGAATAAAACTTATGACAGAATAGTGACTTCCTATTCTAGAAAAGTGTCAGTCTCTTTGTACTTTTTCTTTGTAATTTAATGCAGAAGTGTTACTTATTTTCTTTCCTTGCATTTTGCTTTATTGTCTTTCTGAGCAGCCATAGACCTGTTTCTGCAACCCTTTCTATAATCAATCATCATAATCATAATCAAAAGTATGACGATAGCAGAATCATAGAAAGGAGATACAAATATTGTCCAGAGTTTCTGGCGCCAGGTAGTCAACAATAATAATAATAACAAAGACAGAAATGCCTGCACGTGCACTTCAAAATGCACACATACAAACACCTACACACATGCAATAAAGCGGCACATTAATTGGAGTCTTCATCTGCTGACTTTCATTGATTTCTTTGTTAGCTGCTGTAATTATTACAGACGCAAGAGGTATAGTGCAGAGAAAAAAAGATATTGAGAGGCAGAGAAAAAGAAGAGGAAGTGAAAAATAACACAATTGAGAGTAAGACGGCTGTGTGGGTTGATGGATTCTTGAGTCGTGGAGGATATTGGAGAAAGAAACAGATAAAAAGGCAATTAGTCTTCATTATTAGATATGGGAAGATGAGAAAGTAAAGATAGACAGAAATAGATAATATATTTGTTTCTTTCATCTTCCCCTTATTCATTTCTTTCTACTGTTATTAAAGCAAACACGTATTACTCCCTCTTCTTACTTGCCTCCCTAATCTCCCTCTTGCCCCTTGACTCCAGCCCGATTCGTCACATGACGAGCAAACATGGCAGCTTTTAATCAATCACCAGAATTGTCCAGAACAAGGTAGTTTCTATCTATGTTTATCTGTATTTCTTTTTATCTAGCGTCTATCATTCCCTCAATACAAATGTCTCTTTTAATCCTCGGCTTTCTTTAATATGTAGAATACATTTCCTTCCTCTGTATTCCTCCTCTCATCTGCTCTCCCGAAATCTGAGTCACAACACAGAAACACTGTCATCACACAGGCAGAGAATTGTAACAGCAGGAAAATATGTTTGCTGTTTGGGCTTGTTGTGTTGAATCCTAATGAGCTATCAGACTCTGCAGGAGAAAAGCTTTCCCTTATTCCTGTCAGGGTGATTTGACTAGAAAATAGAAAATGAGAGAACCCAGCAGCCAAAAAGGCATTTCCTGGTCTGAGCAGAGGCTGGGTTATTACAGAGGATATTGCAGCAGTCATACCCAGGCACGGTGACAGATATATATCAAGCCAGCTTATGCCTCGGCAGAGATTTCATTCAAATCCAATAAAATACATGACAAACACATAAGTATGACATTAATTTTTTTTAAATCTAATGAAATGGGTCTCGCTCCGGCCCTTCTGTAACTGCACCGTGTCATCGCACTGGTTCAGACATGAAATACCACGAGCAACAGTGCTGAGTTTAAAAGAACAAACCAAGCACACGGCAAGGAAGAAAAGGAATTAAAAGAGACGACGAGAAGAAAGCACAGGAAGAATATCGCATGTCACGCACGCCATAAGAGATACGAGTCACATAGCTTGAGGCAACCTGGAGACCTCGAAGCTTTGTTCATGAAAAGTCCACCTCGCTCTCTCAAACAGAGAGGGAGAGGAATCACAAACACTGAGATCTGTCACCCGAACACAGCTGGGCCACCCTGCGCGCGGTAACCTTGGCAACTCCCTGACCAATGGCTGGTTGGCAGGAGGTCCTTATAGAAGCGTGACACTGACACACACTCAGAGAGCACCGCGGCCTACAGATCTCTTGTTGACTGTGATTTGAGAGGGTAAACAGGTGTTGGGGAGGCCTCTCTAAGTCGAGAGCACGCTGACACATGCGTACACACATTGTGAGACATCTGGGGTGAGGCACACGGACGTGCTCTTAAACGACTTCCTCCCCCAACCCACCGCGGCTTATATTGCTTGACTGGCTAATGAAGAAAGAGTCAAAATCTTTAGACCCATCTACATGAATTGACTTTCTTTTTTTTTTTTTTCTACATTGGGGAATAGGTACAGTGACGAAAAGACAGCTGCAGGGAGGAGAGAGATGGATGGAGGAGAGGGCAGAAAAAGGGAGGGAGAGGAGAAAGACAGACGATAAAGAGGACGGGGTCTGTTGTCGCTTACCATCAGTCTCCCGTGCTGTCTTCCCAAAGCTTACTCTCTGTTGTGTTTACTTTTCTAACCATCACTCCATCATTCTTCTCTCCGTCATCATTCTCTCCAGTCTTTCTATTACTCTTCCCACTTTTCCTTGTTCTTCTATCGGCCTCCCTTTATCACCCTCACTACTTCTACTTCCTGCATTAGTCATTCTTCTCCTTCCTTCTGCCTGTCCATCAAACCCTCCTGTCCACGTTTCACTCCTTCTTTTATTTTTTTCTTCCATGTCTATCTTTCACCCCTGCCTCTTATGTGAAAATACTAATATGAGCCACAAGTAATTAACTTTTACTGTGAGAGAAAATATGACCCTGGACACTCAACCCATCATTGTCATTGAAAGGAGAGGCCTCATTTGTAGTCACACAAATCCTGCCTCTCTCTGTCTGCCTCTCTAAATCCTCTCTCTAATGTTTGATTGAGTGTTGTTTTTTTGTTTTTTTTAATGGCTTTTAGCCCCACTGATAAATGTGCCCAAGACTCTATTACAGCAGTAAGAAAAGAAAATAAAGAACGTATGTATTACTAAAACATGGTGTTAAAATCCACCCACATCCTCTGTCTCTTGTTCTCGTTTATCTCCTCTCCTTCTTCATTCATTTCTTCCATTACTACATTTTAACTCCATCTAGCTCCCTGTGCAAAAAGTAATGCTGTTTCTCAATCTGTCGCACAATCCTTCCTTCTCCTTTCTCACCCATCTCCAGTATCTCTCAATCTCCAGTCCTTTTTTAGTCCCTTGGTCCTCCCTTATCTCTCTCTTTCCACCTTCTTAAATCTCCCAATTTCCTCATTCCCACTCCCCGAGCACCCATTCGCCATCCATATCATCTTCCCCTCCTCCCATCATCTCTCCTATGCTCTGTCTCGATCGTCCTCCGGAGTGCCGTGATGGCCTCAGGTAGGCCTGTATGATCTAAACAGGTCTTGGTTGATTTACCAAAGGCTGTATCTGGCAGATAGCTCCATCTGAGGAATCAGAGTAGTCTTCATCATCATCACTGAAGTCATTATGGTAAATTGGTGAAAGTTTATAGGCTTGCATTATACAGTGTTGAGATATATGTAGCAGAGGTGAATAAATGAAGCTATGTTCTATCATAATTTCTCGAGACATTATGCTAAATGGGCAGATGGTGATGGGGAGATATGAAGTGATGGGTCTGTTCCAGAATGGAGTTAATTGGGAGAAAAGTGAAGACATTTTCCGTCATCAAAAATATTATGTAACATGTATAAAAGGAATATCAGTAAAATTCCAATAGCCAGAAAGATTAAATCCATATGACAGAAGTGTCAGAAGTTAAAATGCTTAAATTATATATGAATTGGATAGAAGTTATAATAAAACATGATTAAACCTGTGTGTGCTTCTGTTGATTGCTGTGACCTTATCAGCTGAGTGGGTCAGATCCATTTCAGCATGGTAATGCACAAAAACAAATTTGAAATTCAAATCCGAGAAATGTTTTTTTTTTTCCTTGGAAAAGGAGAGTTTTACAAATGACAGCAGAAATGTAAAAGTGCTTTGGCTGAGGAGAATGTCCTCCATACAGTATAATCCGTATGTACATATGTATGAGGCATTTAACTTCACGCTCGCTGCCTACAACATGCCAGCCTGCCCTCTCTTCCTCTTCCACAGGCATGGCTGAAATTCTGAATTCTGCATTTTCTGCCAAAGGCTTCACTGTCCTGTCCAAAGCCGATCAGTTCAGGGTTAGGTTGGAAGGATAATGAATTCACTGATGCCATATTTACCCCTTAAAGTGTGATGAGTCTTTGTGGAAGAACGGGAGCTTTTACCACCTTTTCTTTACTTCTGGCCTTGATTTCAGTTAACATTGCAGTAAATGTTTCAATAGTGTTTTTTTTTTTATTAAGAAGCTGCCATCCATATGAGACTTAGGAGTAATGACAATATATAATGCGCAAGGACATATGGGAAAAGATGCATTTTCTAAAGTGGACCCTTCCCGTAGTGCAGCAGAAAGTCATAGAGACAGAAAATCACTCAAACTGGCAATCCACTCAACTCTAAAATCACTCAGCAGTCATCAGAGACTCTTGAGGCCTGACAGAGAGGAGCTGTCATATATTCACACAAGGACACTTACATCAGCTGAGTCAGGTGTGTCTGTGTGTGTCTGCGTCGGCATGTATGTGCATGAGCATGCAAATGTGAAGGTTTTAGTGATTGTTTTAGATTAAGTGTGAGTGCATGTCACACATTTATATTTATATGTATGTATGTATATATATATATATATATACTGTATGTGTGTGTGTATATATATACACACATAGACATGTATACAAATGCATGTGCGACTTAAGTGCATTTATTGAAAAAAATCTATTTCCCATATGTCACAGTCTCCTGTAGCATCGGCAGATATCAGTCGTGACTAAAAAAGTGATGATATGATCTCTGACTTAATATTATAATAAACAGCTATGGACACATAAGTAAAAGATAAATAGTGCATTTATACTGTATAATGCACAAACACATGAGGATGACACAGTAATGGACGCTGCAAAGCTGGCTGGTTGTTTGCCTCGTACTATTAGCACCATTATGATATCTGCCAGTGAGCTACAAGCTGCAGTCTATGGGGTGCAGAGGTTAAGTGATTAAGAGGGGAAGTCATTCTTTTTACAGTCAAATGCTGAGCTGTCAGGCGCTCTTCAGCTAAACGGCCTGCCTAACACCACACACTTTCTTTTCCCTCGTGAGACCATGCAAGAAAAAAATTTGAGCCGATCACGGTTGACTAATGCATCGCCTTAAACGAAGACGCTATTATTTCAAAGAGTGACATACAGCATGCTCGTCTTTGATATGTATGTGACACCGAGTTAATGAGATATCAAGTCTGGGGTACAACACCTCGTAGTTTATCGAACGCCTTGATCATTGACTAGAATGGGAGGGAGGCATATATTAGTGTCAAGCCTCACCCTGCAGCATTTGCGAGACTTTGCTTGTGTGCGTGTGTGCGTATCAATGCATGCAAGGTGTGCAAGTGAGTAGTGTCTTGGTGTATAAAGCATACTGCTTGTGGACATGCATTATGTTTGTGTGTGCACGTGAGTGCCTCAGCATGTACGGGCATCTGTGTGTGCGTGCGTGCGTGCATATATTTGTATGTGAGTGACACTAGAGACAGCTCAGACACTGACCCGTTCTGACATATAATATTATTCTGCTGCAGGGGATAGAAACTGAAAAGGAAGAAAATCCATAGTGCACAGGAGACGAGGAGTAAGAGGTTTATTGTGAAAGAGAAAAGGCCTGAGAGAAAGAGCGAGAGAGGAAGAGTGAAGGCAGCATCAGGAAAAGGAGAGAGAGCATGACACAGAGGGGGGAAATATATCAAGTTCTTAACCTCACAGGAATCAAATATAGCAAAGGGACTGGATTGAAGAAGACAAACACATCCAAATAAATCAAACGGAGACAGAGAACAAAATATGTCTGAGTCTGACTGACTCATGGGGTTTGTTAATCACATCATGGCCTTCCAAATAGCCTCCAGCCTGAAAACACTATTCCAGGTACTGTTCACTGGCTTCCAAATACATTTGTCAGTATGAGAAGAAATCATAACAGGTTAAAAATCTCCACCCAAGGATTTATTTATTTTTTGTCGCTTAATGGCAAGTGCTTCACAGTGAAGTCCGGCTTAGTGTATATATCTCCTTTAAGCCTACCTTTCTAAAAAGTTAATTCACCGTAGCCTTTGACACCTTATTTTCTCTACGTGACCAGCTCAAAGGTAAAGTTATATCTCAGCAATTCACTCATTTTAGGCACTAAGTACTAAATGTGGAGGAAGATATAACCGGTAATTGACAAAGTAAATTGAAGTTAAGTGTACTTTGTTTAGGAATCAATCACAATTTTTGAGGTTCATTGGAAAATGAATCCTACATGAAACATGGCAACGACAGTTTCAGGGACGGTGCCACTGCAGCAGAAAGAAAACATCAAGCTGATGCCAATGCAGCTGAGAGAAGGGGACGGGCATCAGTGTGCCACTAGAGTGCACCCTGTAGCCTTTAACACAATGTAGATGAATAGGAGACTGACACAGAGACAGAGTTAGGTGCAGAAAGGGAATATATAAAGAGAGGCGGAAAAAGAAAGAGAAAAATATAGAGAGGGGGGTAAAGTAGGGGAAACAGAGTAGTGTCAGAAGGTAGAAAGACAGTAACGCAGACAGTCGCAAGAATTCGGTGGTGCAGTGAAAGAGATGCAGAGGAAAAAAAACAAAAAAACATCAAATCAAGAGAGACACAGTCAGAAGGGAAGGTCTGACTCCTTCTTGTGCTCTCGCTCATTGCTGCTGTGCTGCCACTGTCATGTAGGATGTATCAAGAAACAAACAGATCCTCTTCCTCCTCTGATGACCAGCATTTCATACAGTTTTCTGTCCTGTTGCTCCTCTGCCCACAATCTGCTGCCTTCGAAAAGCAACCTTTTATTTACATGACTTTCTTATCACAGAGCATTCAGTGTCAGTGGCTCCTTAAAGAACCATACACCCTTAAAGGGACAGTACACCCCAAAATCAAAAATACACATTCTTCCTCTTACCTGTGGTGATACCGAACAATTTAGATTGTTTTGGTGCGAGCTTCCGAGTGTTGGCGACATTAGCCGTGGATGTATCTGCGTTCTCTCGAATATAATGAAACTCGGCTTGTGATGCTCAAAGCGCAAAAATTCAACAGCCATGTGTCTTTTCAGAAGTCATGACCCGGTTACTCAATATAATCCACAGACCTTGTCGTGAGCAGTTTCCTGTAGGAACTATTTTCTTTCTACTGAACTAGGAAAAAGGAAAAATATGTGTCTCTGATTTTGGGGTGAACTGTTCTTTAAAGCGTAGCTCCTGGAAATGTATTTCAGTAGCCACAACAATTGTGCTCTGTGACTCTAACTCTATTACTATCACAATTGCCATCACACTTTCTGCTGACACATCAAAAACTAATGCGTTACACATCACTCATCGCTTTTATTCGGTATTATTGTGCTATGCGTACGTGTGCGTCTGAATGGTCAGCTCCACATCCCGCTGGAGGCTCAGCTGATAGGCTGAATAGTGCTGTCGTAGTGATACTGCAGTCACATATTAGCTGCTCTTTGAAAGCTGTGATGTGGCACTGATGTACTCACAGGGTGGAACTGATTAGTCCCACTCCCTGTAGCCAATCAGTGGAACAAAACATAGAGTTTGACTTTGATCATGCTGGCCTGGCATACTGTCTTCACAGTGGTAGTAGTTATCATAACAAACCACACTGCTATCTCAAATATTGCATGTTGACACATTCACCCTGTCCAGCACTGTCGAAAAATGACACTGTGGCGATTATCCTTCTGTACTATGCTGCTCTATAATAGTGACCTGGCTCAAACAGCACCTCATTTAAAAAAATAAAAATAAAAATACCATCTATATGTATCGAGCCATCTTCAAGCAGGAATATTAGAACTATTTTAAAAGTATTTTAGAACATTTAAAGGGAATTTTGTCTTTTTTTTCACACTAATATACTATATATACAATATATTATGCCATGAGGTCAACACGTTTCTACTTTATGTCTCAAAGTGGCAACATTTAAGGATTTTACAGATACATAAAGCAAAGTGATGGATTGAATTTATTGAGAAATAGCCTGTATTTAAAACTATTGGATACCTTTATATATTTGAACATCGCTCTGTGTTGGACATTGATGACACTCTTAAAGGTCAATTCTATTTAAATACAAAGGATAAAAGAAATGTGTGACTCCTAAAAAGATATGAACATTTTTACACAGGACTTAACATAAAAAAAGACAATATTATGACTTCTTAATAATTGCATACTATAACATGCCAATTAATTTACTGTATATCAGAGTGTGTGTGTGTGTGTTGTCCACATTCTGGTGTCAAGTAGGTAATCATGAGGATAAATATATTTTTAATTTACACACATAGCTCTGTTCAGCAATAAAAGACCAATTTATGCACAATCCTGGACGCTCTACTAATTAGTTATATGTGCTCAATAAACACATCTGCCAACAATCAATGTGTGTGAGTGAGTGTTAATAGTTGTGTGCTTATATGCTGTTATGTGCTGCATTTATCTCATCATTTTAAAAACACCACCCGCCACTTTAATCACTCCTCCCAACACTTCATACGCTTCCAATGCTGGCTTCAGTTCAAGTCTAATATATTCTAGAGGGAGGAGGGATGAAGTGAGACCCTCACTGGAGGAGAGAAGGGCGATGCAAACAGAAAGTGGAATGCATGCAAATGAGATGCAGCAGTCAGGTATTTATGATGCTGGGTAATCACTAAGGGAATTAAGTATTTAACCATGCGCGCATTATCTGTGTATCGTTAACATCGTTTAGATAGATTTATTCCCTATCAACACAGACGACCCCGTAGCATGAGCTGTATATGAAAATGGGAATGACGCTGAGCCGTGTACAGTAAGGATATACTGTATACCAGAAGAATATTCAATTTCATATATGAATTAAACGCAGTACGAATTAGGAGGGAAGATTTACGAGCAAATGCAAAAGACTTACTGGTACTGACATACTGTAACATCCGAACAACTGAGCGATTATGATTCAAGCGTACCTGATGTAAACAGTGGGTAGTAATATAATATAAACCCCTGATTTGAACAATACACATTTTATCCGAATAGCGTGTTAATATCGTGCAAGTTTTGCAGAAGAAAAAACTCGAGCAGGCAAAAGGAGCACGACAGCTTTTGCTGCGGTGTTGAAGCCTTGTGTTTTAATATCTTGGAATTTAACAACGCAGTGAGATAAACAACTTAATGGACTGAGTGCTTCTATTGGAAGAGTCTCTCAGCCTTACTGGCGTCATTACATCACGTGTACAAGTTCAATTATCCCAATGCGCAAAGCAATGTGACATTATTTACCAGCTGCCCACATTATTCAGTGACAACAGCACTTGCACACATTGGTCACATGCGTCATTTTATGATTGGTTTCAACATTTAGCATAATGCTGGGCAGCAATCCTCTCAAGGGAAATTGCTCCATGGGAGAGCAAGGATGCATGGCGATTATTGCAGTGTGAGATTCACTGAGTCTCATAGGCAAATCTCACTATATGTTCATGTCAATTAAACAGTAAATGTTGATATGTAAGAATAACGAAGAACACTTTTTATCCCCTAACCCCTGCCGTCTTCATCGCAGAGAAGAGGTTTCATATGATCGGTTAACCGGACTACAGCCCTATCTGAAAACATGCTAAGAATGCTGAATACAATTTAGATAAAAGATTGTAAGAAGCTGTGGTGACTGAAAATATACCTCAGAGTGACAACCTCAGAGAATGATGTCATTTTGACCTTCAGCTTGATTTCACAATACAACATAATGAAGTGTGTTCCGCAGAAATGACAAGGTCAAAAGTTAACAAATGATGACTTGAATAGAGAATGCTTTGCACCGAGGTATGAATAATTACTGTGACGTTGGCGCCATTCTGCACCTGGTCCCGCATATTCACAGACATCACAGGAGTCATTCGATTCCAGTGTTTGTTTGACTCACTGCAGGGATTTCATATGTGTCAACGGCCCTTTGTTTGGAACTGACATTTAATTAAAAAGGTAAAGACCTACCTTGCGGATGCCTTCTTTTGACTCCTCAACGTTATTATCTCCTCCTCCGGTGCGGTTAATCATCCGCCACATCTGGGAGTACATGGGATCTCTCTCGAAGGGGTTCATAGACTTGGAGCGCACCTGATCGTATACTGCTGAGTCCAACACTGTACCATAAGGCAACTCCGTCTGCTTGGATAAGTCCTGGAGGGACCTAGAGAGAGACAAGTGGTGAAAAGAGTTGGTGTTCACTTTGTTCCCAGGCATCCATTCACTTTAGGCACCATGCAGACTCTGCCTGAATGGTCAGCTTCACATCTCACACGGGGCTCAGCTCATCTCCTCGGTACTACTGTTGTGGTGATGCTGCAGTCACCTGCTCGCTGTTCTTTGGTGCCTGCAGTAATGGATATAGTAATGCCCCGTTTCCAACAGAATGTTCTCTGTGCAAAAAGTACCCGCAGAGCACTACACTGCTATCTCATCTCCTGCAGCGATGACACTTTCTAACATGGCTTTGGAGTGAACAGCCTGTTCAACAATGTCAAAAAAAATGAGGAGTTGAGCCTTCTGTCCGAAGCCGGTCCATGGTAATGGAACTAAAATCAATATGACTCCATGCTCAGATGCAAGACTAAGTTAAAAGACTACTTGTGATGGACTATGGCAATTTTGGGGAGAAGGTGTAAAAGTCAGGAAGCTTAGAGAGCATGTGAAGCTCTGAAGCTGGTCCGTGCTGAAGTACACTACACAGGGGTTTCAGCCTTCTAATCACTCACATTATCCTGGAAGATCTACTGTATACTTCAGCCTGTATTTTAAAACTAAACCATCATTTTTAAGAATACATTTATGGAAATAGAGGATTTAAAATCCTCTTTTTATTGTCACGGATGTACACGGCACACAAAGTGAAATTTAGACTCTGCATTTAACTATCCTAGTATTAGGAGCAGTATATATACAGTTTTACTGTATATATAGAGCGCCCGGGGGGCAGTGTGGGGGTCCGACGCCTTGCTCAAGGGCACCTCGGCTGCTCAGGAGGCTAACTGACAGGTTACCAGTCCAAACCTCGTACTTGGTCCGTTCGGGGACTTGAGTACGGCGACCCTCTGGTTCCTAAGCCAAGTCCCTAAAGACTGAGCTACTACTGCTCCATTTTGGATGAAATTTGAATAATACAAACCAAAAAGCAGTTTGACACAGGGAAAGCATGAAAAGCCTGCACATCCACTGACCTGGATTAAATCTCTAACTGTGGTACTTCTGTCTCGGTAACTCCCAGTGATAGCTGACTAGGTCTTGACAGGCGGACATTGGACAGTACACAGAGTGTTCAGGAGGTGGCCAGACGCACGTGGGCCACACTCTCTGTTCCCCACAAATGAATGACATGGATCTAAACTCTCCATGGGCCAAAAAGAGGGGGTTGGCAGTGACATGTAATTGACATGGAATAAAAATAGCAAAAATGGGAATTGGCCGTGACCAAGAAATGTGAGAAAAATGGAGGTGGAAATCAGTTTGGACAGAAGCACTCACTCAGCCCACAGTGCTGAGCGAGATGCTTGGCTTCCTGCACACAGTTTCTATCTACAACTATATGAAGGAAGAGGGAGACACAAACAAAGAAGTAGAAATGAATAAAAAATACAAGTCTTGTATTTTCTTTCTTATTTCTCTCTCTCTCTCCTCCTTTCTCTCTCGCTCTTCCCCTCACCAATGAATTGCCACCTCTGGGGGAATACACAAGCTATTGGTAATTATAACGCAACCGTGCTTGGGTTGCCTCTCAAAGAGTTTGGCCGCTGAGAAATGTAATGGAGAACCATTACAGGAACTAATTACTGTTTGCTTGTTAAATGACTGCTACATACCACCCATGGATTTGGAAGGCACAACTTTGTGAAACAAAACATGTGCACAAAAATGCTGAACATGTCCTGCTTAATGAAGAACAAGTGTACAGTATCTTACTTCATTAATTCAGTTGTAATACACCCACAACGCAGAGTTAACAACGGGCACAAATCTAAGTAGGTACTGCTCGATTGTAACAAGGCTGCACACACAGACACACATACGAAATAACATATTCAGACTTTTTATGGAAGGTCACAGCTCTTGCGGTTTCTCTCTCTATCCGATGCCCTCCTCAACTATCTCTCTGACCCGCTTTAAAAGAAAAAAAAAACCTTTGAAGATTTTAATGAACTTTGCCGTTAACATGAATCTTTTATTGCCGTCAATTAATCTTTGGCCTTAATAATCTCTCCTCCCCACTACTCCCCTGTGAATATGTACGCCTGTCAGCACACTCTTTGACCAGGATCCCCTCTTTGGGAATTGGTTTCACTGGGTAGTAACTCTGCGCTTGTTATTTAATGGTGTGTTCATGTGTCGGCAGAGAGAGGAAGAAATATGTCATGTCAGAGGAGTTTAGATTTTACTGAAAAAAACCCCTATTAAAATGGAATCGTAGTGAGCAAACCTTCGTTAATGCTCCAAATTGGACAAAAAAAACGCAATCAAAAATGTATAAAAATTGGGCAATATGGATTAAAAAAAAAATGCCGTTCTAAAATGCTCAACATAAAATATGTGGGGAGAAAATAAAAAAAACAGTACCCATGTCATTTCTTTGATATCTCTAAAATAGTTATCATTTTGATGATTGAAGACTTGAAGGTTGTTATAAACAACAGCCTCTGCTGTGGCTTAAATGCAATAGTATGATGTTTACTTCATATGATCGCCTGTATTTCCAAGGAAATATGGAAGGATATGATCCCATTTAAAGAAGGGACATTTCAAGGAGTGCACGAAAATAAAGACAGCCTAAAAGGTGTTAACAATAACTCATTTTAATAAATAAAAAACGCAGACATTGGTTTTCTCAAGTGTGCGCTAACTTATGGAGATATGCATACGTGAACTATGTGCTTAATTGTCATTGTGGTAATGTTTTATGTGAGTCTAATGTGCGCATGTGTATATGCGTTTGCACACACGTGCCTTTCTGTCCTGTGTGTATGCTGGCTCATTTTGCCAGAAATTATATTACCCGTAAGCAGCCCAATGAGCAAGTAAATGGAGTGAACAGCAGCTGAATGTATCCTGTGATAAATGTGTGTGTGTGAGTGTGTGACAGAGGGAGCAAGAGAGAAAGGCTGGATTCAGATTCTTTGTGATTTAGAAGTCGTTTTTTTTCTTTTCTTCATACATTTTATTTTGCTGGAACGAGTTGGGTTGCTACGCCACCTCATGTGTTGGAAATAGTTTAACAACCAAATCCTTCCACAAGTACGTGCACAGAGTCAAAGGATGGGCTTCCTTTTGTTTTTCAGAAGCTAAAAGACAAAGATGATCTTGGCTCTGTGATTCTGTAGGGAAATTAATTTGGGTAAAGGCAGTAGAGCCTTGATCAGTCCATTAACTTTTCAACAAATGGCTGTTGAAGCACCGCAGACAGCTGTGCAACCTTGAACAACTAGAAGTCTGTGCGGACTGAAGCCAAATCAACATGGTCATTAGAGTAAGCTTAGCTTGTTTACATGTGCAACATATACTGTATTGCAAATATTGGAGGAGTTTGAGACCTATATCATATACATGCAATGTTTCTTTGTCTGTATAAAGTATTTAGATGTCTTTAAACAATTGATTATAATTGATTATAATTTCCTATATGATATTGTTGGTTCTCTGAAGCACCACTGGGATATAAGCGACATGCAGGCAGACATGCAGAACAGGCACCAGCCACTATGATGCTTACATAAGCACACTTAATACCTGATTGGCTTTATTGGCATCATTAGTAACCGTAACATATGACAGCTGCTGTGTGAGATTGAGCCGGATAAGGAAGCGTTTTATCCTCAAACACTCCGTCTGTCTTTCAATCTTCCCACTCTGACCAATTCTTCCGCTCCATCGCTTCCCTCTCTCAACAGGTGCCACCTCTTTTCTCACATTTTCACCCCTTCAAAATCTATTTCTCATTCTAACTCATCACCTCTACCCGAGTCCTTCCCCTACGTTTTTTTCCAACCTCGTTTTTTCTACACTTCTCTTCTTTTTTTTCTCTCTTCTAAGCTCTATCTCTCTCCGCCCCTTTTCGTCTTAATCCGTCTCATCTCTTCCTCCACCTGCTTCCTCTCTTTATTTCCACTTTATAAAGTTTATACCGTTTTATCACTCTCTTTGTATGTTGCTCTCGCTCTCTTTGCCACACTTCAACGCCATCCCTCACCGTTTTCCTAAAGGATTCACACTGAAATTGAGGGAAAACATCCAAGCGTGAAATAGTCCAGAGAGGGTTCTGAATGCTCACTTGTTATTTCATTTCCAGGATGAAACAAGGGCATTAATACTTAAAAACCCTGTCTGTCCTGACGACTCGCTGAGACACTAAGACGAGCGATGCCTCAATCCTTATCCGGCCTTCTCTTCCTTTCCTGTCCGTGCATTCACTCGCTTGCTCTTTTCCATATTGAACTAATTCACTCTCTGAATCACTCACTCACAAAACCATTTGCTCTCGTACCATCTGCGTAATATGTTAATCAAGTATTCATCAGATAAAAGTGCACGCTAATCACAACATCACGATCCTCTTTTTTTCCTTGCTCGGCTGCTCTCTTCATCTCTGTGTTTAGGTTTGGTTATGCTTTACGATTACTCTCAGTTTGTTTGGGTTATGTTCCCTCTCACCCCACCACCCATCTTTGGAGACCTAAGACCATGCGGGTGCCGCTGTTTAGGTGGTAATTATGTCACTAATGACCCCAGACGAGTCAACACATTAAAGATAATGCATTAAAATTTATGGAAATCCTTAATTAGCTCAATGGATGCTAAATGAGGCGGTAAACTGAGAGGCACTCATTAATGACAGCAAATTGAAGCAGGAATAAAAACACGAATAGACAAAAGAAAATAAGAAAAGTGATTCTTTCTGCACACTTTCCTAAGTTCTAGACAGAAGGACTTGGAATAAAGGGGGAAAAACAATAGAACGTATGAAGAAGAAGAAGAGAGAAGTCGAGAGGAAAGTTTTTAAAAAAGGAAGCGGTCTGCCAAAGACAAAAAAGAGAGGGAAAAAGAGAATGACGTGGAGTCAAATTGACAGAAACAAATTCAGCGACAGATAG
The DNA here is from genome assembly GCA_943593645.1 of Bovichtus variegatus. Taxonomy (NCBI): domain Eukaryota; kingdom Metazoa; phylum Chordata; class Actinopteri; order Perciformes; family Bovichtidae; genus Bovichtus; species Bovichtus variegatus. The sequence continues at coordinate 20,703,022 of CALSCE010010657.1, read as the reverse complement.
TGATGAGATTTAGAGAAATAAATGTTGTTTATTCCAAAGCCAAGCACAATTAACTCTGGCACTGCCGGGCATAGCGGATGCTTCGGCATGCTGATTAGTCCAATGAGAGATGAGTGTTTCCTTGTGCCACCAGGAGAGAAACAGGCAAACATATTATCACAAGGATAGATAAACAGAGGGCACAGAGCTTAGGGAAATAATGTGTGTGTGCGTGTGTGTGTGTGTGAGGG
>CALSCE010010657.1:20687123-20702392 GCA_943593645.1 Bovichtus variegatus | reverse complement strand
TCTCTCTCTCTCCTCTCTCTCTCCTCTCTCTCCTCTCCTCTCTCTCTCCTCTCTCTCTCTCCTCTCTCTCTCTCCTCTCTCTCCCCTCTCTCTCTCCTCTCTTTCCTCTCTCCCCTCTCTCTCCTGCTTCCTCCAGACTCAATAATATACTGTATGTGATACCCATGTAATTCCCTTTATCTCGCGCCTCTTCTCTATCTCCATTGTAATTCCTGCTTCTTCCATCTTCTATTCAGGCCTTTTCTGCATTGCTTATGGCATTTGATTTAATTCAAATGTGGTAACTCTCTCTCTCTGTGGGTTCACTGTATCTTTCTCAGGCAGTACATTTGCTGTTGACATCAGGTTTTACCATTTGGCCAAAGGCAGAGTAATGTGTAGTACTGCACTATATATTTAGTTCAAATACTCCCTTTGCATGTTTGCCAGTGTCTTATTCTCCTGTATATCTATCCTGTTATGCTGTATACCTTCATGCAGAATCAAATTACATCTTGAGTTCTTTTTTTAAAATGTGTGGATCTTTTATGGTTATTTGCGTCACATGTACAGCGCCGCGGTAATGAAATCCTTCTTTTCATTCCATGTGTCATTTATTTTATCAGCTATCCTGACTGAGATCTCTCTTTGAAGACGGATCAGAAAATAACAGAGGAACATACAAATATGGATTAAGAAAAAAAACGCAACGTCTAAATTGTAACCTGCTGGGCAGTGACTTTATGTTTTGAGAGCGAGAGAGAGGTAACATCTCTGCAAGACATTATATAAACTTGTATTTGTGCAGCTCAATAAAACTAACGCTACATTGAGGAGTGAGTTGAAGAGGCCCTTGACATGGTTCACTTGAAGGCTGGTCTGGCATTGATAGTTTTAGTGTTAATAACGACTGTTGACCCTTTAGGTGACCCAGAGTCAACACCGCAGGAAAACTGAGTTCTCATGGGGAAAGATGATCCAAGGGACTGCCACTTTGGAAGTTAAAGCTACGTATCCAATGTGGTGCTATAAACAGTAGTGACATTTCTGAATTTCTTAAGAATGGAAAATGGGGAATCAATTTCAAAATCGCATGTGCTATTTTGCAGCTAAAAATGTTGTCAATCAATGTTGCTGTGTTTAATATGCTTCCTGACTTCCAGATCGCCATTAGTCTTACATTTTTCACCACTATTAGCAGATCCTAATTTCCTGGCTTACTTCCTGACTGCCTTTTTTGATTGACTGAGTGGCTGGATTGCTTGGTGTCTACATAACGGATTGGTTCATTAGATATCAGGCTGGCAGCCTGGCAGCCTGGTCCCTTGGCTGTGTGACTGACTGGGTGATTTACGTGCTACATTGATGGCCTCTGAGCTGCCTGACAGACCTGTTTTCTTATTCTTCTGCCCAGTAGCACTGCACCACAACACAAGCTGCAGCCTCCTACTCTTGGCTGCTAAACAGTTTGACTAGTAATTAGTCATTCCACCTCTTTCTAATACGCTCTGTTTTTTATTAAAACATTCTCTCAGACATTCCCTCTATTTCTGGTTTAATTCTTTAATTCTCATTTCCTATCTTCCTGTCTTTCGGCTCACAGATGAGTGTGTCACTGAGTCCCAGGGAAAGAGGAGGAGGGGGGGGGGGGGGAAAAAGTCGTGAGAAAGATAATCTGCATATACTTTGAAAAGATGACTAATGGATTCAAAAAAGTAAAGAAAAGAAACGTAGTGATAAATTCTCATAGTGTAGATCATTTCATTTCTCGAGATTTGAATTGATCGAACATTGTTCAAATTCAGTTTGGTAGTCCAACAGGATAATGTACAGAAAAAGAAAACACACAAACACACAAACAAATACACACTCTCACACACACACACAAGCTCATTTAGGAAGCCATCCAAATATCTAGCAAGTACATCAAGTCCTCAGATATATGAGAGCACCGGACACGACCCTCATCCCTCAGTCCTGGGACAAACTAATCAGAGAGGAACATGATTGGGCCAAAATGCCCTTGATCCTGCGTGCATGTGTGCAGTAAATCTAATGGGGTGACTGAATATAAAGTGCTACAAGGTGCAACAGAGCCTTTTCAGTGGTGCTTGTAAGACATTTGTTATCTTTGTTACTTCTGACTTTTTCCTGTGGTGCTCAGGGTCAGTGGTGCCTTCAAGTACCTGCCAGCGTGTTGTGAACACTGCCAATGGTTTTGTAATTGTATTGTGAGGATCTAAAAATCCCAGCAATCTTTTTTATTTGATGAACTAAATGTATTGTTGTTACTGCGGCAACAGACTATTGTGTATTTATCATTTTTCTTGGTTTGGTATTCTGCATTTCTTTTATGTATAAAATGGCTGCTTAATATATCATATACTGTCTAAATAATTCCACTTGCATTAATTCTATTTTTTAATAAACGGATGAAGAGCTACAGGTTCCCTTTACAATAATATATTGTACAGTGATTATAAAATGAGATTATTTTGTCATCGTTAAAGACAGTTTTCCACTAATATTCCAACAGTGAAGAAGCTGTATTTCAAAGTGCAACAGGAAGTCATCAAACCATAACAAACTTTAACATATCTGACTTCTGATACAACCAGTGCTGCGCTGTACAGGTATCTTTTTTTTTTTTTTTTATAGAAAAGAAAACCTGCCTGACAACAATGCATTGAAAAGGGAGAGAGGAGGAGAAGAGAATCCTAATGGAGAGGTTTATCTTCTCTTTCAGGGAAACATCCACACAGGGTAAATGAGACAAAGGGGGTCAGCTGCTGGAAGAAGTGGCTGGACAAATTGCTGATAAGGGCTCGCTCTTTTAATGCGCATGGCTTATAGACAATGGCCGCTACTCTCTTTACTGCATTCTGTCAATGTCAAACACGCATCATGAGTCACTAGTTTATTGTTCTGAAGTGTGGCGAGCAGTGCTCAAAGGTATCCACGTGTGCAGACTTGTGGCATCAGCAGCAACATGTTTTAATAATAATAATAATAATCACTCACTGTTTTCCTTTCTACACCTTTAGACAGTGAGGAGGGTTCACAGTGTCTGTCCACATCTCTGGAAACCCACTTCTATCAAACGTACCATCATTTTATTAAATCTACATTCCCGCTGCCAACTGTTCCGAGGCTTTTCTTCAAAGTTACAGCATCGCACTCCAGTTATTCTTGGATGAAAGAAGACTGGAGCAGTTCTTTAGAGCTTTTTAAATGAGGAAAGGAGAGTTAGAATATGTTCAGCTGATGTCAGCTCCCAGTTGGAATCACTGCAATCTTGCCACAAAATGATGTAACTTTTTTTTTTTTTTTTTTTTTTTTTTACTACAATTTGGACAATTATATTCTTTCACAGCCCTAAAAAGTGTCTCGCTGAATGACATTTTGGCAGTGAAGTACAGTGATAATCAGGTGAAAATCCACCTGCAGGTTGTGCTCTGTGAGCAATCAAATCAGAGGAAGAAATGTCAAAAAGATTTGACATTTCTGAGGTGACAAAAAGAATGAATTTCTCAAATTGCACGTTCTCTTCAAAAATCGGAATCCCAAAATACTTTATATAGATCCAAGATGCTATAGGCATAATAGGTGAAATGGAATATAAATGATAAGCCTCTCAGTCAGTGACCTTAGTCATCTTATATGTTGACTGCTGCACCAATCACAGTGGTGGTTGACCAATAACAGAGGCAGAGCACATGTGGCATTAAAACATGTTCTGTCAAAGGCAGTTGACTTTTAACACTGAATTTACATTTCATGAGATATTGAATTCCTAGTCTTGTCACGTTGTTTTTCATGCATAGTATTTCACATTTAAACTTTGTAGCTCAATGATCCACGCAAAAGCTGTTACTGACAGCTACTGAATATAAAATTTGAAGAAAAGTAACAAAAAAAAAAAAAATACCAACATGTTGTAGCGCTGCTTTCAATAGTCTTTGTGCTGTCAGAGAGTAGAGCCCTTCATGACTAGAGCCTCGTCTCCTAAAACTTATGCTCCCAACGAAACTGCACTGTCGATTGACTTTTGAGGGAAAGGTATTTTCTCCCAGATGACGTTTGGTTTTGACGTAGGACTATCACAAATGTGTTTCTAATCATGACGAGGCTCTTTGAATCTGAGATGATTAAAAAACTAAACTGTGATGATGTTTTCCAAACTGTATTCTTACGTCTAAATAACCTCACGCAATAATATTTGCCAATAAGGCAGATTATAAAACAGGTCTTTATATTTTCCTTAAAACATTCAAGACAGCTTTTCACACAGAATTCTAGATGTTTTCTCAAAGCCTTTAGTCTGACAAAACAAAATAATGATGTCTAGTCTTTTAAACTCGGCAAAAACAGGAGGCTGTTCAAAGCAACAGCATCTCATTAAAGGAACTACTTCTTCATTATCAACGTGCCAACATGTTCCATCAAAAGTGAAACATGATGATCACATATTGTAATACTGTGTCTACTTTGAGTGAAAAGGGCAGAAACAAAATAGAAATAGGAGAAATAATTTGTTTTCCACACAAGGAACACTGTTTTAAGTGATAACCCTCAAAGTGTTAGTAGAGACACTTGAAGTCGAGAAAAACACATTTTCCTTTGAAAAAGAGCATATTATCTGTGCTTTAGTAAATACCATAACCTCCAATATATGTAATTATAAGTTATGTGACGAACACTTTCCAGCATCTCCAGGCAGCGTAACATGCATGATTATGAATCAGTGTGCATGCATGGCACTGATTATATCACACTGTTAGTGTTAACCAGGTTTCTGAACTTATTCAAGCTCAGGTTCCAACAAAAATAAATAGAAACGCATTATACTGCAACCACAGTCACGCCACATGAATACCAATGTATAAATATAGGACATGTTGCCAAATAACCTCAAAAAGCCTTGATTGTTACAACAAAAATGTTTGGGGCAGTCTGAATAATCTGGCAAAGAAAGAACTTTGGCAAATCAAAGTGCAGGCTGTGCCAGGGTTGCTATTGATTTTTTGTTTGTTAAGACAACAAATTCAGACGCATCACAAAGCAAACAGAATCAAAGCTAAACACACAAACACGGCGACACACTCACTAAAAGCACACAAACATATGTCTACGCACAGTTATTTATTTATTTTGAGAGCAATAAACAGGGACAATCGCAAACAGGGATGAAAAATTAGTCGGATACAGGAGCTGTTGTTTCCTGCAGGTTTGGAGCACAAAATTATTCCATGAGCCAACTCATCACATCAAACAGATTCACTGTTTCTCTGCCTGGCTTCCTCACGTCCCTCCCCTCCTCCTCTCCTCTCCTCTCTCCCTCTGTCCTCCATCCTTGTTGACATGCTGCAGTTATAGGTAGCTCCAGATGAGTGCAGCTTTGAAACCATCCGAGTGGCAGGCACATCCAGGAGGGTTTTATATGGATGTGGTTTTCTTGTAAAGCTCCAAATCTCACCACTGAGCAGGCGCCTTCACTACCTCAGATTATACCCCCTCTACTGTCTGATGACTTGCAGGAATCGTTCTTATTTTTTTTTTTCTTCCTACCATCTATTTTTCCTGTAGCACCTCAATCACTCTCGAGTGACGGTGTCGCAGTGATTATAACCAACTTGGGAAATACATATTACGATGTAGGGGCCAGGGTGACGAGTGGTAAAAGTGAGAGAATAGAAAGAGGGAGGCGGAGGATGACGGAGTGCACGCATCCCTCCTCCAGCACTTCTCCTGCCTTCTGCTCTGCAATCTCTCCATTGTACACAGGCTGCCTCTAAAACTCCTAGCTATCAACCAAAGAGGGATTTTCCATGTGGTTAGCAATTTTCTTCAAGCCATCAAGAGTCACCATTATAAGGATCCAGCAGGCCAGCGATTTTGCATGAGGAATGCATGATGTTTACCAATCTCGAAGCCGCTAAATGGTATCTCCCTCCCCAGCACGCGCTCTGATTTCCTATAAGAACCTTAGCCTATCATCAAAACATGATTGAATATAAGTATGCAGCACGACAAACAGTAGAATGACAAACAAATGACTGGAATATGTGTTTTTAAAAGAGGTTCGGGGAGATGGTGGGGATTAGGATGAGGAGTGTGAAGGGTAATGATTAAAAGAGGAGAGGAAACGTATTCCTACTGTGTTTGTTAACATTTCTCAACATGTAACATTCAATAGACAGTAACTTATATATTCTACTGTATTCAGCCAAATTAGAAAGTCGATAGCGATGATTATGTTGATGTGAAGCGTAGTCTTCAGCACATGTAATGTCTGGCTACTTGCATTTACTTCTCCAGCGGCGAGAGGACTTTTAATGAAGTGAGATTTAAACGGATTGTAATATGACCGTCATCCAAACTTTTGATTGTGACAGGAGAGGTCTTGATTACATTTATCATAACAAACACAAATTGCAATCAGCAACTTTTAAAAGTATTTTTTTTCCCCCGGAATTTAAAAAAAACTTTTTGCATCACCATTTCAGCTGACACAGTGTGCAGCACTAACATGTGTTGTGTGTGCACAAAAGGCTCATGCAATAATCACTATTATCTACCTATTTATTCATTTACATCTTTTGACAGGGACAATGTGCACTATACAGAAGGTCTACAGTATATTGCACCACATGCACTGTAGCTAAAAGCCGATCCTCATATGTGGCCCCTGGACGGCGGGGAGCCTGACGCACGGCTCAGAGGGGAGCAGTTTCATTTCTCTGTGTGCACGTAAAGCTCACATAAAGAGAATAAATCTATATTATTTAGTGTATCATTTATTTCCCTTTAGTACTAAGTGTGCTAGAGGAGTGTTGGCATTATGGTAATTGCTTCAATAAAGTTATTAATATTCATGAATGACATATTAATATTTCATATTGGCAATGATTCACCTCAGATGTTGACAAATTGCTCTGGACCCTGTCGGTAATGACATGCTCTACATACAGACACCCATGTACTCTGACACACTAACACATGTGCACTTGTAAATGGATACACGAGGGGCATGTTCACACACACACACACACACACACACACACACACACACATATTTGCATACACAGTGCAAGACTGTAAAGGTTTGCATTTCAGGCGGATGGATGACAGTGTGTGCACATGTATGAAATAACAGGAACAAGAAGAAAAGAAAAGTTCCACGGAGTGATAAAAAAAAAATTATGTGCTAAAAAGTTTAAAGTGATTTCAGGAGCATATTAATGGCATAATAAAAAGCAAAGCAGGTATCCATTACTGATGGTTACAAACCAAACAAGTATTTTGTTTTTAATAATTACCATATTAAGCTTATTGGGAATTGAAACACGAGGAGATCAAAGAGAAGAGAGAGCCAATTTGAGTGTAGGGGAGGAAGAGGGTCTGAGAAAAACAGCCAAACTGGCCAGGAGATGAACCAGAGATCAACTAAATGCAATAAATAAGGCGAGTGTGAGTGTGTGTGTGTGTGTGTGTGTGTGTGTGTTATACAAGTGTTTCATCTAGTTGTACGCTGTGTAAACATGCCACTTCCTGTTATCATGGACACACATGTTGTACTTTTCATTCACCTGCTACCTCGTATCTGATGTGCTGAAAAACCCCCGAAACTGAATACTCAGTAAATATCTCCGCTCGCTCGTACACGCACAATCAAGCCGAGTGTGTGTCTGCAAACTGCAGCTTTAAAAGTGGTTAAATCTTCCATTTATTTTCAAATGTGATTATTTATTTATTTTTTATTGAAACAAGTCAAATAGCAGCACATGGGTGAGTCAATGTCACTGGTTATAGATCCACTTTCACTTGATTAAGGAAAATATTTGAGGGAAAAAAAAGACTCTGGCATGGTATCCTGGTATTGAGCATCAGTATAGTAATAAAAAAAAAAAAAAAAAAACTCTAAGTTCAAAATGGGAAAAGTAAATAGAAGTCAAACCCATTACTGTCTAAACTAGACACAACAGTTTAATTATACAGACACAGAGTAACTAATTCTAAGTTTATGAGAAGAAAGATAACAGTAATTGTAAAAGTAAAAAAAATACATTTTCTCCATTGTGACTTTTTTGGCAATTAAATTTGGAAAATTAAATCTAAATGAAATTCTGATTGCTTCACTGCAGAACATTAAAAAATGACATTATTTTGCCTTTTGTCATTTTATTAATATTTAATGCATTTGATGAAAAACTTTTTATCAAACTGTTTTTTTGTTGTTTTGTTTTGTCTGCTATTTTTCTGTGCAAAATGTTATCTTAACCACAGCACTGTACTTTGACACATATCACATTCTGACAAATATCACATTTTGTGAAGCAGAACGCTGTTTTGGAACATTTAAGATGCATTGGAGAGGGAAACAAAGTGCTGCAGTCTCTTCTGAGGAATTTCAACTCCCCGTCACTCCGCACTTGAGAGACCAGAGGAAAAGTGCGACTCTGAATTTTGAGTGTAATATGTCTTTAACTCTGTCTTTGCAGAGTCGACATGTTCAGAACATGACTTAAGTTGAATACCCACAAGAGTTCAATGTGTGTAATAGGAATATAAGTTATGAGTTCAACTGTGGAAAAAAAGATATTCAAATTGTACAGAATCACCCTGAGGGCTGGCGTTGAAATGGGGTTCTGTATTCACTGCGGTTAGCTCGTCGAAGTCAGCTCAATTTCACAAAAAGGAAGCAAATTAAAAGATTGAAATGCAAATTATTCCCCACTTAGCTGCGCTCCGGAGTGTGCTCACATGCAGATATCAGCTATGTCTGCATGTGTGCGAGAGAGTTAGTGTGGGCATAATACAGAAAGACTATTTTTGCTTATGCCTACATATATAATATATATGTGTATAAGATAACACAGATCATTTTATTTCACCGTCCTGGTCCCTATGGAGAATAGTACAGTTCATGTTATACAGTACATCTGAAGAAAGACAATGAAAAAAAAGAGAAAGTAGAGCAGAGTGTTTTGATGGGCCTTAACAGAGAATTTAAATTAATTGGAATAGACAACTTGGTAAATCAATTTTTCCAGCAGTTTGCTTTGGGTCTCTTCCTCCCTCTCTTCCTCCCTCTCTTCCTCCCTCTCTTCCCCTCTCTCTCTCGCTCTCTCTCTCTCTCTCTCTCTCTCTCCCTCTCTCTCCCTCTCGTCTTTTCTCGTTGGCTTTGACATTTTGCTTGTAATGATGTTATTTTGGAAAAGGACAACAGTCACTGGTGCACATACAGCAACGTACTGTACCCAAACAACCACACTTACTCGTCCTCTTACCACAACAGGCACACACACACACACATTTCTGGTATTTTAAATTCTGGCAGAAACATGGACTTCAGAATCCAGTGTCTCCTACAGACGAAGGAAAGGAACACACGGACGTTTGTTGGATCCATTTTTGCTTTCCAAAAAAGTGCTTGGCAGATGGTTCATTATTGTGAGATGCTACAGTGCCTTGTGATGGTAGTTGGCTGCCATTTGTGCGGCATTATGGCCAAACATATAGCCCAGTGTAAATGGCTTATTGGCAAATATAAGCTAATTATGTTTTATTCCGGTTGGCCGGGTTCACAGTTAATTTCTTATTAGCGAGAAAGCCATGAGGTTGTCAAAAACACACATCATTCTCCTTAAAGAAGGAATAACTCAAATATAAATTCGGTTAGCGTATTAAAGAGTAATCTCACACTAGATTCACCAGATGCTACACTCGTCTCCATAGGTCGACATTTTTCCTTGAATCTCTGACACCCACCCAAGTGTGGCCTGTTGCTTTAGCTGTATGTTGAAAAAAGTATGTTGTCACCACTAGTTGGCAGTGAAAGCGAGATTATTATACCAGGCACAGTTACCCTTTAAAGACATTGGTTGATTCTCAGTGTCGTGCCAAAACAGACCACTAGTCTGGATATTAAAACACATCTTTGTCTTTTTATCCTAGAAATGTAGACCGAGCCTTAATACGGCGTTCAGACCATTCGCTATGTAAAGATAAAGTGGAGTAATGGTGTTTTACGTAGCCGGTCTGGCTGTGCATGCATGTTGTACACAGCTAATCTCCACCGAGGTTACAGCTGAAAACAGCTTTGTGTGTAGCACCCGGCCTCTGGTTCCCTCCAGGTCACCACTGTTCGCTCTCTCAGCACTGCTGCTGATGTTTGCACTGTTAGTGATGTTAGCATTGTTAGTTGCTAGCTGCCGGCTCAGCCATTGCCATGTTGAGAGTCGTGTGGAGATAATCCCTCAATCTTACATATGCTCTAAATTCCTTATAGAACACCTTTAACTCACACACACACACTTGTGTGTTACGTGCCCTTCAGAGACACTCTGACCGACTTGCTGCATCATCGCTTGTAAACGTTCATTGCCTTTTTTTTTTGCCTTGGAGAGCTTTTTCTTATTCCCTGGAATGAATGAAGGTGGGGCAGCCAGTGAAGCTCCAGACTGCACCGGGCCAAGTGTGGAGACCGGCGATAAACCCCCGGCCTTCTTCTCTGTGAGTGTGTGTCTGAATCTGCTTGTGTGTATGGCTTAGTGGTAACTTCCTATTGCCCTAAGAGAATAGCTGGGGTAAGAGTACTGCTCTGAATGTGTGTGAGCGTGTGTTCGTGCGCACCATATGCAGAAATTGCTTGACATTGGACTTAGTACAGAAACACTCATTTCTCCTCCTTTCTTCAAACCTCATCAGCACTTTTGCTTCCTTTTCACAGTTGAAAGGAACATTAAAATGATGGAGTCAGCAGAAATTTCTTTGAGCTTATTTACAGGCTGTGTTTCCCTGCTAGCCTCCTACATATGGATCAATACAATCTATGTATAGTATAAGGGTTACAATAGTCAACGGGAAGTCATGGCTGTGTGTGTGTGTGTGTGTGTGTGTGTGTGTGTGTGTTCATATGGATGTGGCACTGTTGTGTACGCATGTGCTCATTTCTAAAGGGCAAACGTAAGGGCTTTTTCTGCACATAAAGAGAACATTTTTCACATCAGTGTACAGCCAATCCATAATGTCTGAAGGTTGTTTAAAAAGTGGTGAAGATTGAAACTATTTAATAATATAATAGTCATTCATTGGAGAATAGGAAACATCAGTAACAGGAAACTTTGTGGAGGATGTTATGTTCCTGTCCATTCTGTGAGGCACGTGTTCACAAATGTACTTTTTCCCCCTCAAACCGATGTTGAAACTTAAAAGAATGAAGTACAAAAAAAAAACTATTCAAAGTGTTGTGGGTGTCTAAAAAACTACAGTAACTATGAATCTTCACGATAAAAAAACTCACACACCAGACAAACAGACACAATACAAAGCCACTCAGATTAGATCCAGGGCTCTCTAATCTCTCTTCCTTTTTCTCAACAAAAAACATGCACATGCGTGCGTGTCCACCACACACACACACACACACACACACACACGCACAGTGAATTCAGCTGGCAGCTACAGTACTGTCGTCTCATTATAGGTGACTGCATGCGGACTGTGCCTTGTTCCATCAAACCAATAACACCATGGCAGTGCAACTTCTGACAGATGGCTCTCTCAGCAATTTTCCCCATTCTCTGTGTGTGTTAGTGTGTGTGTGTGTGTGTGTGTGTGTGTGCGTGTTCCTGTGCACACATACCCACGTCTGTATTTCTAAGCTCTTTCACTTGATAGTGATTGTGTTTGAGTCTCTCATATTCAATTTTAACACTGTCATTCTCAATATTTCACATCTCGCAACCCCAAATGCCCCCTCTCCCCCCCTCCCCCTCCCCCCCCCTCTCTCTGTCACTCCTCTCCAACATTTTATCTTGCTCCTGCTCCCCCTTTTCTCAAGGGCAGCATATCCACTCTCGCGCTGCCAATTTACGCAGATCCGCAACTTCTGAGTTTCCCATTTAATTAACCATTAAGTCGTATATGCCAGACGTTGTGTATCTTCCTTGTTTATCTGCTCGTTTTGTTTGTGTCTTATTTTCACCAGAGGTCTTTACAAACATGCTGATGAGGAAAATCCTTTTAAAATAAGTATTTTTTACCTGGTCAGTCTTTCCATGAGCGGGTTGCAATATTGAGCTCTTACAGTCTCAAAAAAGTTTCTCTCTGTCTTACTTTCTTATTTGCGTCCATTGTTCCCCGTCTCTTTGTCCTCACCCCGCCTTCCCGCCACCCTTTCTGTTTCACAGCCATTATTACACTGAGTCATTTTGTCAGAGCAGATATGAGTTATGAGCACAGTTTAAAACAATATTGATTATGAGAGCTCCGTTAAATGGCATGGACAGCAATTGATGCTCTGATTGGCTAAAAGTGAGCCGAGTTTCTTTTTTAATAGTTTGAGTGCCTAATTGCTTTTTTTTTTTGTATTTTACATTTGATTAGAAAGTGAAGTGGTCCTCATCTCTAGGGAACAGAGCGGTAACATGAAAACGAATGTAGCTGGGCTAGACCTCAGGGAATGGTTTTCACAAGTGCTATTTCTGTTGCTCTCTCTTCTTGTAGTAAAAAAAAAAAAGAAAAAAATCACAACACTTCTAAACACTACTTTCCTCTCGGTTCCCGTTGTTTATTTATTTATTTCACTGGAGACCGATAACATGCAATTTGCCATGCTCTCACCCTCCCTTTCCCCACAGACAAAGGCAACTTATTGCTGGTGAGTGCACACACACTCAGTTGCATGTACAGTAGGGTGCGTCACATTGTCACACCATAGAAAACCACACACACAAACAATCGGGCTACTGTTTTATGGACATGAGACAGAGGTTACTGGCCCTTTAAGTAGTTAAGAGACAAACCTTTTATTCATTATGTTTTTTTTTAACATTCGTTGGATTCTCCTAAAACGCTTCTTTGCTACGGAGGAAATGTTCGCTCTCCTATGATCAGGAAAAACAACATTCTGTCAGCCAGGCTCTTGCTGTATACAGATATGTTGACTAGATGAGAAGATAGGACTGTCAAACACAACACTTAAAGAAATAAAAGTGCTGTAAGGAAACTTACTAGCTTTTGATTTCATATGCGCATATTCAATGTTTGATTTAAATTATCCCCAGCTAGTAAAATTTTAATTATCAGCCCCATCCTAGCGGTTGGGTTATGCTCAAAAGAACTAGTTCGTATGACGTGTTGTGCAACCTCGTCAAAAAATCAAATGTGGTTATAGTTCTTCCGCCACACTTGAAGGCGGGGCTAAAAGGCGAACGTTTCACAGATTAGCTGTACTATAATCACAGTGGCAAAAAAAGAGAGAAATCTCTGAAGTGTTTTTTTTTTCAACCCCTTATAAAATAAAGAATGACAGCTCTGATGTGGATAATATAAGAGCCAGATGTTCTTCTTCACTGTGCAAAGTGACAACAATAAACCAGTTTAGACTGACAGATGTATGCAATAAATACATGTTCCAACCTGGATGAATGGAGGCACTTGCACTGACATTTATAGATACTAACGTAATGTCACTCAAGATGGGAAAACATTTGACGACTATAAAAGTCCTAACAGACACCAGACATCAATCAGAGACTGACTTCCAAACATTACCAGCTCAAACTACCTAATGACATTCAGACTTGTCAATCAGAAGTGAAGCGATGTTAATCCTGATTTGCATTTGAATCACATGTGCCTTTGAAGTGTCAGTATGACCCTTCTGTGCCCATGGAGACTGACATAATGAGATGCAGCAGTATGTGATCATGTGTACTTGCCAACAACATTGTTTCTGGCCCTCTATATCCTCGTTTCCGCTTCACGGTGCGGCTCTACTCGACTCACTCTATTTGGCTCTTCCATTAGGAAATGTTGGGGATAATACCTCGTTCCTGCTACTTTTTTTTAGTACTACCTCAGCCAAGGTTCCAAGCGAGCTGAGAATGTTAAAATACTGCAGACCACTGATTGGTCACACATGACGGGACATCCTGCACAACCCCGCTGTTTTTTTAAATCGCACACTACCTCCATTTGCCATCGCATTTTTTAAAATTCACTCCACCCAGATTTATAAAAATGGAAACAATTGATGAAGTACAAACGTTCCTCTGTTTGCCTGCCGATAAAAAGGATTCAGCGAGTGTAGGTTCCCGCAGAACAGCTGATAACCCTGCCTGAACAGAGGGGGTCCCATCTGCAGTGGGAAAACAAAACTCTGAAAAGTACCTGGTACCGAAAATGACTTGAGTCGAGCCGCACGCATGCGGTGGAAACGCGACATATATCAACCTCTTTGCCTGCCTTGATACTTTAGTGTATTTATTTCCATTCATAGCAACTGCTCTTGTGTTGGTTTGGAAACTGTGAAATCTTAAGCCTTTCTGTCTTTCTCTCCAACCTTGTCTATTATTATATGGTCCTGCCTCAGCAGCAACTGTAATGACTGACTGAACACTAACAAGGTGTCTAACAAGGTGTGTAGCACTCCACTCTCCTACTGTTTTATCTCTTTTGACTGACCTATCTTCTACTTGTCCTTTTTCTTCCCTCTTCTATCTTGCGGAGGTGTTTTGGAGTTTTGCTGGGGGGGTGTGTGTGTGTGTAGAGAGTGTGTGTTGCCTTGCCAACATGAATGATCACATAAATCTTGCAATTATCTGGATTCACTGAGGGTTATTTAGGGAAAGCAGGACTTCATTTGTTGCCATTCCTTTTGTTGATGAACAAAGGGAACCAGCAGACCAATATTTCTCTCTATTATCTTTTGCTAGTCGAAGGTTACATAATTCCTCATGTCTTATTGATCCTGAGTTGGTACAACTGCAATTACTCAGATTCTTTTCATTGTGTTAAATTTTTAAATATAGTTTTTTTTTGTTTTTCATATTTTGGTTACCCATTAGATACCCTGAAACATTTTCAAGAGAAAAAGTTCCCAACAACAGATATCAAGAAGCAATTAAGTCTACTGTTTATTCCAGTTGCACTATGCACAAAGCCTGACCTTTACAGCACATTCACAGGGAAAATAATGGTTTATCTGAGGCCGTTAACAACAGAGAGCCCAAAATAAATATGCTTGTATTACAATTAAGCCATTCTCCTCATTACTGTCCCTGCTAGCTACAGCTTCTCAGAGTCCCTGGTGAAATAATTTAGGTGGAACAATACCAGTTGACAATTTCAGTTTGCTTCAGAGCTGCTTTGATTGACACATATGTTCTGGTGGCTTCAGCAAACATCAAAAATCTGAATGTTATGTGTTTTTTTAATTTAAAGATTTTTTCACTTTGCGTGTGTGAGTGGTGTATTAGCTCTCTCTCTCTCTCTCTCTCTCT
>CALSCE010010657.1:20674350-20686723 GCA_943593645.1 Bovichtus variegatus | reverse complement strand
AGAGAGAGAGAGAGAGAGAGAGAGAGAGAGAGAGAGAGAGAGCATTAACAGCATGTGAGAGTCAACACATACGTTACACCCTGACATGAACAAGGCAAACCTGCTGGTTACTATGAAACAGATACTTTAGCTGGTGACAGCGGGGGGGAGAAGCAGGGTAATTAAAGTTGAAGGCCAAATCTGTTCTCCGATGACGTGAATCAAAACACAGCAGGAGGCACATTTACATTTTTCAATTGCTTACTGTGCTTCTTATTATACATTTTGAATCCGTAAAATGTCATGTTCGCTGCTATTTTAGCAAGTCACCATATTGATTATTGAAACTGAGCTGGAGAAGTAGCGGGCCAGTCGTTGAGGAAGTATTATAATCACTATTCCTATATTAACAATGGACCGCTTCACTCCTTGGATGTGACAAATGCACAGAGAACTAGAAGGGCACTCGGAGAGCGAGGACCTCCGCCAAGGCCATTTCCATAAGTGAAAAATAATGTGTGATCCGTGATTTGGATCCGCTACACCCTTACACCAAGTTTCATGAAAACTAGGCCAGTAGTTTTTCAGTAATCTTGCAAACAAGATTGAAAAGACACTAAAAAAAAAAAAAAATTCGAAAACATAATCTCGTAGGTGGAGGAACAGTAATTATCATGGACTCTGCAGTTCCCCTCATCTCTACAGACATTTGATCCTTTCACTCATCGTTTTGCTTTACGCTCTTGCAACTTTACTTCTTTAGGTCACTCTCTCTGCAGTCATGGCAACTTTTGGCTGCAGCAGGCAGCAATTTTTTTGTTTTTTTTGCAAAAAAGCTTTAAAAACCTGCCTTTGCTCGCTGCTCAACACCAAACGGCAGACTGATAGTGTCTAGCTTGTGCCCAAAGTGGAGCATTTTTATCAGCTTAAGTGTCAAGTATTTCCCTCTGAGTTGGTGAAGACCTAAGTGGAGCTAAAAAAAAAACAAAACAAAAAAAACTATAGACTTAGACTATAGACTATAGAGCTTAAATTCATCAGAACTCCAAATAAATATTAATTTCCTCCGTATCTGCGGGGTATGTAAATAAGCAACTGTTTGTTAGTCACCTTCTCAACTTAAAGAATGATAATATGTCTGCCTCTGTCCCCAAGTGGCAGAACAAAAAAAAAAAATCACGGCAGGTTTAGGTAAAAGTAGCAATAAAAAGTACAGAAGCATTTTCAGCAAAACAGTATGGCTCCTGTCATAGTGTTTTATCATTATAATTTCGGACAGATTTATGGAGGTCAGAAGGGGTGAGAGCAGGTCTAAACAGGATATGGCTTAACTGTTAACAGTTGGACCTCATCACATCTGAGCGGTAGGACAGAGAGAGGGCAAGTGAGATCTCTGGAAATGGAGAGAAAAAGGGGGAAGGAAAGAAAGCAACTGTGAAAGAAACTAGAGAGCACAGAGTGGAAGAAAGAGCAAGAGATGTATTTAATGGAACTGTTGAGAGACGGTCCCTCTTCACAGTGGCACATCTTTGTTGCCAGAAAGAGACTGTGAGAGCGACAGAAAGAAGAAGAGAGGGAGGACAGACGGAGGGATGGTGGTACACAGTCAATAGCGGTACACAGTCAGGAAGGACGGGCGTCCTAAAGTTGGGTCCACTTCACAGCAGCACAACACAGTCGTTAGAGAGGGGTAATGGATTAGAGGCAGTCATAAAGAGAGGAAGAGAGGGAGGAAAAGAGGAGAAGAGAGCAGCAAAATGATTATAACGATGGCTTCCCAGCAGCATGGCGCAGCAGAAGCAGAAATAATGATGGAGGGAGAGACACAGAGGAAGAGAGAGAGAGAGGGAACGGGGAGTGCTGAATTTGAACGCAACTCACATTGAGAAAACTCAGCAGTAAGTTGAAAGAACTGGAGAATGTGGAGAACTGAGGAAAGGAGGGAGGCAGGAAACAATTGGAGGTTTTTTTTTTTTTCTTCTGTATGGTGCCACAACAAGGCTGTGAAAAGAACACACACTCTTTCTCGCTGTTACAAACTCAAACACAGTCATGATCACTCACACAGACAGATATATGCACAGCAGGGGGCAGTGGGGAGAATGAGGGGAGAGAGGAATAAAACAAATAAAAAATAAATAAAAGAGAGAGAGAGTGCAGCAGATGGAAAGATGAAAGTGTTGATTATGGCCTATGGACCTGATTCTGTGTGTGTTTGTGTATCTGCGCAATTTTTTTTTTTCTCATACAGTGAAAACAAGAAATTCAGTGTGCGTATGTGTGTGACTGCATATGCATTTCCCACAGTTAGCTCTAATTGAGAGACAGCAGCACTCACGCTGACATTGGGACTGCATGCTAAGATAACACAATCATTAAGTGCGACACACACCCACACACACACACACAGACACAGACACACACACACACACACAGTCTGTTTCTACACAGCGCCTTTCTTCTCCCCTACTGGTTAGGACATTAATTAAGGGAGAAGACCAGAAAGTGAGTCAGAGAGAACGACTAGGAACTATTTGTGAAAGACAAATATTCAGTGTGACACCAGAGTTTTGCTTTTGACTGTTCTACTTTAGCTCAAACACTGCTGGCAAAACTTAGAGGAGTCAGGAGAGGGCAAAGAGGAAACGGAGAGATGGAGAGACAGATAGAGGGAGACAGGGAGGTATCGAAACAGGAAATGGGACGGATGAAAAAAGCAACATGTTCACTCTCACACTCTGTCTCCCTTAGTTTCATTTTTCTCTCTCTTCAAGAAGTCCGCCTTTCATAGCAGTCCCTCGCTCCCTCCTACACAGGTTGCACGTCAGCAGATATGCCCGCTTTGACTGCCAGCTTCTGTCGCCTGTTTGCACATTTCATTTGCAGCAGAGTTCACAGTCCATTTGATAACTGTGGCCACTTCATGTTTCTTCTCTCTCAAAGTGCAGCTTTGGAGTATGGTGATGGCTGTGGCAGTTTTTAAATGTAAATCTGTAGCAGACGCTCTCTGGCTGTGAACACTGGCCGAACAACACCTGAAGGCACCTCAGACACTGAGCTTTCTGAAACACTTTTCTTTAAAGTGATAAATTATCTTTCCACTGATTTTACCGCTATTTCTCGGCTTACTCTGGTATTAACTTACCTCACTGGTGTGTTATCCTTGTTCCTTTATTCTTAGAATTATGTTTTTCTTTGATTTAATGAAATGGATCAATGGATTAATTGCAAAATGACTGCATTGACTTGGACTATTCAATAGAATTCTCCATATGACTCAAACATAGTAACCAAGAGTCCCTTTAATTTGCCTAGGTTTTATTCTATCTCCCATATGCGTGGCAAATTATGTTTGATCCACTTTACGGGCTGTAATTTGTGCAGCATTATCATCTTCGACAATGAATAGCACTTTCATTCTACTCCATGTATGAATTTGTGCATCTCACAAAGGCTTTTTTATTTTTTTTTGCTTTCAAGCCCATTCTCCAGTTCCTGCTGGTATACAATCATCCACAACACTGAAGGAAGTAGGCACTTCCTTATCAGCACTTCTGCTCAGCTTGTTGAAACTTTGGTCTGAGGCACTGCGACTGTCTTCAGACCACACTCCCTACAACTCATCCAAACTGCTGCAGTTTTGGTTTTCCGTCTTCCTTAAAATCTTCCATGTCACCCTCATCATGCTCGTCCCCGCTGACTGCCCATGGTGGCTCATTTCAAATCCAAAGCCTGCCGTACAAGACTGCAAATGAGTGCACATTCCGCATCCCTGCAGGCCGTGGTGTGTCCAGGCTCTACATACCAGACAGTCAATGCCCTACACACTACTAATGTTGTCTGCATGGCTCTACTAATAACGTGACCTGGTAATCACTCTTCCCAGCCTCAACTCTTTTCCCTCCTGGCTCTGAAAAATATTGAAATGACCTTCCCACCTCAGCCAGTGCCAAAGAGTAACCCAACTGAAGCTGAAAATTAATCTCCTTAGGAAACATTTCACATCCTCTTTAAATCATATCCCCTCCCTCTCAAATCTTCCTCTCTACACGCTACCTCATTATGTCTCCAGCTCTTATTTAACTTCACCTGCAAATCGTTTCCCCCATATTCCTGCGTCTCTCGCTGTCTGTTTTCACTGGTGAAATACCAAAATCACATGCAATGGAGACCACAACCAGAATCAAGTTGTGAACAACATCCAGGGCAGATGTGTGCTGGTAGGGGGTCCCTAACGTCCGCCCCCTCCACTGCATGTTTGTGAGACAAAGTTGCTCAGTTGATATTCAACACAGCAGAAACAGCGTCTACCTGTGTGCTACCTGTAAATGCACAATCGTATTTTCTATTTCTTCTTTTTCATACTACTTCACCACGCAGGTGTCCCCCACAGTATTGTTTATTGCTCTTGAGCTGAGTTTACTGTATATCAACCTTTTATACCCTTCACCTGATGGCTGCGTGTAAAGTTTGCATTGTATACATCTATGTTCAATCTCCTTTCTTTTTTCATTTCAGGTATGTGGGACTATTGACTTTCTATTTCTTTTTTGCTCTATTCCTGCTGCACATCTTAAAACTAATTCTGTGTTCCATATTTTTGCCGGTCAAAGTTGCTCTTTGAGTTGCTCTTTTGTTTGAGGAGACACTGTACTACTGCTGACTAATGGAATCAAATCACAGGACTCCTACAAGGCCTTTGATGTAGCAGTTAACAAAGCACATTTTTGTCAGATCCTTCCCTTTGTGTCTCTTTAACTCGTCCCCTCTCCCTCTCCTTGAGACCAATTAGACATAGTTTATGGCGTACAGATATTTTTCCCACTATTCCCGTTCCCTCTTTCGCTTCCTCTATGTGTCTCTCCCTCTATTGGCCTTGTACGCACACGCACACGTACACGCACACGCACCTATGGGTGAAGGTGTAAACCGACAGTCAATTGGCTGGTACCTTGGTGCCGCTGATTAGCAAGAGCAAAGGAATGCTGGAGTAAAAAAGAATGGTGGGTCATATGGAGAGAGAAAGAGGTGAATGAGGGAAAGAAGGAGGGATGAATGGAGGATAGAGGGAGGGGATAAGGGACGCGAGGACACAAAAGATGAGATGAAAGGGAGAAAAATTATATTTTTAAGTATAAGAAAGGGATAGGTGGATAGCAAAAAATAGGCAAAGGAGAAAGGAGGAATAAAAGAAAAGCGAAGGGATAAGAGAGAAATGTGTGCGCGCTCTGCTCCTCCCTCTTTCTCCTCTCACAGTCAAAGTGACATAGCCCAAAGCAAAATTCTGGCGTCATGTTTCACTCTTCCAATAAATGATTGCTGGGATGAAAATAAGCCACATTCCAGGTGACTTTTAAAGCTCGTGAAGGTCAGCCCACTTAGCCTCGCGGCCGTAGTCTGTTCATGCTCAGTTAATTTTCTGAGAGAGATTTCTGGCTAGCTAAATCGGAAACGAATTATCTGTGGCTAAAGCACAGCTCTTCTCACATGAACAAGGAGCACCTGATGCCACACATAAACACACACACACACACACACACTTACACAAGCCATACAGTATATAACCAACAGAGAGTGGCACGCACACGCACAGACAGACAGACACCAATACATGTGCACACAATGGTCAAACCGATTCTTGAAAAATGAAATCCTCGCGCGCTCTCTCCTTTTTCTCCCTAATGATACCATGACTAAAGTGTTAATTACGGCTAAAAAGAGAAACGATTGCGAATATCAAACAGCAATTAGTATGTATCATCATCATTACCACCATTAACTGCAGCACAAGATGGAGGATTATTTACCAAACAGTGGAACGCTCGTCAGATGCTTATTGAGGGCCTGAAATATTTCACAGGAAGTATTAAAAGAAAACATATCCTCCCAAATTTTACAAAATTAATGTAGCTTAAAAAAATAACTATTATATAGTCCGAGAGCATGATAGCAAGAGCACAGTGTGCTCAATGCAAAATCAGTCATTTATGTATTAAGCTGCAAACCGCACACACATCTGACACAAACACAAAAATGTGCCTTTGAATATGAAAATATTTAGTGTCTGTGTTTCATAATATACTCAATAGATCCCAGTTGGAAAACAGGCAAAATGTCAATTAATGTGATCTTAATTCTCCCTGTTCCCATTTCCCTCTCCTCCCTGTCATGGCTCTACTCCTGCACTGATGACATTTAAATCATTCCCTGGGACTCAATTGTCTGATCTCCACACCTGAGCACGGCCCAATGGATTCTGGAAAATCGTTGGGTAAAAAACCAGGATGAGGTCATTATCCTCCACTTAATCCATGTGGAACACAAGCGCTCGTCCCCTTTGTTCTCATTTGACTATTGTGCTCAAACACGAAAGGTCAATCCACACTTATGACGCCCAGAGGAAAGCTATTATCAGATTTTTGACATTATATTGTTATAGCAATCCCATCCTTTCTTCTATCCTTCCCTCCTCTCCCAGTATCTCTCTATCTTTTACCTTTGAGATGGACCCTGCAAGTATGTTGTTTAAGTACATTTCCCTCAGGCGAAATATTAAGCAACAACACGACTGTGCACCTTCTGGTTGCCAGCTGGGATAATAATCATAAACTATGAAAATATACAAATAATTCTGAGAGCCCCTTAGACTTATAGAGCTTAACTTCATTAAAAGGCTCCAACACTGCACACTTGACTCATTTCATAACTGACTAAGCCATTTTAAGCTAAAGATCACTAAGAAATCTTATGGTAAGTCATGTTTCCTGTTCCCAATGATTATTATATCCTATTTTCTGGTTTTGCCTAATCAATAAAAAAAGAGAATAAATTATTGCAACTTGAATTATGCTCATTGTCAATATTTCAGGTCCCATTTCTTCCTTACCTTGTTGTACAAAGGAGCCGTACACGAACCACATGGAATTGTACAGTGTTGTCGATGACACAGATCCCATGGGGAGCCGGGGAGGGTTGAGCCAGTTGAGCAAGTACACCAGGATGCCGACGAGGAGCACGGTGCCCGCGATGCACGCCCACAGTGACAGGTCGAAGGGCGCCAGGCAGGCAAACATGTCCACGGTGCGTTCGGCCTTGCGCAGCAGAACGCCCACAGAATAATCCATGTAGCGTGTGGTGAAGTCCACAACGCTCTCTCGCTCAGGCGTGATGGTCAGGGCTGAAAGTCCCACATCGGCTCTCTGCAGAAAGTAGAGGTGAAGAGAGGAGTTTGAAGAATCAACAATGTGAAAATGTGTAGGTGAGAAACACAGCTGAAAATGTTTGACTTTTGTAACCATAGATAGGCAAATGTTTTATGTTTCTTCCCACCAATTCAAATATTGCAACACGTAGTTATCCATGTATGCATACATTGAAATATTAAAAAGCTTTTTTTCCCCTGCTACCGATTAAACATCTGTGATGTTGGTAGATGAACAAAATGAGTTTTCTGAAAATAGCCTTTTTTTCCAAAATATCTATTGTTTAGTTTTTTTTTTTTTTTAAATAAATGGAAAAATGTGCTATTTTGTTTCAAAACTTTTCCGACTGAGTGGTCGTTCTGAAGAGGCAGAGGAAGCTGCTCCTCTTCTATTTTTTAAATGCAAGAAAGAGATTTATAAAAAAAAAAAAAAAGAAGTCATTTGTTGAAATAAACCATAACCAACTCTCAGTATAATAAATAAAATTATTTCTCTGGAAAAAAAATCCATTAGTGAAATTCTGATTCAAATGCTTCAACAGCTGCGGGGCAAGCAGGAGGGGGAAGGGCAGTCTGTGTGAAGTGGTGACGGGGGCGGAGGAGGACCGGCTCTCTCATATGAATCTAATGTAGGCCTACTTCTTTTCTTTTATGCTAATGTGTTATTGGCAAAAACACATGCAATGATGCTCCAACGGATGACGTCATCATTCTCAACCAGAGCCTGAAGTCTTTTGTTTTCAAACGAATCTTGCAAACAATTTTTGGACCTCATGCATGAAATGTGAACAAAAATGTAACAACTTTTGCGGCATTCATCAATACTTGTGTAGTTCGCACAACACGCACACAGTCCAACTTGTGTTTTGTGCAAGTGTAAACATTTAAAATATAATACTTTTAAATGTTTACACTTATTAAAGATGATTAGGTCAACAACATTAGACCAATATGTCAGTTTGGCTGGTATGCGGTTGGATCAAGATGCTGCTGGAGATGGATGACTTACTGTCAAGTGGTATTATATGATAGAATGTCTTCATTACCTCTTAACATAAATTAAACTATTCATTTAGGTGATAACCTGAAACTGACGCACTCTGGCTCAGTGGTGGAGCGGCTTATATCGATACTGGCTTAGTATCGATATACTAAGAGGCCGGTGGCTATGCCTGGAAACAGCACATGGCAAATAAGTAAATAACCTGCTTATAATACGGCCCGCTGTGATCGGCACAATATTGCAATGTACCATTGTGTGCTAGTCACTAATGTAAAATACGTACCCTCTGCGTTTCATAAGTATGTAAGAACTGTCTTGTAAGCCCACTGTAATATCCAGCGTGGAACGGGCATCTTTTGATGTGCTTTATAATCGTTCATTTTTTCAAAGCATTCAAAGCCTTTCTCATGATTTGGAATGCTTGGAATTTTAAGAGACAACAAATGACATCTTTAATTATTGACGTATAAAGACTTTAAGTGGAAAAAAAAAAGCCGTCAGTGAGTATGTCTGCCATGAAAAATAGGCTGAGCTTAGCTTAAATGCATTAACAATAATGGCTAATTAAAATGTCTTCAGTCCCCAGTGCTTGGCTAGCAGCTGCAGACATCTGCTTGTAACATAACAAGGATTCAAGATGCTGTTGTGAGTGTACGGATGTATGTTTGAACATTAGTGCCAGAAATTGCACATATATATTATGAACTTGTTAGATAATGAGATTTAATTTACTAGACAAAACGCCGGACTGTAACAAGTCCGGTGATTTTGTCGGCAAACGCTAAGCCCTACAGCCACTGCACACACACAGATAACACACTTACAAACACACACTTGCATGCTTACCACAACATATGCCCATGCACACGCACACACAAAACAAACAAACATTTTAATCCACTGATGGCAAAAGAAAAAGAGGAAATCAGCTAATTTCACAGTCGAGTGAGGAAACAAAATGCTTAAATGTGCAGAAATGGTCACTTACACTACATAAGACGAATATTAGGAGAAGCCCTGCAGGATGCCTGTTGGTTGAGACAACGCAACGATATGCATGCAAATGCAAGAGTGTGTGCGTGCATGTGAATAGAGATGAATTGCCATGCTGACTGCTGTGGTCAGTCAACATGGAAACTTTCAGAGAGCACTCTGGGTAATAATTATCTGGTATAATTGGGTTTTCAGAGAGATAAACCTTGTTGCTGACTGATGGTGGAAACAAAATGTTCAGCCTGTGCTTGTCTGTGTATACATAAATATGCATTGTGCTCAAAGCATTTCTTTATCATTTTGTGAGCTGTTGCATTTGTGTGTGTGTGTGTGTGTGTGTGTGTACACAAGTGTACAAGGTCATGGGAAGGAGACCCAGTTTTGAAAAAAATATCCAAGCCTGACACACAGCAAAAAGAAAACAATGAAGGAAAATCTCTGACAAAAGCTTGCTGATAATAAAAAAATATATATTCTTGACCTAGAGAGAAGGAACACAATGTGCAGTTTCTTCAATTCCAGGAGGGCATCATTGTACACACACATGCAGGTAGGAGCGTGCACTCGCACAAACACAGACACAGTCGAACAACGTAATTGAAGACTAGCTTATTCTTTAATGTATAAATATGTGAGAGGATGGCTGGATGAGAATCTACTTCTGTCACTTTAAGTTTTTTTATATTGTTCATTTTTATGTCAAAGTGTGAGTAACCTGTGGGCTATTATGTTCAAAGGATATCTCTCGACTTGCATTTGGCAAACGTTGCTGCATTGACCTCTATCAGCTGAAGGTTATAACGCTGACCACAACTTGCTGCAACAAGCTGTGTCTAAATGACATCCTACATAACACATGTAACTGGCTCTTAAAATATGTGTTATGTGTTCTTAACAGAAAAGTGACCAAGTCAGGTGTACTAAAGAAGTAGATTTTTTGAGCGATGTTAATGAACACGATTAATTAGTCTTGAAGGCTACACATTTTATCTTTGTTTCAATATATTATGTCTTCCTCGTTCTGGCACAGTAAGTACTGTAGATAAAAAATCCAATGAATAGATTAATTGCTTAGGTGGTTGTAGCAGCGAACATGGATCAATAATAAGTTTAGCAAACTCAATGTTGAAGATGTTGTACCTCGCTAAAATATCTCTTTGCCTCTTCTTAGTTCTGGTATTCAATGGAAAAAAAGCGCCATTGTGGTTATTACTGCCCTGGCCTTGTTGCATCCCATTTTAGAAGTCCATAAATTATTTTGGGGGAAAAGCAATGGCGTGACTGTACGGTGAGCTGAAGGCTTATTGTTGGCGGGCCCCCACATGACAACACTCAATGAATGTTTTAAGGAACCAAGGCCCCAGAGGAACAGTGAGGCCTGAGAAACAATGAGATATTCAGATGCTTCATTGAAGGTCTCCATGTGTTTGCTTAGAGTTTGTTTCTGTAGCAAAATAAAATGACCTCTTTTCTACAGAAAAGGGATGAAGGATGATCATGAGCGAAAAAAAATATCATATGTGCCGGGAGTATATCTTTTCATAGGGATAATAATCCTAAAATGTTGGATAGATTGTGTAGTAGAGATGAAAAATAGGAATTTTTGTCACGACTCAGACTTGACATACAGTATTTTAAAGAAGATTGATTTTCTCATTTGTTAAACAGCAGAGAAATTGGTACACAAACTACAAATGTTTCCAAATGACCTTAAGTAACCTTTATGCTACGGGAGCTATGTTAAGGTTACAGTACTTATCATCCAACTGTGAAAATGTTTTGTCCTGTACTTTAGACCTCTCCATCTTTGAGAAATCCACAGACATAGCTTGAGAAAAAGAAAAGAAAAGAAAAGAAAATAGAGAAATGTCAACGCAACTTTTTTCACTGAAGCAGTTCAAGTGCCTGTCAGAAGTTATGCATCAAATACTTGAAGAGGCTTCAAGCTAGCCAAATCATTAGAAATATGCCATCTGACATCTATCTATCTTTGAGGTCGACCCTTCTCCAGCCCACTTCAGACTACATGCTATAATAGTCAGTGAATGAGTGTCTGAATTTCCCTCTCAAATTTGAAGAAGTTAAAAGTCATCCCTATGATAGCCTAATGCAGAATTGGCTTTTGGAGTGATATGATTTTTTTAGTGGGAATGTTATGATGAGACCCAGATAGTGCAGACTCAACCTGAAGGAGGCTATAGTCCTACTTATCATAAGTGATGCCACTGACAGGTGTCTGCTTCCAAGCCTGCTTCTCCTCCTTTTATGATATATATGTATATTGTGTATATTGTCCGTGCATAAATAAGCAACAAACTCCCATATCCATATTCTCTCCGTAGGCTAGAACCTCAGTCATCCAGCCCATGCCATTGTTCTTCAATATTCCATTATATTGTTCCTGTATTTTAAGTGTGTGTTTGTGTGTGCTCTCATGCGTCTCCTCACCTTAAAGACCAATTCACCCATCAGTCCGTTCCACTGACCATCAGGCTGCAAACTTCCGTATTTGTGGTCTGGAGCGACGTAGATCTCGTACTTAAAGCCCAGATAGTTGGACAGAGCATCCAGGACGTCAATGGAATAGCCCTGGTACTTCTTCGGTTTTCCCAGAACATTCTCTGACACCATTACAAACGGCTCCTCCTGGAAGGCAAAGATCAATCAGTGTGTCAGTCAAACAGCCAATCAATACACCAGTCATTGAAGCATTAAATCACCCAATTACTCAAGGGGCCATTATACCAGCACAAACGCTCATCTTAAAGCTGGAGTGACGACATTACACATACAGTATAAAAGGGTCATATTCAACACACTACTAGGGTAATTGTAATTGTTTACAACCATCTGTTAAACGCCTACAAAGTAAAAGTAGATTTACAAGTGGTTACACTATCACTGTTATCGAGGACTACCCTAGCTTGGATGGTGAAATACATTTCCTACCGCTTGCAAATTGAAAGCCTTTGTTTTAAGACCTGCAGGTTTTACATTGGCTCGATGTCTTGTTCTTCTACACTTTTACTGACGTATTGCTACCCACAACTCTCAATGTGCATTATCATCCTATATATTTGGGTGCAAATGGCATTTGTCCTCCCTCTGACATGTCCGGGTGAAATATGTCTCACATCCTCCTCTGTTGTGACATGTATACCGTAATTTCCGGACTATAAGCCGCTACTTTTTTCCCA
>CALSCE010010657.1:20666941-20669350 GCA_943593645.1 Bovichtus variegatus | reverse complement strand
TGGGAAAAAAGTAGCGGCTTATAGTCCGGAAATTACGGTATACATGTACACATAACAACATAGTTCATATAACAGAAATGTTGTGGATTGGCTAAAAATTAACAAAAAAATCTAAACAAATTACTGATGTACAAATGATTTTTGACTCTTCTGGACTGTGTTAATAAAACACGAGTTCCTACAAAAGACTACTTTGAAACTTTGGTGGCCTCTAACACATGTAGCTCCATCTCTCAGTCAATAAAAACAACATCAGTTTTAGCTTTGGTCGAGATGCTAAATCCCTGCAACACAATGTTCAAAGTTAGGACTGCACCTCGCGGCTGTGAAAAGAGAATGCGAAGACAAGTGAAGAAGATTCAGCAATGAACGTTCTGCAATGGCCTGTAATGAAAGTAGTCTGTGCTGCATTTCCCACAGTGTTCAAACATAAATCAATAAGATGAGGGGAAACACATCAATCAACATTGTCAAGCACTACAGTAATCACAGAGGCTATCAATCAGCAGAAGGCAGCTTTGGTTGCAACTATATAGCAAACACACAATTGCCCACACATTATGCATTAAAAGTGAAATTAATTGAATTCCCCCGCTCTCACTATGAATTGACCGTGACACATTGTGGATGTTGTAAAGTATGATTAAATGACTAAATGAGCCATGCAAGCTACTAAGAGTTGGTTTTTTAAAGTCCCAGTTTCTGGAGGTGAGAAGGATGAGTGTTATTATCCAAATAGTTTTTTGTAAACGTCTACTGCACTGTACTAAACACCGTCTTCTTGGCTCAACTGTATTCAACTGTGCATGTATTTGTGGTTTAAAAGCACTGTTTAAAAGTCTGTTTGCTTCTGTGCATCTCTGCAATAATTGCGATGAATAAAATGCTATTATTGGTAAGAATATAGACACTTGTAGTCACCAGCCATATTACTATTAATTATCCTTCATCATTTGATATATTACCTTTTCAATGAAATGCTGCTTTTGGATCTCTGCTATAATCAACCACCTCATTCATTCCTCTTAGAAAATATTACGTTTCCCCTCGTTATTTGTATTGTTTTAATATCCATATATCAGCAGATTGCGTGTGTGTTTGAGTGTGGACGAGCACATGCGAGTCAGGACCTAAAATGGCAGCCTGGCTCGCAGAGTGGCCCAATGCCTCTGCTTATCTCCTCAGCTCCAGATAAGGACTCATTTCCCCCCCGACAGTATGAAATAAATGTGCATTTGTGGGGGTGTGCGTGTGTGCATGTTAAGTGAATGGCTTACTGTGCCTAGACCGTTACCATGAAGACTGAGGCTTCAAAACACTGCCATTAACATCCCACAATGGCCCCCCCCCCTATTTATCTAGCACTATATTCTTCCTTCTTCGCTTCCCTCTGTTGCTCATTTACTGCTCTCTGCTCAGTCTTTTGGCTTTGGACACAAGTCCTCCTTGGTTCTGTGACTCTCTACACGTAGGCCTATATCATTTTAACACTATTTAGTCTGCAACACTTGCTTTAATCCCCTAAATCAGACTGACCCACATTCTCTTGTGTGCATGCAACCAGCACGAACTGAGTTCTAAACAAACCTCGAGGACCATACCATGGTCTAATAATCAGATTAATATTGTAGAGCAATAATTCTAAATGACGCTCTCACAGGATTTGTATATTTATTATTTTCACTTAGAATATGTTTATAGGCTTTGAAAGTGAGATCAAATGCAACCAGTGAGCTACGCATCATCTCCTGCAATGTTTCGACGTGCCACTCAGCGACCTCAAGCCTGAGCCTCTGGAGCTGGTTTCTATATTAAAGTATTCAAAGTGCTATCATACACTGAAAAGAAGATTTTGAAATGTATATCCAGGTCCAAACACATTAAAAAGAAAAGTAAACTCACTTATAGGAAGTTTTGTAGTAAAGTAAAATAACTCTCCCAAAGCTAGAAGAATCCGATGAATATTAATGTCTGTAAAGCCATCAAGAAATATATTAAAATGCTTTTGCTATCATCATTAGTGCTCCTTTTTTTTTTTTTTTTTTTTTTTTGCAGGCAGTAGAATCATCACGATTAATAGGATGGCAACAAAGTGAAAAACAATACCACATGTAGCATTGGCAAATAGTAGCTTTAATGCTTTATGTGGCTCTCATGGGGAATCAATGTTGCATCTGTAAGAACAAACAGATATTCCGCAAACAATGCAACATAAATAATTGTTGATTTAATCATATCACTCTCACGAGCAGCAGATGTTGTCATTTTGCAGAAGTGATAAGTGAGCCTTTGTACATCTCACAGCAGGGCATCTAGTTTTTTCATCACGCTTGATGTTGGTTCACATCGTTCATCGTTTCCTCCAGTCATTTGTTTTCATTAACTTAAAAAAAAAAAACACAACAAACT
>CALSCE010010657.1:20656941-20659441 GCA_943593645.1 Bovichtus variegatus | reverse complement strand
TCTGTGTCTGAGCCCGGTATGTACAAAAGAAGTCTTTTTGTTGCATTAACACATTTCTTGACCTCTCCAATGAACTGACACTTGTCGAGTAGGAGAAAACAACAGACGCAGACAAACACAGAAAGCAGATATCCGGAGGTTGGAACAGAGAAATGAACAAACAGAAGGATAGATGTTCAGGGAAATGCAATAACAACTTTCATTAGACTGTAAAAACATACTTATACATGCACTAAGGGGTGAGGATAGGATCAGGGGGCAGTCAACTAAAAAAGTTGTCAGCCAGTCTTAACATCATAAGGCAGCTAAGATGAGATAAAGTTGAACTGATGTGGTATAAAGGGGTAGATCCATCACCTTTTCACATCAAAACAGAGTTAGAAATTAAATTCAGGGAACATCATTCTCTTCTTTTTGTTCTTGCCTGTTCCCTGCCTACGGCTTTACTGCGCAGAAAAACTAATATACATTTTTAGATGTACTGACTTGGGAAGGGCAACTTTTACCCATTCAGAATATCAAATATTGAAGGAGTGAATGTCTGAAAAATACTTTCTGTGACACTGATGAAATTTACATTGAATGGCACCACAGTGGATAACAAACCTTAGGCCCATTCATAGTATTTACTCAGTATTAAGAGTGTACACAAAAAACAAAAGCGACATCATGATCCTGATGACACACACATTGTGTCTCTGTGCCAGCTTCTGTAAGTTATATCCTCCGTAGGCTTTACATACGACATTCCCACCACACTTATTGAGCAACTTAAAATGTGCTTGACCACTTGTTATAAGTGACCACAGAAAGATGCTCATATTTACAGTTTCATAAATGTGCATATGAGAGCTGACGGTATAATCCATTGTTCAGTTCCATTGGAGCATTTGAGGTTTGTCCTGTAGAAAATGCATGTATGTATTACTAATATGTTTAGTCAAATATATTTAAAAATGTTATTGCTACATGGATTATGTTCACCAGCAATGTTTTTTCCACTGATGTAGTGATGAAGTACTACACGTTGACATTAGAGACCAGGGTTACCAACAAAATCACTTTGGGTTAAGGTTAGAAAAAGATTGCGACTTATATAAAAAATTTAATATAGTTAATATGTACTCTCTTGCTTTAAGTCTCTGTTGACGTTTTCAATATTTAACCAAGACCTTTTCTTAACCTTAAGTGCTGTCAGTGCCTAAACTGCCTTTTTTCGTATTTCAAGAGAAGACATCGCAGGGAAAGTTAATTGAAATATGTTGTCAGCCGATGTTTTACATTTCTAAATGTTTATACATTCAGCACGAACAAGTATGTAACTTGGCAGATGTGTTCATTAAAAACCTTTAATCATTCATTATTCACAGGAGACACGGTTTGGTTTGGTTTAGATGCCTTGCCCGAGGGCATCCCCGCTGAAAGGACCCTAACAAATGTGTTATCTTTGCATGTGTCCTTCACAACCGGCACTGAGCGGAGAGTGAAGCACAGGGAGGCCGGCTGGTGCAGCAATAATCAGTAGAAAAGTCCGGTAAACACACATGAGGAGAGGGGAGCTAATCTTCTAGCGAGTAAGCTCTGCTAGCAACATGCTGAGTAAAGAGGGAGTTAACTTGAGACGGATCAGAATGGTGTCGGTGTGCACAGTAAGCATATGTGTGTGCGCCGCATGTGTAACCATACTGCTTGGGTTAGGACTATGTGTATATGTGTGCGCCATGTGCATTTGTGCATTTTCTTTCTGTAGGGTTCATGTGTGTCTGCAGCTACGTAAATATCTTGCATGTGTATGTGTCAGTGGCGTGTGGGTGGGTGTGTATTGACACACTTGTGTATTTGTGATCCACAGAGGCATGCAGTGCTAGGCAGACTCTGGCTGCTGTAATCCGAGGTTTACACGCTGTAATGCTGCTGAAAGCCTGCAGGCCTAGCTGGCAGAGAGAAAGAGAGGGAGCGCAAAAGAGAGAGCGAAGACATTATAGAGGAGACAAGAAAGAGTAGCTTTGGGAAGGGCAGTTATGAGAGACAAAAATAAGATTGATAAATGAAGGGAGAAAAGTCTAGATGGAGTAAGGACCGTGGGAGGGACAGTGCCAACACATATAGTGAGATGGATACATGCAGCAAGAAGGTGTGTATGGGTAGGAGAGGAGGTTTGGAAAAATACTTTTCATATAATGGACTCTTTTCCATTCAAATCTCCAATATAAAAATAAGTTTTGTTTTATTTTAGATCGTTGTAAATGCATTACTGTGCTCGGCTCTTTGCTGTCATTTAAAATGATCACTAAGAGGAAAAGTATTATTAATTAAAAGAGCATTAAGAGCATTAAATTATTAATGTCAATGCATTCCTCTCGTGTGTGTGTGTGTGTGTGTGTGTGTGTGTGTGTGTGTGTGTTTAACCCTAGATAAGAAACAGTTGGCCCCTGACTATATGTGATCTATTGCTTCATTTTGTGTTACAATATAGCCAAACAGGCAATATTATTCCATT
>CALSCE010010657.1:20613311-20637172 GCA_943593645.1 Bovichtus variegatus | reverse complement strand
TACACATGCACACACATACGTAGACACGTGCACACACATACGTAGACACGTGCACACCCTCGGCCCTCCACAGTAGAATGAACACGTCTGACTGGAGTCCACACAACAAATAATGAATGCGTTGGAAGGCACTGATTCTTGACGAGCTTTTTACACTTGAGAAACACTTGATTCATATTAGACACACAAGGCAAGATTTATTTACATGCATTATTCAATGCTCCGGGGCCACAAGGAGTTAATGTCTGTATTTTGCACACTGTGTGGCAAGGCTAACACTAACTCTAGGCTTTAATCAACCTTTAGGAGAATTCCATAAACATTTATGTATTTAGCTCTTTTTTAACCTTTCAGGATTCTTGTTGTTGTTAATTTCTTCACACTTTTTTATTTTATTTGATAAAAGAACACATAAACATGTCCATTCACTGATTACAGTGGTAGAAAGCCCAGACTGGTACCGTTTTCAATGTATTTCCAACTTTCATCAAATGTGTTCCCCTAGGGTCTTATGCATCCACATAAATCAACAGCACATTAATTCAATTTCATATTTTTGTCTCGACACGTAAAAAAAGAGTGTGTTCCCTTTTCTCCACTCTATTTGATGGCAGCTTGATGACTCACATACCCACAAAAAAAGGATAATAATTGCATACATATTGCCCCCCTGGGGGACATGTTAGTAAAGTAAAGGAAATGCGAAAGTGGAGAAAAAAAGAAAACAAACTGTCACCATGTTGTCCATGAACATACCGTCAGTTGACTTGTGTGGTTTCAGATAAACACATATAAGGGTGTGAGCCAGCATGGTTAAAAAATGATTAATGTTCGAGGTAAAAAAACCTCACAGGCAAAAACTCTAACAATGTCAAATCAGCGAGCCTAGTGTAATGGGAAGCTTTTGGATCGGGAGGCGTGTTGAAATGTCAAACTAAAAACACTGGGAGGCATTTTAAAAGACCACCGGAGCAGCTTTTAAATACATAACTAGTTTGGGACTTTTGAAATATTTGGAGATGCATGAGGGCTGTAGGACTCTCACCGTGTGCCAAAGTTAAGTATCGCATTTCTCGTCTCTGAACGTTGTGACGACCCTCTCACCCTCTCTGTCACTTGGTTCGTGTGGCTGCTTTACTTTGCAGATACTGGAGGAGTGCGTGATAGAGGCTCATCAGTAAAATGGCAACAACTAGGCTCATCAGTAAAAGGGCAACGCATGGACCCTGTGTGCCGGTGCTCTTTTAAAAACCCTCTTGAAGCTCAGTAGCAGTTCCCTTCTCTCCGAGACACCCATTTGGTTTTTGGTTGACATTCTAGTTTGTGTTGCTTCACCATACAACGTTGCACGAGCGCACTTTTTCACTCATGAACCCACCTACACTGCTGAACTTACTGATTACACATGCCACTTATTTGAAGTGTTGCTCTTATGTTATTCTTTAAATGAACACATCATTTGTTCATCTGCTTGGTTGTGTGCATCTCCATCGTTTGTCTTGGCAGGGCAGCCCGGCTTGTGACACCAATTAAGCTAAAGTATAGTACAGGATAGGAA
Source organism: Bovichtus variegatus (assembly GCA_943593645.1). Lineage (NCBI taxonomy): Eukaryota > Metazoa > Chordata > Actinopteri > Perciformes > Bovichtidae > Bovichtus > Bovichtus variegatus. The sequence continues at coordinate 20,635,614 of CALSCE010010657.1, read as the reverse complement.
CAAGGAATTAGTTCTGGCTCATGTAAAGATAGTTTACAGTCACTGCCTCCAAATTGACAGACAATTAGTTCTGAAAACATGGAAATATTAGGAAGAAAAATAGCTTGGATATTTTACAAACTATTTGATGGAGTTGTACATGTTGCGTGAGTGATATCACCAAAAACTAAGATGTGTTTTTCTCAAGTCTTTTACATACTGTGCTGTGTTGTGCTGATTATAGAGCTGTTTTTTTTTTTTTGCAAAGATGCCCAATTATGCAGTTGCCGACTAATTGACTCTATTCTCACTGGGAATACCTCTCTGCGTAAGTAAAAGGAAAGACTGAATGTAATGTCATGATGTTTTGCTCTTTGGTAGTGGAGATTTAGACTTTTTGTTTGTGTGCAGCTTTTTTATCTCGCTGTATGTTGGCACTCTAGAAAAGTCGAAGATGCCTTATTTTAATTTTTAATTTACGAGACAGGGTTGGAGACGTTGCAACACTTAAGCTTGTTTTGAGCATACGACCAAATCACTGACCATCCTTATGGACAGATTACCAAACCAACTTACCTCTAGCTGATGAGACTTGGGGTTTTTAGGGTCACACAGGGAAGTGTTAATCCTGTGGTTGTGTTTGACACAGCGCTGACTTGTGTTCTGGGGCATGGGGAACGTCTGCCGCACCAACGTCAGCCGACCGATCGACTTCATGACTAACTCCTGCAAATCGTAGTCTGAGATCTCCTAAGAGAGTGGAAAGAGGGGAAGGATGGTGGTGGGGATAGGAGGAGGAATGATCAGGTTTCAGAAAAGGAGAGAGTGGGGAATAAGTAATCAATAACAATAACTCCATCGCCACATCATTTATTGTTGCAGAAGACCTACAGACAACCTTTATGACAACAAAAACACAAAGAACAGTAAAAAGCACAAAAACTTGGATGGACACCAATCCATAAAAGTCCCTGCAAAATTAAATGTTTCTACAGTAACTCATCCTCAAAAGACCTATTTTAAGTGGTTTAGGCCTTGTTTTACATGCTTTACTTTTCCCTTTATCACCACACTGAGCAGTGAAAAACCACTGTCTACATCATCTGCAAAACTAGTGACTAGATATGAAAGGTGGATGTATCTAGGACGGAGGCAGAGAGGAGAGTAAAAAGTGGGCATGTGTTTATTTGTGTTTGTTTGTGTGTGCTTGTTTTGCGCATACATGTGTGTTTGCGCGTACTCTGAATGTCCTTGCAAAACCTTGGGGGAGGAATCATTGCTAATTTTAGCTTTAGGACACAATCTCTCTCGCTCTCTCCATTCATGGATCTCCATCCATCCTCTGCGAGTGCACGGGGTCATGTGGTGACGAGATGAGAGCTGACGTTTATCGTCCCTGGTGGAGGTAACACTGCCACCAAGCGAGACAGCCTTTGCTGTCTTTGTGTGCAGTGATTATCTGTGTTTGTGCGTCTTGTGTGCACAAGCCAGTTTATGTGTAAATATGGGCGTACGTGTGCATATGTTTTTAGGAGATTGTTTTCGAGCCTTTCAATCATCATGTGAAACCTTTTTGATTCTATTTCATTTGCACATGGCAGCCCTCTTGGATGGATGAGGCTCACGCATATACATAAATAAGCCATCACATACACTTTATAGTAGTGAGTGGTAATATTATAGGTAGCACCGGTTCATTGACTAATCTCAATGGATTTCATTTGAATGTAATTAACGTTCATTAAGGCTGGTGAGTCCTCATGGGATGTGATCAATGGTGATTAGAGGTAGTATTATACAGGCTTCATTGGTATAGCTTTACTCATCTGCATTAATTAGGCTGATATATGGCTCTCGCTCTATATGCACAAATATGCATTTGCTTCTGAAATCAAATTGATGGTGTTTTGAATATTTTGAATAACGTGTCAGATTTGTGACTCATTTTAACAGTTAATTTCCACACTTTTTTTCCTCTGCTGTCATATTTAGTTATATTTTCTTGAAATACAGTAAGTGAGCTGAGAGTGCTGGTTCTTTAGTTGATTTTAATTATTAAAAAAAAAAAAGAGATAAAAACAGAAAAAGGGCTATTTATGCCTTGATGAGGTTTAACCTTGTATGCATGCCTTGTGCTCTGAAGTATGTACTTTCTTCGCAGTACAAGTAAGGAGTCTATTTTCTGGCTTTTGGGGGTAAAACGTGTCAAAAATCCCAAACAGTTGCTTACATAAAACCCCTGAAGGGAACTGAATTACAAAGCCAACAAAAAAGATGCAGGACAGAGAGAAAATGCTGAAAATTGCTAAAAAGGCAGATCCGTGGGCCAGAAGAGAATTAAGATTCACAGCGGGCAGTCAAGGGCATGCAAAGCAACATCGGCGGGCAAGAATTATCCAGAGTGCCCCACTCAAAGGATCAAACTCAAACAAACATAGATGCACAAATGGACAGGAATACAAAAACACACACACACACACACACACACACACACACACACACAGTCAAAACTTGAAATTTAAAAACTGAAGACAACTTAAAAGGAAAATATAATTTTGAGATTTGTCCTCTCAACAGGCGTTTGTCCATCTTTCTTCCTCCGTCACTTTCTAATTGCCTCTTCGTCTCTGTCTCTCCGGGGACAAACTTAACAGACGTCACCCTGTGTGACTTTCAGTGGTGGTGTTCCCTATAAGCTGTTAGTCTTTTAACTGCTGAGACTAAATGAATGTGACACATATATGCACACATACACACATACGTTGACATGACAGCACATCTGGAGTCACACAGGCTCTCACGTACAGCACATCTACACACACAGGGGTCCTGGGAGGAATAAAGTACTCGCGCAGACTTGACATTCAGCGCATATTGTAAAACTGCTCCCTTCTTTACTGTTTGACTTCTCCCATAACTTCCCAGTATATGGTCGTACCAACATACATAACGTGTGTACTCTCTGGTTTAGTTTGATAGTATAATCTGGTTTCAACAAATGAAACCGAAACCAAATTCTTTATTAGGACTTTTAAAGCAAACATGGAACTATAGCGGCTGACTTATCAACAGCTTGAGAACATCAATCATCACACTCACTAAGCATCATATCTGCCTAGTTTTTAATGACATACCAGATGATTCAGTCCTAATAAGCATTTCAGCAAAAAATAGCATTTTTCTTTACTCCACTCTCATCAATCTCAGTCGTTCAGTCCTGAGGATGGTTTAGTGGTCCCCAAATCTGTGCACCAAGTCCAACTACCTGACACCAGAAGTGTTGGGTAAGTTGTAACCCCCAAATAGCCCTGCAGCTCATATATGGAGTGAATCATGAGTTGTTTACTCCATAAACTTGAAGTTTTGGTTTGCAGGCGCCCCCATCAACCTCAACCCATCACCTCTTTCCCCTTCCCTCTATTCCTCTAAGGGCACCAAATCCTCTTCTTTAGTGTTTTACTTGAAGATGAGAGTCAAAAGCAAAAAAACATCCTTCATCCTCAATTGTTCTTGGCACTTCTTCCCTGACCCCTAAACTTTGTTCTCCGTTCTCTCTCCCCTCAACAACTCCCTCTCCCTACATCTCCCCTAGAGACACCAAATCCTTCCTTCTCTCTTCTTATCTGCAGATGAGGGGGAAAAAAAGCGGGTTTTATTTATTCTTCAACCCTTTCTGCCCCTCCTACTCCTCTTCTCACCCTCGCAGCTCCTTCACGTTCTCCCCTTTTCTATGAGAACACCAAATCCCTCTGTTTTGCTTGTACTCAGAGGTTCAAAGTTGTGAAAAACAAAACAAAACAAATCTGTAAAAAGCATCTTATTTCATTTGGCCTCTCATCTCTCTCCTATATCTTTGGCAATTTCCCAGTACAGCCCCAAAATGTCTTCTCTGGCTTTGACTCTTCTTTGTCACCCCCTCGTTTCTGTGCCCCCCCCCACACACACACACACACACAATGTTTTAGGACTTTCATTAATGTCCTTAAAAACAAAACTAGAGTGAAGGGCATGAAGAAGAAGGAGGGTAGAATGATGAGTTTCACAGAGCTGAACGCTGCCTGAACAACAAAGAGAAAGAATCTGATGACGTTGAGTTGTAAATGTGTCCAAAGGCGACTCTGGGACGAGCGACTTTTATCTATATTGGGTTTGAATACACCCTCACTCTCCGTGATTTTCCATCCTCAAATACTAACACAGGTGGGGATGAGGAATAGAGCAAAAAAGATGGTGGAGAAAGAGTGTGACAAAAGGAAATAATGCAAACACATGTTCAACACAAGGTAAGGAGGGGGAACCATGGACACGAGTGTATGCAGTGAGACAGTACATTAAAGTGGAGATGGATCACAGAACTATGTAGAAAGGAGAAATAAATCCGGCTGTTAAAAAAAAAAACGTTTTCAAGTGAACTGCAAGAGCAAAAAGAAGACAAAATTGTGATCAAAAAGTTTCAGCTTCAGGTCTCTAGACCATACAGGGAAATCTGGATGAGAGAAAAGTCACACTTGAACAAGACACAAAATATATCCAACAGCTCCAGGAGAGCTGCTTAGCAACACCGTCTGAAATTGCTGCAGTCATACTGGGCAACTTCCAGCTGTGCACAACTGTTAACTCATGCTCCCCTGCAAGCACTGTAACTGTAAATAAGAATGTAATCCAAACCTAAGACTGCAGCCGAGAATTACTGTCATTACTTAGTCATTTTGCATCTTCAACATGTTTCCAAGAACAATTAATGCCATCGACCACCTTACATTATTAGAGTGTGTACAATGGGTTTTGATAGGGTTTCATTAACCAAAGTTTTGTAGAATATTCTTAAATCGCAGACGACATATCATCCTGCAATCATATTTGCATGAAGATCCCCACAATTCTAGTTACATGGCTTTGGATGTCAAACAGTGATATGTTAACAGCCAAAATGACAGAAAAGTCTTATCTCCTCTCATCTCATTACCATGCACTTGTTCCCAAGAGAGACAAAAAGGCAGAAATGAAGGAAGAAAAAGAGCATAATGGGAAACAACGAGTGTGAACTGCAAAAGTTAAGATCAAGAATGATAGCATGACAGAAAATGTAAGACCATGAAGAGAGATTCAGAGCGAATAAGGTCAAAAGTGGAGTTATTTCCCAAACTTAAGAGAAAGACAGAGAAAAAGAGAAGCCATGAGTGCCCCTTATTATTGCTACTCCTCCTCATCTTCATCCCCTCAGCCTGAGCAGAACGAAGGAGATAGGGAGAGGAAGGATGATCAATTATGAACTGTGAACTCCCCCTCAGTGGGGCTGTCTGACTGCTGGCTGTAGATAAAGCAGAGTTATGACAACCATACAGTGCCCCCTCATCCACAATAAACCACAGGGAGGGAGAACACTTTTACACATAGGAATATTCATTCTCCAAAGAACCAGTACTAGGATATTGTATCGCAAAATATTGAAGCCGTTCATCCATTTTAAACACTTCGCTCGAGGACTTCCCATGGCGGGAATATTGGGTCTGTATCAGAACAGTACGTTTCAATCTTGATAACGTTAAAATGAGGGGAATAAACCTTTTTCTTTAAATTATTTGGGGGCATTTCTTATTTTTGCTACTGTTTACTGTGAAAAGAAATATGCGAACAGGACAGATATAGACAGGAAACTAACTCTGCTTCAATTTGTCCAGAACCACAGTTTGCAACTGCAACATATTTTTAGCTATGAGCAAATTAGACAAACATAGTTATGGGGGGAAAACAATTCTATTTCTGAATGAAATTATTATTATTTTCTCAATAAGACTGGGGGAAACATGATCTGAAATGTTTTATAGTAAGTTCAACTCCTTTTCATTCAGATCATAAGCAGAACAATTCAGTGACATACAATGACACGTTACGGTCAAAGAAATACATATCCTCATAAGAGATTTCAGAAAGTTCAAAGTACGTTTTGCTAGTAAAAACTGTTAAAAGTAAGTAACTTCATCCGATTTCACTTCAATCCTTTAAGCTCTGTTTGCTTTGTTGCTTCTTCCTTTTTCCTTCTTTTCATGGCCCATGTATCCCCCTAAATAAATTTAAAAAATGTATCTCTCCAACCTATTTTGGCTAAATAACCTACAATCCTGCAAAGTTGAAGAAAAAAAACCACTGCTAAGTCAGTGTTTTTTCTTTTTTGCAAGTTTGCATGAGCAGCTTATCCAGCTATCACAAACACAGCCTATATCTCTACTTTGCAACTCAGAGAGCATTTGAAGCAGACGTATGCTGGTTAATGAAGCTGGTGGAGGTATCTGAACTGGAATGTTACTTTTCCTGTCAGTGCCATAGCATGTGTACAGACAGCATAACAGCTCTCCCTGTTATATAAGATCATTTAGCCTTTCTGTGCTGCCTATGACTGAATCTGGTCTCCACCCATCATACTTACTTTGCTCGACTGGTTCTTGTTGCATTTGAAATTTCAACTTAAACTGTGGCGTGACATTTAGTTGAGAAGCAAGAGAGCGTGAGAAAGAGCCTGAGCGCATTGCGCCAAATGCATTGTGGAGTGACCCGACAGCACCCGACACCCCGACTCTTTCCTCACATTTCCAATCCCTATTATCTTTATTTACTTTAGTGTATGTGTCAGAGTGGTGAGTGTAAAGAGATGTACTAATTGATTGGACTTAATAGCGTTAACAACATTTACACTACCAGATTCTGCTCTGAGATACTTTTGTTACCTGAGTAGGCGTGGTTGCTATGCCAACGACTCACTTTTTTCAAGGAGCCAACTACAAGTGATAACCACAAGCCAATCTACAAGCTGATTTAAGAAATCTGAAATAACTGAAGCCGTTTGCCACTTCACAGTCTCTGTGAATGTGCGAGGTTGAAAAAGAAATAAAACTAAAAAAAAAAAACTCCTGCGACTTATGAAAGAAACACAGAAAGAGGCAAAGGAAGCTGACTGACTGTGACCTGGCATGTTATACAGTTTGCATTATTTTCTTCTTTTTTTTTCAATCTATAACTGTTATAACAATAAGGAAACATACCTTAGGGATATTTTGCCATTGTGAAAACATAAACAACTGAGGGAGCATTGGCCTGCCAGGCTGCATTTCACAATTGATTCCTCAAAGGCAGCAGGTACAAAGTGTTAAAGGCTGCATGCTGCTAGACATGCTGCAGAATGACATGTTAAGCCTCCCAGAAAGCTAAGCAAAGAGATGGTTGCTGCCAGGAGGCCTGAAGAGTGTTAGACAATACCAGATGCTTGGCAGAATGTAAAGCAGTCTATTAGACAGCTAGATATGCATTTAGCCTATCAGGCAGTGGAGTAATGATAGACTGCTCAGTAGGCTGCTTGACATTGCCATCTGCCTGTGTACAAAGACAGACTGTCAGAAAAGTGTATGACCACAGACATATTTTTTTTTTTTTTAGTGAGCAGTTAAGTCTCCACTGTTATGAAATGCACATTATAGTATGCTATTTATTTCAATCAGCAACAAAGACACATTTAAGTGGCATAACAGTCCTTCTATGAAGCCAGTAACTAATACAGAGTGCTTGTTCTGAACAGATTTATCCACATTTTTACTTCTGAAAAGACTGACTGCCATCTTCATTAAATTGCAGGGACGAGTCTCATTCTTTTCCCTCACTCCCAGGAAGCATTAGCATTTGAGAAAATGCAAAAACAATATTGAGAGGTTGTCTGAGGTACTTGCGGGGATTGAGACAATGTTACTGCAGCCTCTCAACCATATTAAATAGGAAAAAATAAAAACCTGCATGTTGCAAGACTGACATTCTAAAAGTGAACATCAGAAAATAATGATTGACTGTCCCTGCAGCATTAATGGATGTCATGCATACTAACATTTGATTCAAACAGAAATACTTTCTTTGCATAACTGAGCAAGTAATAGAATTGCTGAGCCTTGCAGCATTATGGGCAATGACTTGAAAATGGAAGAGGGAGCGAGAGATATTACAGCATATTAAAGCATCTGAGTGTCTTTTCTTGTTTTCTACCAAGTTAAGTTTTCCATTGCTCCTACAGTAAAATGTTGTCTTTTTACTTGTGTTTATGGCTGTGTTTGCACACTTGATCTTGTGTGTGTGTGTGTGTGTGTGTGTGTCTGTGTGTGAAATGTGTGGTAGCATGGGCATGGACCGCCTGCTGTGTCCTGCCAGTTCACTGTAATGCCCAAGGCTACTAAGACACAGAGCCTTAGCTAGCAGTATAAACACACACACGCACGCACACACACGCACACACACACTGACACACAAAAAATAGCTGATCTTACTGGTTTTGTAAAAGGCTCTTCACATGACGCAAGATCAAAGCATGTATTCCTATTCAAAATGAATATAAAAGTACAGTCAAAATGAAAGTTTAATCATGTTTCTCTTACGACCAATAGCCACTGTGATCAGTGATCGTTAACAAGGACTAAAGAAAGTCTCAGGACAAAAGCTGTGCACTCCAGGGGACAGGAAAGTGACTTTGTGGACTGTCAGTGCTTGTCTGCTCTCTTTAATCCAGAAATCCCTTAATATTTAAGTAGTAATACTCATTTTGAACCGGAATATATGCTCCATCCAAAGGAATTCTTCCAAGGTCACTTTTTTTCATCTCTGACAATTTGGTGTTGGTGCCTAGTGGCTCCATCTTCAATAAGTGGTAAGCATGAAAAACATAAAATCTGTATTGTTTTTACCCGTGATGCACAGCAGCTCAATCAAACTGAAACACACTAAATTGTCCTTGGTCATCAAGTTTTGTGAGTTATTGTTACTGAACAAAGTAAGTCAACAACTTGTTAAGCTCCCCTCTCTCCTTCAAACACCCAAGACAATGAGGAGATTAGAGGAGCTCTGGATCTAAAACCGTAAATATTCCCAGGATAATCGAAACACTAAGGTGAACTGAAGGCACGACCAGTGCGGGATTCATAAATCATTTCAGTGCACTCACCTCATTAATCAGGATCCAGTGACAATCGAAGGCCACCAGGTTGGTCTCCACCACCTGCAAAACAACAACACACACCATCAAAGTTAGAATTGAGAAAAAACATTTGGTGGAAATAAGAGAATTGAGCTAGGAGACAAGTAGTCTGTGTTTTATGTTTTACAGACATTCCTTATTGTTGCCTTTAAATATATTTTTTGGCTTGGATAATGTAATTCATGGTAAAATGCTAAGTGTGAATATTATGGAAAAGAACATTATGGAAATGTGCGAGGCTGCAACCCAGTGTGAAGCTTGGCATAAGTGATTTGAGAAAACTTGCATCAAAGGTGTTCAAAGTATCAGTCAAAAATCCTTTCAAATACATGCAAATAAGGCGAAGCTTGCACAGAATACTCACAAACTGACACTTGAATCTCAACATTTAGTTTAGTTTAGGTTATTTGGGTCAATACATACAACTCAAAATACACATATAAAAATATTAAATAATCCAAAATAAGTCAATACTTTTGCAGTAGTGACAAACCAAAGCCCACTTACACTGACTGAAAGGTTGTAGGCTGAAGCCGTAGCGTAATACACCTACACTTTTACATGAATTATGATACTCATTAAATGTGTACATCCATTATATATTCCCAATAGAGCTTTTTCTCCATCATTTCTTTGTCTCTTAGTCACACACAACTGTGTTTCTTGCACTACTGAAAGCTGTACTTCCACTGCTGGGAAGGAATTCAGTTTGATTTATCAGTGCATAAGCATTTAGTTTTGCTTCCTTTACCCAAATGTGCATGATTGTAAAAGTGGAAACAAGCTACATGACATTAAGTAAGTAGAACATCACTTAAGGAGAGCTAAAGGTTACATTTGTAAAGAATAAATTGCAGTGCCATTAAGAACCTACCAAAAAGTAGGGAAGCAGAAAATAGATGTTTTAGTGTCGCTCTCTGTTTGTCTTTGTCTGTTAACTCCGTCGTTTATTTTCCAATCTCCTTCTGTACGTGTACACTGTCGCTATCTTGTCTCATACTTTACCCACCTTCATCTTCACAGCACGATGTCAAGGCACTCACATCTTTATCATTTAGCGTTGAACAAGAATAAGGGTTCAGTCTTGTTACCTTGCTTTTGACTTTCTTTGGTCAGAAACACTTGTTTTTCCTCTCAGTCCCTCCCCACCCTTTCATTTTGCTCTCTCATCGTTGCTCCTGCCTCACCTCTCACCCCGTCTTCTCTGATCGCCTTTAATTGCTCACTTCTCACTCTGACTCCACCAGTTCCTTTTACTTCCTTCTCTCTCTTGCCCCCGCCCCCCCCTCTCCATTCCTGGTGTAAAAATACAGTGCCACTCGTATATCATTTGCTATAATTGTTTAGGTGACTATAGCACCGTGTGTCATAAAACACTTTTTAGCCGTAAACAAAAGGCAACAGCTGGAGAGAGCTGACGGAGCGTTGCTAATAGTGGTTTAGTCTCCCACAGAGACTCCATAAAACTTCATCATTGTAACATCCGCGGCTGCCGTAAAACACTTTCTCTACAGGCAACATGGCTGCGACCCAGACAAGGAGTAAGGCAGAAGTGAAAACGACGGAGAGGGAAAAACTATATTTTTGCTTTAATTCTTCTTTTCTGACAGCATCTCTGTTTGTCTCTAATTCTACCCATTACCTCAGACTTTACTTTGGAACAGAGCTGAAAACTTAACAATGAATCACTAGAATACTGTAGGTTATTAATCTTTTGTGTCCTCATGCTGTTTCTGTCTCTACGTATTGGGGAATTGCAAAAACAGAAACAAGGAGCATTGAACGAGGGAGAAAGGAAAGAGAGAAGAAAGGACGGAGGTTTGCCAAGCTGTTCTTCATTTCTCTGCCTGTTTATCTTTCTATCCTACTCTCCTTCTCCCTATTCCCTTCCCTTGGTGCTCATTAAGATTTTAGATGATATTTACACAGGATCATGAGCAAAACTTTTTAATCATGGAAAATGCAAAAATGTGTGAGCGTGCGCCTTGACTTGTGAATACGAGCCGGTGTGTAAAGTAATGCACATACTGTAGATATTGATGGTTTTTGCTTGTGTGAAAGTGTCGGTAGATGTGAGTGTTTCCACTTCTCCCATTATAACCTCCCTCTGGCAGCCGTCCGGACAGATGTTTCAAGCTAATTAGCGAAAGGGCAGACTCCTAACACTAGACGTGACTCCTCGGGGGTTGGAACTGTTCAATACACTTACTTTCTCTCTCTCTCTCCCTCACTCACACACACACACACGCACAAAACCCAGCTACAACACAAACTGCTGCTAACATCCACAATGGCTTTGTTTGTGTGCATGTGCATGCATATCTGAATTTGTCCACACAAACTAACAAACTACCAAAACCTTGTTAACAACTTAACATGGCAGGTGGAGTACGAGTCCCTTGGGTTCCATTATTGCTACCACAGAGATCCTTCTGACCTCTATGGCCGGCTCCACCAAACTGAAGTCAGAGGATGAAATAAACACCAGCTCTGCAGTCAATTTAAGTGCCACTCCTGAAGGTACGGAAGCCCGAAGGGGCAAGGTGGAAACTTTTTTTTTTTTTTTTTTGGGGGGGGGGTGGCAATATTGGCAAAACCACATTTTATTTAGTACGCATGAGATAAAAAAATGTTTTGCCTGGACTTAATTAATGAAAGTCTTGCCTTTAAAAGTCTTGCCAAAAGCAAACATGCTCCAGAAACACGGTGCAATTAGAAAGATTCATCACCTGCCATCCGTGAGCCCGGACTCCTAATGTTTCACACCCTCAGGACCGCTATCTCAGACAGACGTAATTATGCATTAATAAGCCATGTGCTTATGTTTGTCTGAGAAACCATAGAAGATTTAGTGTGAAAATGGACAAATGAAGAAAGATACATTTGCCTTAACCTTAACTTATTTAAAAATAAAAATAAAAATCATTGATTCTGGCAAATGGCTGCTGTTGGCTAATACGTAAAGTCAAGGTTTGCTGCTCATACCAGGCCTGACTTGAGAAAATCCAGGTAGATTTAACAATATTTACACATACATAAGAACATATTACTTCTTACACACACACACTCTTTAGACATTCAGACACAGGATGCCTTATATACACTAGATAGTATGCAGTGTATCCCTGTAATTGACTGTTTGTGTTTTATGGGTGAGAGGGTTAATGCTAAAGCAGACGTTGCGTAAGTACATTGTGGGGGAAGCTTGAAGAGGTAGAGTGGGCGTTGCTATTGAATAAAGTGCTCCAAATTGAAAATTAGTTGTGTAATTTAATTTCATGCGCTATTTGTGATCAAATCAAGCAAACAGCCTACAGCCCGGCCTCCAAACAAGGAATATCCAAGATTCACACTTAAACATGCAAGCACAAGCTGTGAAAGTACAGACACACATATACAAGTTAGACAAAGACAAACGCTCAAAGACACAAGCATGCCCGCTCGCACAGATCCATTTTCATCAAAGCATCCTCTCATCGGCAGCCACTGCTGCATTACTCACATTAGTTTATTCGCTGTGCTATATGGTTATGTATCTATTTAAATACAAAAAACAAGCTACCATGATATCAACCATGTCCATCTGAGCCTGCTTCTTGATTACTATAATTAATTTGTGTTTCTGTGTCTGCTTACTGTATGTGCGTGGGGGGACAAGGTGTCAGTGTCTTGAGGTGGGGGAGTATGATTACTGTAATCATCTCCATCCCACCAATTCTGTAAGATAGAAAAAAGAAATGTACAGAGACACTCAAACATCAGAAAGTTGAGAAGAACGTAGGCATGGGTGAGACAGTTGCTTGTGTTTAACGTATTGTAATTCTCTTGTAAATCAGTCCCCACTCTTGTGATGTTTTTCTTTATTGGATTTCCTATTGATGAAGTCTTAACACTTTACAATACGGTACACACAAATGGGAGCAGTTACTAAGGAATGAGTGAGGAACGAACAAGCACTTCTCTGCCCATTTCAAGGCTCTTGACAACTTCATAGAACTCAGTTTTCCACGTTCCCACTCTAACACTCTGTCACGGCCATGGCAATGCCCCTTTTTCTTCCTCGTGTTTCGCTGTACTTTCTTTTGCTCTGTGTCTCCTGTTCTCCCCTGGCTCCCTGCCTGGCACTCTCCTGGCTCCGTCCTGATTACGGCTTATTCACCTCACTTGTCCAGCGGCACACCTGCCATCCATCTTATTGTCAACTCCACTGTATAACTACTCCAGCTCGCCATCCACTCATCGCCAGATCATTGTTTCAGCTTTAGTAGTAGATACACGCTCAGGCCATTCCTGGTGTTTTTTCCTCGAGAAACGCATCTTTGCCTTAGAATCACCGCATCCCTACCTGCCTCCCTGCCAGTGTGCAGCATTACCTGCCCGCTCACCGACGAACCCCTACCTCGCTCCGATTCCTCTATGCTCGGCCGCTCCTCCACTATCATCATTCCCTCCAGCAATACCTTCAGGAAATCATCCCCCCCATCTCCACTCTCCAAAAAGATTGCAATAAATCCCATTCTCTTCAACACTTCACTCCCTGTGGTCTGTGTCTGCTTTTGTGTCATTATTTAACTGGTTGTAACGCACTCCTTTTCCACACTCCGTCAATCGATGAGCTCTGTAACATCGTCGCACGTTCCTCTTTCCTTCTCTTTCTCTCCGTTACCTAATCGCGGACGCTTTAGCATTTAGTGCATGCTAACTGAAGCGTTTTCTCCGTGATAAATCATAACTGCTGCATGTCACCTCTGCCATTTAGGCTTAATGTCACTTGCCTCACTCATGCAACTCCCACAGTGAGCCTTATGCATGTTTGATTGTGTGTGTTTTTATGTCAAGTATGTGTGCTTATCTGTGCATATTTGTGTGTTAAAGAGCGGTGATGTCAAGCAGAGGGCGATACATTATGACACTGTTTTGCTCTATGGATTTCCATACTTGGCAGAGGAGCACATAGCGCTGATTGATGGCGTGCAAACAGGCAAACACAAATATACACATGCAAATGAACAAACAGGCCCTCCATTGGCATGCATTCTGTTAGCACATTAACTGGTGAAACTGCTAATCTCAAGCCTTGTGTTTGTTCTTCCGCTGCCATGCTGTATGAATTAACAAATATATCAGGAACTACACACACACACACACACACTCGCATACATCATCATGGAAATAGATAAGATAATACTTGCATGTCATGTACAGACATACAATTTGTATGCATGACATACAGAGGCAATGCCAATGCCAACTTTTATACAAGCCATGGAGAGAACATGCTGCCCACAGATCGTTGGCGAACACACAACACACACAAACAGCCAAGAATAAATTGTAAATATTGGGTTTAATTTTGCAGGCATCTGCGTGTCTATAGTTTATGTTCCTATTGCTTCAGAATACTTTTGGTTGTAAAGGTGACACTAGACCTCTTGTCTTGAAAAACACTACACATCTAAGAAAAATGGAAAAATGGAATGTTTCAGGAATCCTTAAGTAAGGGATGAATCTAATAAAATATCGCGGGGCCACTCAGACATAAACGCTATGCAGTCATGGCAGTGTGGAGTAATAGCATACAATTTGATGAAAGTGTTCAGCGATTGAGTTGGACAAATGGCATAGGGCTATTAAATTGATTTAAACAAAACGGTTTTAGTCTATAATAAATATTACATGCCACAAATATGGAAGTGGCATATTACACATTTAGTTGCATTCTAGTATGTTTTGTTGCCCCTCGTGACCATAAAATGAAACTTTCAGAGATAAGCAATTCACTGCAGATCACTTCTCCAGCCTCCAGTGGTCATGCTGTCCGAGGTGCACGGGCACCAGAGGCAGCGGTAGTGGAATGTTTCCCATGTTTTGGTTGGAGGTGTTCGGTTGACCTCATTCTGAACTGCAATGAAGAAACGTTTAGATATTTGTGAGGCTGAAGTCAGAGGGGAAGATTGTAATAATGGATTGTTTTTACTGAACTAGTAAAAGCTTAGTACAGGTAGCCATTACCACATAGTTGCATAGATTATTTAGTCTTCGTATAATCGTATAATTTAGTACATTATCGTTAGTCAATATGTACCCTGAATTTTCAAACAAAAAAAGAATGCAAAATAGCACAGAACTTTAGTACATGTCTTTCGAGGTAGGGTTAGCAGACAGCATAAACCTACATGCGATGTAAATTAGTGCAAAACGCTACTTGTAAACATAACTGTTTATAAGTGAAAACATCACATTTAAAAGCGAGAGAATTAGAGAGTAAAAAAGTGACCTGTATACATAGCATTACAGTGTAAAAAGAGATATCTCTTCAGGAAACAGGGCAATGTAATAAAGTATTGGGTCTTGGATGCACTGGACCATACCATGACATGAGTCAGAGGGGTGTCAAAGGCCTGTGTGATTCCCCCCCGACCACTAATGACTCTAAATCACGATCATTACTGTCTGTTTAATCAGCCGGATCCAGCTGTGGACACACACCAATAATCAACAAAGATCTATAAAGGTTGTGCTTGTATGTTAGTGAGATAATGGAAGCGAGGCAGAGGTATGGAGGGCAAGAGACGGAGGGATCCTGAAGAATCTAGATGGTGTCTATGTGCCTCTGTGTTAATGTGTGTGTGTGTGTGTGAGCTTTGTAGTAATTGCTCAAGACCATCGTCTCTTTGCAAACCCTATCTGATGAGGTCTCTCGCTCGTTCTCTCTCTCGCACCCACCCCCACATCGGACACCCACCCCCCCACACGCACACACAGAGCTGTCACATTCAACAAAAGCCACCAAACCTCATCCTGACAAGGTCTTGGCCTGCTCACCAACCCACCACACACACCAACGACTTTATCGATCAGTCACTCACTTTTTTTTGATGAAAACAAGGGGAATGAAAGTGGCAGCCATTCACTTTTTTGTCCCATCAGCAGACGTTTTTCAGCAGCTATAAGTTTCTCTCTCTCCATCTCTACTGCCCTCACCGTCTCCTCCCTTGTGGGCTGACATATAATATAATGGTAGGACGGCCAAATTCTTTGATAGTATGTTGTGATGGCAAAGGGTAGCAGGGCCAACATGCAACACATCCATCATCCTCAAACTGTGTGTGTGGGTGTGTTGGTTTCTGTGTGTGCCTGTGTGCATGTGTGTACGCAGAAGCACACACAATTGTGTGGGCATGTGTGTAAATGTCGGCCTTTCAGTTTATTGATCCGACCACAGAGCCACAGAGAGAATGTATAACACACATACACCACAACCAGCCCCAGCAAATATGACGATATGCAACCTGACATTTAGATATGAACTGATCAATGGCTGGAACAAATAGAATAAGCTGTCTTGATAGGTCCAAGGTAAACAGTTTGTGTGTGTGCGTGTGTGTCATTTCACACATTTAGTATGGATGTCCATAACCCATGTAAAATATCTATGTATCTATCTATGTATCTATCTATCTATGTATCTATCTATGTATCTATCTATCTATGTATCTATCTATCTATGTATCTATCTATCTATGTATGTATCTATCTATGTATGTATCTATGTATGTATGTATCTATGTATGTATCTATGTATCTATGTATCTATGTATGTATGTATCCATCCATCCATCCATCCATCCATCCATCCATCTATGTATCACTAAGTTACAGAAGGAAACTGGCTAGAACAACATTCTGCTTATTCTATACCATTCAAACAGTACATTGTTTTTGTAATACATTTAAATTTATTTGCCATAATGGGATTTGTCTGAATATTAAATTAAGGCATACTACGTTCCGGGACAAAACGTATTTCAATGGTTCATTTTCTAAGTAGTATTGTACTGTGAACGTCACTGACTGTGTCGCATAAATAAAAGTTCAATGAGCTTCAACCTTGAACCATTTATGATAAGCCAATCCAAGCGGCTCACTGCTGGATCATTTTATTTATACAACACAACCTTTTGGTTGGCAGTCTTCTAATAAATTACAAAATAAATACTAATGTTTGAAAATACTTAACCATGCAACTAATTTATAAGCCCCTACTATCCCAATTTTAATACAGCTCTTCTCCGGTGAAGACTATTTGATAAATATCCTGCACTACTACTTCACAAAAAGCCACTGGGGTTACAACAGTAAAATGTTTAATGAGACTGTACACTTAAAATATTTTACGTATCCAAGCACGGGCCAGTAATTCCAAGTAATGCTGTTTAGTCATCTTGATGCCATATCAGTTAAAACGTAAAAGTAGAATATGAGCCAAAAGAACAGCCAATCATCTTTAGATCACAGGCTTTTATTGGCCTTTGTAAAACATTTTTTTACGACAGCTGCGGCATCAAAAAAAAAAAACCACCATACCAAGTGAAATTGCCGATGGCAAGGTCAAATGAGAGGACTGAAAGGTTGGCTGTGTACGCGTTTGTAAGAGTATGAAAGCAAGACGGATGGAGATGGATGGATAGGCAGACAGGAAGAAAGAAAGCGTGTATACCTTTGCGTGTCCATGCTTGTGTGTCTGTGATAGAGAGAGAGACTGTGTCAGTGCTGACCAAGCTGCTGAAATGTTCCTGTTAGATCTATAGCCTCCGCTTCTCCAGGTTGACTAATCTTTGACCCAATATAAAATCTATCTGCAGCCAGTCCAACTGTCCATATATCAATCTCTCTCCCTGACTGCACTATATGAAAAGTACACCACAGGTCAACTGTTCATGACACCAGAAATGGGTGATATCTTCACGTGTCAATCATACACAAGAGCAAAAAACTTCCCATGAATACAGGAAACTAAACTTTATCTGAAGGCTATACTTCCAGCATTGTGCTGCGTTTCTCACGATACATGCTAACTTTTTTTTATATCTAAAGAGTCAGAGAGGGCAATCAGACAATTTAGAAAAGGCAGAGATACACACGAAACAGATCATGTTTATACCACAAGGCCTTTTGTAAATGATGAGTCTTCAGCAACAGCAAGACTGCATTTATATCTAGCTATCTAGCTGTGCGAAAGTCATGTTCAACAATGTTAATAGAAGAACAGAGCAATATCTGAGCAGTATTTGACTGAAAAAAAACAAAGCGCACTGCTATCTAAGATCCTGTTTTCTCAACACATAATTCTGAAACGATATACCCAATATGGTTCAGTATGTACTTTCCCAGGGTTCAATGACAACACGTGTGCCTCTTACATCGGAAAGATCAAGTCAAGTACGCTGTTGTCAATCTAGCCCGGTCAAAAGTGTGTGTCGTGTTAACCAATTTAAGCTGCTATTTAACAGTACAGTTCATTGTTTGAAACAGCTTATGACTTGGGCTATGTTTAAAATTCAGCCTGCGGACACCCAGGTGGGCCTAAGAGTATCATTACCTACATTTCTGCACATGAGGTCACTATAAGTCACAACCTTACAACATGAGCTTAAGCAGTTACCACTGGGAAGAAAGAAACAGGTCATATTAGTGTCACAGAATGAACATTTGGTGTTTGAGTGAGTGAGCAATGAAGGAAATAGCCAGCTGTATATGCTGGAGAGTAGCAGCTGTTAAAGCCCTTAATTACACATCTGATCGGGCCTCCAGGGGTTGGCGCATATGCTAAAGTTGTCAGCCAGAGGAGCTGACCCCACTGTGCACTAATGTTTTACAGGTAACTGGGGGCTGATGGTGGCGTGACATAATTCAGGTCAATTTAAGGCATTTTAATTAAGATTTTTTTTTCTTAGCTTTAAATGATAAAAAGGCTTTACATTATAATGTTGGATAATCATTTCAATCGCCTTTAGAAATACTGTCAGCTATGAAGCTGAGTTACGTATTTAATTAATTCAGTTCAAATAAATGATATTTGATATTGCTCTATTGTTAAGATAGTTTTGATATTTCTGAGATAAATGTGCCTTTCCTGCTTTGATCAGAGTTAATAGCCTATACAGCATCACTTTTTCTTTACTGAGTTATTAAGTAGACATTTTACAGCAAATGAACCTTGTCAGAAGAAGAATCAACCACATACTCTGTATTACTTTAAATAAATCTATAATGCAACTTTTAGAATTGGTGACGTGTTGCATGATATAACACTAAACATCAAAGTGAGTTTATCGGAGTTATCAAAAAAAACCACCAACACAGAACGTTTTTCCCAATAAAATAATCCTCACACATATGCTATGATTAAAAAATTGACATAAATCTTTTTTTTTATTTTATTTCCTCTAGTGCCAGTATTTTTAAAGCATGTAGTTGAAGATTAGTGGCCCCAAATTCTGATAGGATTAAAAGCGGTCAATAAGATTTCTTTATTTCTCTTCTCTTTCATTTAGGAGAGCTGCAGAGCTTTACTAATCTAGATCAGTTCCCAGTAGGTGGCCAATAATACGGCACACATCCACATTCTAGGAGGCCTGGACATATGGTGCAAAAATAAAACATTTCATTTTAAACAATACACTTCAGAGATACTGAAGGAGATCTGGCTTGATGGCTTAACAACATATTGATGTAAGCCATTTAAAAGCTAATGAAATGCAATTCGGCTATTGCTAAAGTTTGGCAAAAAAAAAATTGCATTTACTTGTGCACGTATCTTGTTATACCCTTAATAATGCTGCGTTGATTTCTACAGCATCCCTCCTGAGACAGACGAAACACATTATTAGCAAAATCAATTAAACTCATTCACAAAGGATAACTTGGACTCCTTGCTGAGAGAATGTGGGGTGCTTCATAAATACGTTATTGAACACAACTCTAACACAAAATGCCTTCTGCAAAGTGAAACCATGGAGCACTGTGCCCTAAAATCAAAGCAAAGCTGAGAGAACAGATCAACTGACCCTAAAGACAGATTATATCTTCTGCCTTCTCAATTATCAATTCATTTTATTCCTCTATTTCCTGCTGGGCCCTGTGAGAAGCAGACTATTTGACCCTGAAGCTGACCCTATTAGAGATGAGAGAGGAGGAGATAACATGACTCTGCAAGTGGGCAAACATGTGTTCAAGTGTATTATCAGTGTGTATGTGAGAAAGAAAAAGACAGACAGCTACATCCTCAAGTACATATAGAAAAAAAGAAATCCACAGTGTTGACAAGACACCACCAAACCGTCTGAGGAAAACAGTACAAATGGTAACAGGATCAGGAGAAAAGAGAAAACGAGAGCTAAGGGAAGGTGAAAGACAAAAAGATTTAAACCACAATGCAGCAGTAAATCGGCCATCTGTCTAAGAGTTGTGCTTTTCGTTCTGGGCGTATAAGAACCTTTGAAAGTTCTGAAACAGTGTAGTGAAATGCAACTGCTCTGCAAGTTAGCTGAACATGCAGTCCAATCTGTCTCAGATATCACACGTGACAAACGGACTAATCAATAAAAACAAAAGAAATGAATGGGTATCGTACTTACAGCAAAATAAAAATCAATACACATACACACCTCTCAAACAACTACACTCACCCCTGTGATCCCTCACTTGTGCACACAATAAATACACAAACCTATACAAACACACACACACACTTCCACAGGTTCCCCATGGGTCACAGTGTTTGTAAATTGAACTCTGTGTGTCTATTTTTCTTGACACTGCATAGCACAGAGTTAGCGATTCATCACGATACAGTATTCAGCGCAGGCTGCAGTCTGCAAGACTCAAAGGGATTATGCAGTTGATCCTTGAGTGGAAAACCAACACGACCATGTGCAGAAATGAACAGAGACAGCAAAGTAAAGAATGGTGGAGAAGTCACATACTTTGTCCCCTACTTCAACCTCTTCCCTAAAAAAGCTTTGGTGGTGCTGTATAATTATGTGGCATGTTTGTTGATACTTATCATAGAGCTCCATACAGTGCAAAGGCTCTTTGTACTTTGTTTCAGACCAATGCTCGTGCAATTCTGTGTCCTCGAGTGTTTGTTGCTGAATGCAAATTGCAGTGGTCACCGCAACATTTCCATCAAGGATCCATGAACTTATATGATACAGTGCACCAAACATATTTGATTATACACAAGCATGAAAAACCTGTCTATTCAAATTATCGTTATCATATAATAAGTATAGTAATTAGGAGACAACACCTTTCAATTACACGGGCGGCATCTCGTGCTCAACTGGTTCCTTTGGATTTTTCACTGTTCCTATATCTATATCTGGTGGGGTTTTGAAAAGACAATATTTGTGCTCTTTGCGAGAACAAAAAAAGAAAAAAGAAAAGATGCAGAATGCATTCCACCAGAGAGTACGTTTCAGATGCTCCTCTTAAAAGCAACTATGTTGTTTGTGGCCATTCAACCATACACAGTAAGCCTTTGCTTTATTGTCAGCAGTTTGCAAGGTGCTGTGCTTACATCAACTCTGTGGCTTCTATTGAAACATGCCATGCTTTTATCTGTTTCTGTGCCTTTTCCCCGGGTCTCCCATCCATGATCATCTCTCCCAACGTCTTCACTGCGCACTCTCCCTCTCTGCCTGCATTTTTGTCTCATATAAACTGCCCATTTTCATTTCTGATTTCCATGATGCTTCTTCTCTCTACGTCTCTCCTTTCTTTTTCTTCCTTTCTCTGATCCCCCTCTCTTACACCCAAGACAATTCAAATGTCACATCTAGTACGTCTTCATTAGCATGAAGCCCATTAGGAACTGAGCACAGGAATAACCAGAGGATGCAACAGCCCAAAACGTGTTCCATAATCGAAGCAGCGGAAGTATAGGGGCTAAAGGAAGGATCGAGGGTAGGCCTTTAATTTGTTCCTCAAACTAATTCTGTTGTGTCTCTCTAAACACCAGCCTCTGTTTGCATGTGAGTGCCAGCATTTGATATAATGATCTGTAGCATGTATTGAGACCCACACATGTGACATTAAAACAGTTATGCAAGAGTGTCTGTTTGTGCATGAGGTGAAGGCAGATTAATCCCATGATAAAGAGAAGATACACTGATAGATGTGGAAACATGGTGGTGGAAGAGTAGGGAGCTAAAGGATGCTTGTAGGGCATAGAGTACGTGAAGAGTGTGTAGGTGAGGTAAAGTGTGTGTTCCAACATACGTGAGTGTTTGAATATGTAGCGGGCAAACAGAGGAGTGTGGAGAGAAAGAGACAACAGATCAGCACATTGGCAAACTGAAGGAAAGAGAAGTGTGATGACAAGCTCACACGCACGGGCATGCACACACACAACTCTGTATCATCTCTAAAGTACTAGCATCCCCATTAGTGGCTGTAATAGGGGCAGTCAATAGCGCTCACCTTTGGTGCTCCATACACACACACACACACACACACACACACACACACACA
>CALSCE010010657.1:20574148-20598311 GCA_943593645.1 Bovichtus variegatus | reverse complement strand
AAAGTGTGGGAAAAAAGTAGCGGCTTATAGTCCGGAAATTACGGTACATATATCTATATATATATATATATATATATATATATAGACACTTCTTTCGGCATTTCTTCCTGCAGATAAGTTGCAGTGCTGAGGTATTGACTGAGATGAATTCTGAGATTCTGAGAAGTCTGACTAACAAATCAATTCCTGATTGATTCCAGTCCATCCAAGAGCTGCACTGACCTACACAACTCTTTTCTATTTCTATATCAAAGGATTAGGATCCCTAATATATGCTAACCTCTCCGTAAATAGGTCTGTGAGTATTTTTAAGTTAAAGGTATCTGGTGAGAAAAGCTTGAACTATTTGTGTTTTTCTACTTTTGCTATGAACCGGAAAACGTGGGAACAAAAAGCACCCTCCTTACCTCAGTGATGAAAGCCTTGGCAGTAGCTGGGCTCATGAACAGCACGGCTCTGCGTAGTGTGTCCCTGTAGCGATGCAGCTCTTCCACGCGCATTGTTCTGAACAGACTTGTGATCATCATGTTGATATTAGATTCCACCTTCTGAAGGGATACGTCCATTCCCTGCTGAGAGGTCCGGTCGAGGAAATCCTCAATACCACGGATATCTGGAGAAAGACAGATAGAGATTGAGGTGTGACTATATATTTAGCTGTAGAAGTACATACACATTTTTCTGAAAGTATTATGCATAAAAAGGTGGCCAGACATTCTCCTACACACAGATTGAGAACATTAAGACCATCAGTGATTACTTTACATCACATCCTCTGCTGTAGCTGATTGGTTATCCCTCTGCATGAATGGGTTAGGTAAATACATCAATTCATGAGCTCTTACTGGCAGTGATTGCTTGCTATTAGGGCATTTGTATTATTCAAATGTTATCCCTAGTAATAATCTGAAAGGCTTTTGTTGTCAGCAAAGGGCTTCTGTCAGTCCTGAATACTTTATTTCTGGAAATGTGAAGCTTTTGTAGACATGATCTCTCTTACATGCACACCAACACAAGGACTAGAAAATAAAGTAGATGGTGGTGAGTCATCCACAAAGAGACGCATGTTGTTTGCCCCTGTGGTGTATTGGTACAGATACTTTGGTCTATTGATAACGATAGACACAACTATCAATAGCAACAAACCAACATTAAGGTTTGAGTAAGCTTTGCAGTCATACTGTTGTAAGAGAATCAAAGAAATTGTAGGAAATACGTTTTCTTTTTTAAATGTATGTGTATGAGCTGTATAGGTTTCTAACTGTATGGCAGACATACGAGACACCACATCTTTCACCACGTTTGTCCCAATACATGTACACGTGTCTGAACAATTGTATCAAGTGTACAGTTTGAGTATTTGCATGCATGTGTGTTTGCTTTATTGTGTGAGTTTTAGTTCATGCGTCTTTTGCTTGGTACTGTGAACAGGGACATATAGTAGCACAACAACTTCTCATTCTCTGTGGCTGGTGTCTCCTGTGCTCTCCAGTCTGTGATCTGTCCCAAGGACGCTTCTCCTAATACTTATGGTCAAGTCCTTCACAAATATAATATTGCTATCTCTGCTATGCTGACGACACTCAGCTTTATGTACTGCTAAATCAAAAACGATGAGGGTGATTTAAAGACCTTTACGGACAGTACGGTATGTACGCATCTTTGTTCTGAACAAAGAAGTGCAAGAAAGTAAGAACAGTGTAAGGAATGTTCTTAAATTTAAATCTCATATTGGTGAAAAAAGATTTTTTATACACCATACACTATACATGTATATTCCAAACTGGACATTAAGGGAACAATTGACTCATGACACTGTTGAGAGTTTTAAGTTAAAGCATCAAACCACTGTAATTATCTTGATTAATAGTTATGTTTGTATGATAAGGAAACCAGGATGCTGGTGTCATTAATGTCACTACCTAGACTCCTCTATTCTTAATGAGCTCCAATGCAGGTCAAGGTAATCCTAATTAAGGTACTTTGGCTGAGACCACTGCTAATGATGTCGCAGGATGTGTGTGTTCGTGTGTGTGCCTCTGTGAGTGTGTGTGGTTATATAAAGCAACTACCTAATGATGTATTTGATATGGAAAACGGATGACACTGCCGTCATTGCCACTGTCATGACTGAGCAATTAAGTGGAGTGATTAGACTTGTTAAGGGCCAGAGGGCTGATTGCATCAATGCCAAATTCTTGGAAGTTTAACAACACATTAAGAGGAGAAACAGCATGCAACAGCATTGGTTCAAAAAGGAGTTACATTAGAAAGAAGACGAATGAAATGCTGTGCACATACGAACACACATTCTAACAATATCAAGCAGGCTGTGTGCTCAGAAGGTTAAGCAAGGACAGTGCGAGACATTTTGAAAAGTTTGTGCGTGTCAGAGATCACATCAACACCTTTTCCCACAGTCAGAAGTCTTTCAGAGGCAACAACATGACACGGCAAAGAGAACATGAAAGCAAAGTTATAGTAGTTCGTCGAAGGTTTATCTTCACACTTTCCTCACAGACATACGATACACACATACAGATGCAGACCTCCAGAGGACAACAGCTGGGCACCCAATCTGTTTACAAGCAGGTTGTACATTGCAACAGAACCTGTGTGTCTATCTGTGCACACATGTGCATGCATGCAGATATGCACAACATATCATAGTAAAATATTATTTAACTGTATCCATGTCAACTGGCATGATACGTTTGATGATTGTGACCTTGCTGTTGTTGTATCTTGTGGTTGTGTGTGATGATTAGAAAGGCAGATGAGCAAAGGTTGATATATAGAGGGCATCTTCAATGGCCAAGCAACAAAGCTTTAATCTGTGCGGAGGCACAGAGTTATTAAGCCATTAACATCAAATTAATATTATTAAATAGCAGGAATAATCATTTGTAGTACTTGTAGTAATTACTGTTTGAATATATTATCATTGGCAGCACAATCATCATCACCAGTGATGTGACTCCTAATGAGCTGCATACTGTAACATGAATCAGCTTTAAAAATGCTTGTTTTCTTTGTTTAAAAGCTCACAGCAGCTCACATGTCCACCCATAAACACAGTACATGCACAAAGGCTAATACAAATTGAAGATAACATGTAACATGGGGTACGTACGACATCCTCCTTTACTTACGGTTGTAGGAACAATAATCAAAGTACATACAGTGGTCGTTCAACTGAGGTCTCAAAGATGCTGTTTTCACTCACACAAACAATAAGATTCCAGTGTTTTAGTTTACCGTGACTCTGTCATTCATCTCAATAAAAGCTTAATCACATTCACTTTCCTATCCTCCTCAGTAAACAACAGAGCAAACAGTCAGAAAGTTGTGCGGTTGCACAAACACCACACAATCCTAAGCACACACACTATACTGTTACCAGTCCGAGCTGATTTAAGCTTAAATCTCCATATTTTTATCATTGCACACCCACTGCCATTCATAATCAATGGTGCCAAGCTACATACCCAGCTTACACTGTCTGATTTATGTTTTGTATGCTAAGAAATCAACAGAATCAAAAAGCTTTTCTCAGCAGAGCAAGCAAAGTTTAAATAAAGTAGAGAACACAAAGAGCAGCACACTCGGGTGCTTATTGTTATGCATGTTATTCTCGTTACTGTTTTCGATTTACATTACAAAAGCATTTGTGCTGCTCCAGTTTTCACCAATATGTGCTTATCAATTGACCTACGTGTCTGTACATTTTGTCTTTGCTTTATGTCATGTCTGCCTATTTTAGTGGCCGTATTATAGACATCTGTGTCGCCTTGTACCTGTTGGTCCACCTGTCAGACATTATCTCTATCTGTCTGCACCTGCTGACTGACTAGCGGCCCCTCTCCGGCTTTATTTGCACACATCAATCCTTTCTCCACACTGGTTTATAGTCCAGGTTGTAAGTCTAATACGTTCGCCTTGCTCCACTATTTGAGGAGAACAAACGTAACTGACTCACTCCATACAGTTCATCAACATCTCTATACCAAAAACACTGAACAATGTACCTGTAAATCACCTGTGCAAGCCATGATTTGACTTGGTTAAGGATAATGTGACATAGTAAGACGTATAGGCTATAAAACTATCATTAAAGACAAACTTAAAACCCACCAATCCCAAATTACATTCATATTAAAAAAGGGCAAAACAATAGCATAATTAATTTAAATAGATAACAATAGTCAGGTGCTCCATACTGTATATATATAACATGCAGAAGAGTTCAGCTATGATGTGTGAGATATTCAGTGTAGGAATGTGTTATGACCACCTCTAGGAAAGAAAAAAAAGGGGAAAAAAAGGTAATTGACTATACAATGGAGACATATTCTGGTGCAATTTAACACATTAATAGTGAAAAGCATCCTCATTTCCTCCTTCAGAGTTGAGTTCCTGCCTCCTGTTGTTCAAACGACAAGTCTTGAGCATGTGCTCCCCACTGCTGAGTGGATCATTGGCTGTCAGCTGCTTTCCATCAGGACACCGTAACGGATAAAAAGACGGGTAAAATTGCCACCGACCTTGCCCACCCAGGTAACTATCTGTTTGAGAAACATTCCTCTGGGAGACAGTACCGGTCCATTAACAACATGATCACCCATCACCTCAACAGATTTTTCCCCAAGCGCCGTCACCTTACTCCACCACTCCTCAAAAGTAATCCATGCAAAGGCGTACTGTGCATCCACGCAGTCCCACGCCTCGTCATCCTTATCTAATAGGATAGAACGGGCTATTCCCTGCCTCCTAAGTGTTTGTTTTACAACATTTGTAAAAACTTTTAGTGGCTATATGACCCTGAGTCACTTCAGGTTTTGTACACAGCCACTTTTTATCTTTTTTTCCAGAACCAAATTGAGCAAATATACAGGGCGTCATATTCTCTTCAAATGCATCCATATTGTGTAGTGCAACGTTTATTGTTAAGTTTATTTTTGCAATGTTCCTGTTTGTTACTTCTACCTTTAATAATAATATACCAGTTCATGAAATGGAGCTCCAGCCATGTCTCCATTGATTGCCTTCCTAAAGCGCCCTCTCCCACCTCCCAATGTGCCACTGTGGATTATTGCTTTTCAAGTGTTAGTGTGGAAGTGGAACTGAAAAGGCATTTTACAAAGAAACCTCGATCAACTGGAATGGTTTCCATAATTCCTTATGAAAACAGGTTGAGGTTCGTATGGTACGGTTGTCTGTGTGTCCCTTTCCCCCATTCGTCAGGCTTCCCTTCTTTACCCTCTATCCTCCAAGTCCCTGGCTCAAAGTGAAAGCTCGAGTTAATGCAGTGTAGCAGCCAACAGCAAGCAGGGATTTCACCTGCATGTACCGACCAGCTCAGTGGCACTCTGTCTGTGTTCAGAAACCCCCACTAATTTCTCCCCTGCTTGTTTACTCCTCATCCCTCTCTCTTCCCTCTCTCTTCCCTTGGCTTTTCATGTGAAACCTTCCTCCACTTCGCCTGTTTGCTTTGTGTTCTCTTGGGCTGAATCTCGTTTTGTGAGTGTGCAAAGTCCAAGCTGTTTTTCCACTCTGGAAGGCGGGCTCTGTCTCCACGCTGGAGTCCTGCGTTTTGCATTCCACCAACAGTGCTTTCAAATAACTCGCAGTGATTTTTAACCAAACCCTCACCCCACAACCTCAAAATGTAAATTTCCTATTTTGTTCTTCACAATTTGCAAATATAAAGATACTTTTTGCAAATAGTCATAAACTTCATAAACATATTACCAACATGTGCTATCGAAGAAAATATTTATTCAGTTGATAAATTTACTGACTGTCAAGACAATCCACATGATTGTAGACCATTAGCTGCCTTTTAATGGGAAATAAATAATAGTAAATCTGAATAAAGATTTGAAAGTTTCTCTGCACTGAGGAAGAGGAGGTTAGAGGAGAAACAACATTGATATGAACTTTGCAATGTGAATAAATGGAATGGACCAACAGTGCAAAGGGAGGTGTTAACACATGCGCTATTAGAGGAGAGTCCCCTGAGTGTGGAGTAAGAGGAAAACATCAAACATCTGCAAATGAGATTCAGCCTGTAACTCCCTGGTTGTCTGTCAGAGCCTCCCTGCTCCCCTGTTCACCCTCTCTCCCTCCCCGTGCTTGACTTGCAAATCTTCCCCACC
Organism: Bovichtus variegatus; assembly: GCA_943593645.1. Classification (NCBI taxonomy): domain Eukaryota; kingdom Metazoa; phylum Chordata; class Actinopteri; order Perciformes; family Bovichtidae; genus Bovichtus; species Bovichtus variegatus. The sequence goes on along the minus strand of CALSCE010010657.1, from coordinate 20,592,153 downwards.
TTCAAATAATAAAGAAAAATACCAAACTTTGGCCTTGTACACTTTTGATATCTGACTTTACAGTTTCAGGCCTTTCTCCTTCCCGTTTCAACTTTCCTCTCCCTGCCAGAGGAATTTAACTTTTGTTAGAAAGCTATTGGAGAATAGTGAAGCATAACAGGTAGTGACTTTAGAAACAGGTACTGTCTATCCATCCATCCATTGTAACAGCTTTGAGGTGCTTACTCTCAAGCAGGGAGTGAAGCTTGATCGCCCATTGTCTCTATCATAATGTGAGTTTTTTACTTCCATTGAATCCTTGCTGACATAAATTAGCTTCACTCAAGTGGCAAGGCGAGCTGAAGGAGGAGTAAGGTAAAGTGTGACCTTGCATGACTTTTCTATCCATTAAATGCCAGGGTGATGTTTTACATGACAACTTGGGTCGAAGCCAAACGGGTCGCAGAGAAAAAAATGTAATTCAATAGACGGTAGTACGTTCAAGGGTTTCATAACGGTATTTTTTTTTTGTACTTATATAAGGTATTGTTTCATTAATGTTGAAATATTGGCTTGGGGGAATACACTTCATCTAAGAAATTCAAAGTCAATATTTTCAAGGTATAATTCCCATACAGTTCCCATACAAAGTAGCATACAACTTTATCTCTGATCATTTTACAACATTGGATATATTAAGAATTTATTGAGCCTGATCAACATTAAAAAGAAATTCAAAAAAAGATTTAAAGGCACCATATTTGTAACTAAACCTCATTTTCAGGGAGTCATTATGGAAAGGTTTTTAATTAAGATAGGGTTATTTTTGTGCAACTGCGTCTCATGCTATCTACACCCCGTTATGCTGTTAGACTAACATCCTTATCTCTTTGCTTTGTCTTTCCCTTCAGCCTTTACCTCTGGCTATCCTTATCCCTGCCCCAGGCATTTCACTGTTGTATGGCTCAAAAGCAGTCGTTCTTAAAATATGGATTGAGCCGAAAACGAAATGCAGGCCTGTTTCTCATAAGCCTAGTCCTGGAAAATTAAACCATCAGCTATAGTTGTGGTTGAAAATGTTCTAGTAGCTAGCTCTAGGGATCTGAACGTAAACTTGCGAAGTTACCTCCATATAGGAAATAAAATGTTTTAGGCCCTGAAGCATCGGTAGTCTTCCTGAGTGCCTATTGCTCTCTAAATCGTCTATTCTTTAGATCTAAGTGCTTCTCTTTCACCACTCTTTTGCTTTATTTCCCTCCTTCTCTTCTTCTCTTTCACACTTTTTTCTCTCAAAGCCCCAGGCCACGCATTCCCAGAGTCCCCACAGAGAGCTTAACCAACACTTGTAAAAAACCAACACTTTATAAAAGGCTTGGCAGCTTTTAGGTGTGCATCACCTCCCCTATCTCCCCAAAACATATCTGGCTTTTAGCCACCCCCCACACACACCCTTCTCTGGCTGTCACATACATTAAGTGCCTAAACTTCTCTCCACTTCCCTCAGATCCCTTCTTTCTTCCTACTTTTATGAGCGATTTTGATCTTGACCGTGCCATGACCTGAGCGACTTTGACTTCTTCTAAACTGCACATAGCACTTGATGGATATCACACAATTGGACTAAAGGACTGTAGTCACAAGCACAAGTGCCCTGGGATCCTAAACCCAAGTGACAGCTGGGCACGTCGTTTTCTCGCTGTTGTTGAAGAGACAATCGACTGCCATTCTAGTTGTGTCAATGTCCACATCTATAAAACATGATATTCGCTTCTAACATACCGATTAAAAAAAAAAAACTGGAATTGTGTCTTCTGAAGAACTTCCGACTTGGAGATGTTTCAATTCTTGCAATGCTTCCAGTGGACATAGGAATGATGACGAAACTACAAAAAGACTTGTGACGTGCTGCAACTGGAACATGAAAGAGCAACTTCCAGTCGATGCCCAGGGTTAGAGGTTACACTGTTTTCCACACAACAGTAACATGATAGTATGTTCAAAGTGACCAACAAAAGAAAAGGGAGATTAGAATAGAATCTAATAGGTATATAAACCAATATGGTGAAAATAGTGTGGATAAAAGTCATGCATAACGTTCATTCATTTCATTTATGGGTGGTGCCCTCTCTCTGGTTCTCCAAAAAAACTAACTTGAGAATTTCATCTGGCTAAAACTTTTAGCTTCTTAGGTCCGGCACTAAAAACATGTCTTCCAAGAAGTCCGTATTCTTAATGTTAGATCGTTAGATTGTTGCTTTAGTTAGTCTCTTAGTCTTAGTCTCTGTCTCAACTTTTTATTGCCATGACATTTCACCAGATCCAGTGTCCTCCAAGGATCTAAACTATTACCATGGAGTCACGTTTGTAAAGGGTTTTTACACCCTTTTCAGTTGTTACTCTGTTTATCTGCTTTCCTGACTGCCTTTTACTCTGCCTTACCAAATCTGCTATGCCTTTAGATCTCTGTCCCTATCCCCTCTCTGCTTTGCTGTTTCTGTTCTCCCTTATATATTCACAATCTCTTTTATCTCTTATTCTCACTTGCTCTGCGAACAATTCTACTCCGGAGGAGACAAAGTAAGACATGACCTCTCTGTACAAAGCTTGTAGACCTTTGTTTTTTTGGCTCATAGTGTACCTGTTTGCCTCCATTTTTCTGAATCTGCCTTTATCACCAACTTTCCCCATGTCTCTCTTGTCACAGCTTTTATTTATTTTTCACCTTCTCTTTCACCTCCCATAAGCTTTCACACCTGCAGCGTCTCTGGGCTTCACAATTGTTAAAAAAAAAGAGACATCCCTCTATGCGTCTATCACTCATAATTCCTTGTTCTCTTTCCCTGTCTATGTAAACGACTTCATGCTTGTCAATTTCTTCGTGCTCTCCTCTCTCCTATTTTTCCTTTCTGACTCAATTTTGTCTCTTGCGGTTCACATACGGTTCAAATATAGCAACTCGTCACTTCTAGTTAAGGTACAAACAAACATCCATGTAAAAACAAAAGTTGACGTATAGTCTATCATCATCATTACGATTGCTCAGCGTGTGTGTTTGCACCTAAGTATTTTATATTCAGTATTGTTTTATCCAGTGGGAGTTAAGGCATTTAAAAAGGAAAATCCAAGAAGTATCCTCCCCCAGCACCTTCCTGTTGTCTGCTTGATGTGTTTCTATATGAAGAATAAAGCTCCCAGAGAGATCAAACGCACGCTGGGATTTGACCTACAATGAGTATTAAAAAAAACAACCTGGGCAGAACAAATTATGTCATTGTGGGGATGCACAATTGTGACTCAACCGTCACAGGTCGCCGTGGCCCATAAACACACGGTGCGATGGCAGCAGGAATGTTTTCAGCTACTTGTAAATGACTGACGATTTGAACACCAAAGATACGTGGCAAGGCTTTGATGGGCGGGAGATCCTGGCTGTCCCACAGGCAAGTGAAAAACAACCAGCTGTGCATCTGTTTGTGAAGCATGTTTGCACATTTTCTATCTGTATCTTTTAAACTTTTTTTTTTATTTTCCAAATAAATTTGCAAAAAATATACTTCTGTCGCCTGTTCCATCTGTTATGAAGTAACAAACCCAGTTCATATAGAATGTTATTACATTACCGAGCAATTAGCAAACCTTATAAAATACAAACCCATGGTAGAGGGAGTGAAGTATGCATTTCAGTGTTCATTTTCTGGAAATCAAGAAAGAGTAAACCCCCCTACTTGGCCCCATTTCCAGCACAAGAGGTAATTAATATGCATCACTCCCGGGTTGTGCCCCAGGCCGTATATGATAGTCATGACCAGGGATTAACCTGTGTTGACTGGCTTGGTCTGAATTGAAAAAAGAAGGCTTGAACCCGTCAGATAACCCCAGTCCGACCCTGGTTATTGGTGTGAAAGAGGTAAAGTGAAACCTTGTGATTTCCAATTTCACACATAAAGGTCCACATGTAATCCATTTCAGATAAAATTCAGATTTTACATCCAACTCTTCTTTAACAACAGAACATGAGACACTTTTGTTCTATGCACAAATCATTTCCATATTAAGGTCCATTTCTTCCTTTCTCCTTCCTTTATTCTTGTTATTACCCTTTTCTCTGCTCATTAAATGTCTCAGCCGTATCCGTCCTGTCAAGTATTTTTCTTTTACACCTCTACAAAAGGGGCAGATGCAGCAAGTGAGGTGACACTCTTCACTGTAACATGGGCAGGCACAATACAGTACACTCTTCTTCTGAGTATGAGCCCATAAGATCAGTGCTTGACATTTTCACACTTTTCTATGTGTGTTGGGGAGTTTCCCCGTTGTTCTCATCTGGTCTATTGCTCACTAATGAGCAAATAGTTGGGAGGGAGTTTAAAGAAAGGAGGGAAGTATATTTCAAGGTATAAATTTTGTTTTAGAACTATATTAACATGCTTTATTAGGCAGCACTATGCAAGGTGACAGAGCATGTTTAATAACCATGAAAAAGGGTCTATAATCGGAACTCCAACCCTTAAATAATTTGAGGCTTTGGGAGTAGTGCAGAAGAAAAGCACATCAGTTGTTTCAGACTTTAGTATATGGAAAATGCCACAACCATCAAAATCCTGCAGACTTGCAGTCACAGTTATACAAGCACGTTATATATCCAATCAAATATATGTGAACTCTCTCTCTCTATGATTTCTTTATACATTTTTAACATATTGACAATATAGTGCTGCCCATGCCCACTTTATATGTCATGGTAAAAGTTAAAGGGATAGTTTGGAGGTTCTGAAGTGGGGTTTAATGCGGTTGTACTTATCTGTAGTCAGTGTATTACCTACAGTAGGAGAAGCAGAGAAGAGTTACCAGACAGAAGCTTAGCAATGTTAGCCACCTGAAAGAAAGGCCCGCCAATAAAAATCAATATCAGTTTAAGTGTACACTATATTTACTGTATATATGTACATGTATGTGCCTAATGTCCCGGGTTGGCAATCCCCTAGACAGCAGACTGCCTATCATCACAGCTAACTATTTCTTTGACTTTCAACTGATGTTATCACAGTAATCTAGATGTACAGAAGCATAATCCGTGTTCTCACAGACATTGCTGTGCTGGAAGTTGGACGTCACATAATTGTTGGACATCACATAATTGTCGTAACCACTTGGGATAACAACGTTCCTCCAAAAGGCACCACCACACAATAACAAATATCCCAATAGAGAAGAGAAGATGCGTGTTGGAAAATAAAGACTTGACATGTCTTTGATAACCACTTTCATAATTGTGCTATTGCTAATAACCTTATACAGGGCTGTCACTTTATTTAAAGCTCACAAATTTATGCTTTTGCAGTCATTTAAAAGACATTATTCCATTTCAGAACCATTACATGTATAATTTATGAGACGACACGCACATACTCCATTATGAAGCAGACGATGAGAGTTTTGTGTCTTTTAAAATGCTATAGTTACGGTAGCTACAATATGCTGTGTAACCCAGGACTCACATTCGTCTTTCAAACCCTGTTGTCACTTTGGCGTGGGCGTATAAAGCATTATGAATGCTGAACTTATAATGCATTATGTCCACCACTCATAATAATGTATAAACCCTGCTTTAAGTTGTCGTGCATGAGCATAAAGTTTTATAAAGCCTCATAGAGGTGTTATAATGTCTTATGAATGTGCTTATAATGCATTATAGACTTGACCTTCATATAAAGTGTTACCAAACGTACTTTTTATTTTATAGCACATATTCAATGCATTCATCACGTGCTTTAACGTGTTGGAAGATTGAGTTTGAGCCAGCAGAGCGCATTGCAAAACATCTCCACTGCAGAGATTCCAATGGAGATCAATGTATACAACACTTTAATTGTGTTAATACAAACAGTGAGATGGAGGCTCATCATGGCTGTAAAGGATTAAATCAACACTGAATCACCTAAGGCAGAAAACTATTACACTGCTCTCTGTGGGCTAAAACTTTAAAACTTTTAAGTGTGTTAGACTTTTGTCCACCCACCAATGAGTGATGTCACAACTGGTGTTTTCCATTAGCTGGCAAAATACCTGCTTCATCATCACTCATTGGGGTGTGATCCAAAATGCAACATGCTTTTAAGTTTCAGCCCATTAGGAGCAGTGCTCCAGCAGTGTACTACACTGTATGACTCACAGTTAAATTACCTTTACCTTTCCACATAAAAGTGAACAAAGAAGGTGGAGGAGGACCATGAAAGGAAAGTGAAAGAGAGACCTTATAGTATAGTGACAGCAAGTCAATATAGGGTGATGAAGTGCAAACCAGACCAATACAGGGCAGTATGATGGCGTAAACTGACATATGTGTGAGTTTGATTAAGTTTGGGACCCTACTTCCAAAGAGAGGGGCAGCTGTGTAACAAGATATGATTATATTAACTTGCTTTAGCCAAGCAATCGGAAGAGGTTGGCCTCACACAGGACACAATATGTAACACAGACCACATGCACAAACACACCGACGCATTATGGACACACCGATACAGAGAAAACAGCAAAGTAATATTTCTGCAGAAGGAAGTTAAGAGACTGTAGAAACAGAGGGGCACTTTATAAAAGCGACATGGATGTTTCTAGTCTAATGTTAGAGTTAATGGACTGGAAAGAGAGAGGGCGAACAGACAGAAAGACGTAAAATAAGACTGATGTGTCACCAGCATAAAGATGCATAAGATACATGTGCATGTGTTTCTGTAATAACAGACATGACAGCAGTTTCATAGAACTACTACTGCCCTAAAAAGGCACAACGCAGTATCTTCATTTTGGTCAAAATTGAGTCATAACCTGTATCTGACTTCCTGACATCTGTTTTATTATAAATGTGCTGCCAAAGGCAGGAGTCATTTCTGCTCATTTTCAGCTTTTTACATTTAAAGTAACAACAAAACTGACCTAAAAACTGAGCCAAAACGCAATATGTTCACCTTGGCTGAGTAGTTACTGCATTCTGGCTATATATTACTGCCCAGGCTGCAGTTACTGCACTCTGGCAATGTGTGTGATGTAGGACAAAAGACGGCTACTTGCTATATACTCAACTAGACAGACAGAAAGGTTATTTTTTTACTGGTATTATTGATTGCTTTGTTGATCCTTACCAAAATTAGAATCATAGAAGAGGATGAACTTCTGCCAGCTGTACTCAGACACCACTTGCATGATGACGTCATTGAGATAGACGGGTGGGCGGACCATGAGGGTGTAGTCATCTGCTCCAGGGAGGCGACCGGTTGGTGGGCAGGCGGAGCGAGGTGTTCCTGCTGGGGAGCGCTGGATAAAGAGGTGGGGGATGTGCATGGCATCGGACAGAGTCTGAAGGCTGCCCGCAGACATGCAGCTGATTGAACTAACCAGAGCCAGGATACCACGGTTCATCAGCTCACAGGCTGGATGGAGGGAAGCAAAGGGAGGCAGCAGAGAAAGAAGAAGGGAAGAAGAAGAAGAAGGAAAAACAAAAGAGGAACGTGTTATTTTTCAAAGCAAGGTGAAGAATCTCCAGTGGTAAACACATATGTTACGACTGTAGGCGATACCAAAGCACAGTTTTGATCACAGTAATTATTGTTGGCAAGAGTGCACCAAGGCAAATGATTCTTATTCTACAGGTCACCACACTGCAGCCCCAACCAAAGCACATTTTTAGTGAGTGCTTGTTTTCATATGCATTGGATATTTGTTTTTGAGGACCAAGGATGTTACTGTCATACACAACATGCACTGTGGTGACTAGAAACACATGCATGAAAACAGAGAAGGAAAAACAGGTAAATAGGTAAAGGTATATGGCAGCACAGCGGGACCGTATTGTGGGCTCCATGTAAAAACCCACTCTCACACAAAAATACACTTTTTCTTCTACACTCGTCTATTGTTGGTAAATAACAGGCAAGAATCCAAGAACCTGAACCACTCTCATTTCAAGCTGACAAATAGAGCACTGTGAGTCATTATACCAACAGATGGAGACATGGACATGACAAAAGTACATCTCAAGACGAGGGGATTACGTGTCACATTCCTATACAATTCAAGAGTCTGTCAGTACTTGTATTATGCTATTTTGACTGACGAACACATGAGAAGTGTGTGATATGGCTGCATCACCTGAACACTTGGTGCAGAGCATGCTTTGCTTTCTTTGTTATCTAATATTACTGAATTAGAGTCAGCGCACAATGACTGATGCTTCCACGGACCCTGTAACCTCCGCTTCCAATTTTCCGTACTGTCAAAAGCAACTGTCTGCTGCCAGCTAAGTTAAGTCAAGTCTTCAGCCTGGAGTCGTGTCAATGTCCAGGTTATTGATGACATCCAGGCTGCTTCATGAAGAATAATGCAATATAAAGCAGTGCGTTGAAGAACACGATTATAATATGCTCCTATAAGAAAGTGTGTAGTATTATAAAAGTTTAAAAGATGCCCTCCTTGCCGGAGAGACTTTTCACCATTACCCAGTTTTTCTGTGCTCTCCCGTCTAAATGCTTCTCAGCTCTGAGACACTATCTGTGCTTTATTCATCTCCCTTCCACTTTTCATCCTTCAGAGACCTCTAGTGCTGTCAAAAACACCTCTACCTCCTACCCTCTCAACCCACTCCCCTGTTATCTCCCCTCTTGTCCAAAACAGCCCCTCTGAGTGCTTACCTTTCAGCCCCAATCATTTCAAAGCTGCAGTCTTGCAGTGATTTTCATTTTAGTTGCCTTACAGCGCCACTGAATGTTGTACACTGTCCTCAATTTGGAGTCATCTGCCTTCCTCTTCCACCTACTTTCTAACATCTCTCTTCAGCACCTTTTCTGTTCCACCCACCAATCATTTTCTTCTTTACCCAGCAGACGTTTTCTCCCTCATCTTTTGTTATCCTTCATGGCAACACAAACAGCTACATATCCTCCGGCCTTCCCCCCCTCCAGCCATCATTTGATTCATCAACTCTTTAATACTCGATTTTTTTGCCTCCCTCAACTTTTACCTACATGGCCACTCACATTTTGCCCTTATGTCCTTTCTCCCTTTTTCTCAGTCCGTCATCCATCTTATTTCATCCCTCTCTTCTGCTCCTATGCTGATCCTCCCTGTGCCCTTCACAGTGTGCTAAGCACCAGACTTAGGTGTTTATTTCACTTCTAGCTGACTAAAACCCTGTCACAGAAACACTGGGTGAAAGAAAAAGTGGTGGAAAAAAAGTTTAAAGGCATTACAGTGAACACACACACACACACAGACACAGACACACACACACACACACACAGCGCTTTGGTAATGTACAGTGGCAAGAAAGCACAATCTAAACCACACAGTCAGCCTGTATAATGTCACACGCGCTAATCTGTCGACACTGCAAAAATAAAGCCGGAGAAAGAAAGAAGAAAGAAAGTTTCCAGAAAGAAAAGCTTGAGGAGACAGATTCATAGTGCTGAGAAAAGCAGAATAATACATTGTGTGTGCATATGTGTGAGGACGAGAGAACATAAGAGCCATACAATATTACAATGTCTACAGTGTCAAACGGTTGGCACAAAAACAACTTCATAAGTTGGGTTTCAATGTGGTTTGTGAGGATGAATTCTCCACGCAAGTGTGTTTGTCTGCGTATTAATGATGCGCAACATGGCGTCTGCTTAATTGCTTTCGTCGTTTAATCACATCGTTCAAGCATTACTGATTTTGATACATGACTTTTAAGATGTATAAGTCACTCTGAAAACTAAATTCATTCCTATGTTCAAGACACTTTAATTGTGTTGAACAGTCTGCGTTTTTAAACAGAAAAGCTTAAGGTACAAGATAAAACACTTTCTGGTCCATTCAAAAAGCCACAGTTTATGAGGTAAATTAGTTACAGTTGTCACTCAAGTCTTTTGCAGTTTCATGATGTAAATCTAAGTTGGAGGCAATAGCTATAAATATTTGAACATAAAACCCATTCTGTAATTAATTGGCAATACATTGTTAGAAAAGATTTTCCTTTTTAGCAATAGCTAAAGGGTTATTTCAGGCAACCATTTCCTCATGCATTGATGTAGATGATTAATGAGTGGAAGCTAAAGCTCTTTCAATCTCACTGCCCATTGTGCAAGTCCACATTTTGAGGAATTAATTAAAGTGTAACAATATATGATTAAACTCCACTAAGTCTCAGCATACTGCTTAGTCATGGCCATTATTCTTCAAACCAAAGAGCCCAGGATTCATCTTCTTTCTACTATCACCTTCATTTCTGAGCAGAAGTACGCCTGTGGGTGTGTGTGGGAAGGTACACCTGGTGTGAATGCATTGTGTACCTGTGTACGTGAGTCTGCAGCCTCTGAATATTTGAGCTGAATAACACAGTCATGTATCATAAGCTACTTTACCCCGATTCCACTTGCCTATTATAGCAGTCATGCTAACTAACGCTTTAGCAGTCTTGCTCTAGTCTAGCTATAGCGCATTAGCTTAGCATCATCAAGGCTTCGGCTAATGGAAGGCTTGGCTAATCCTCTACTTATTAGGGTGCTTTGGAGAATTAGTGCCCTCATCCCCTCTACATCACACACTCTTAAGTCTGCAGGGGGCTTCTAAGCACCAGGCTCATTAATGCTCTTTGCTAATGACTTAAAGGGCCCGTTGCGTTAACTCAGCCCAATGTTACATCACTCTGAGGTAGGCGACTGTTAAAGCTGAGTGAGCAGCAAAATATGTTACTTTGAAGAGTTTGACAGTACCGAGGAGAAACACACTTTGCTTACATTATGAAAGTTGATTAATAATTTGAAAGTTCTGCCCGAGTGAGCATGAGTTCAATGTTAAGCTGTACAGATGGATATTGTTTCCTTTCACCTTGCCAACACTTTTAAGAACGACCGCTGCGTACAATGACTGTGGTTGGAGCACAGAACCAGATCTGGGCTACAGAACGAGAGGTGTGTAGGTGGTATAAAAACAAATACAAAATATCGCATTTTTGGAGTTTTTCACCTGCCATCCTGAACCATAACCGCCTACTAAACAACACTCACACACCAGCAGCATCCTCGCCGGCCCACACACCAGCACACTCACACATTTAAACCCACGCTGTACATGAGCAGTATACTGACTCATTACAAAACATTCCGGGATCTATCTCGCTAAAGCAGGTGAGACCTGTCAAACAGTGATGAGGAGGTGTTCATTTGAAGAATATACATGTCAGTCATACAAACACACATGTACACGTCCAAGAGTTCAAGCTGTAATCCACAGGGATTACTGTGGGACTCATCTACTATCTGCTCTGTGTCCATTCATTCATGTTGCCGGCAGGTCATCATGCCCTGAATGGAATTCCATCTCTTCATCACACAACTCGCAGACTGAAAACCCACCTGTTTCCACTGCACCTCGGCCAACGAGGAAAAAAAAAGAAAAGAATTTCAGCTCTATTTTGCATTTATTGGTTGTCTTATTTGAAACTAATGGTTGAATTTGTATTCTATTGTTTCTGTATGTCGGACTTACTTTTTGGTTTGGCTTATTTGAAGCTATTGTTTGCACTTGTATGATTATACCTATTTGAAGCTAATGTACTTGCAGGATTCTCTCTGTTGGAGTCGAATCCTCATGATTGTTTGCACTTATTTTAAGTCGCTTTGGACAAGAGCGTCTGCTAAATGAACTGTAAATTAACTGTAAAACTCTTTGGGAAGTCAACAACTTGTAAAATGTGATAAATAAATTGCTTTTATCTATATTTAAAGCATTTTGAACCGCTGCCTCATCCCGGCCTTGTTTACGTTCACGTTTTACACATTCATACATAATGTCAGTGCGTATTGTACATGTGTTGTCTGCAACAGAGCATGTTATTGAGCTCTCTCTCCAGCTTGTCGGTTTGTCAGAAGAAATGGACTGCAAGCACTTCACCAGCACCCAGGTGTGACAGATTCTTCTCTCTATCTGTGCCTCTCCAAGCAGCTCTCCTCCCACAAAACACACACACACACACACACACACACACACACACACACACACAACGGACGCTTCATCACACTGATACCCAGTCCTCCAGTTTCTGTGGCCCAGTGACTGAGGATGGAAAGGAGACGAAAGAGAGAGAGGTAGGAAGCACCGAAATCAATATCTGAGGAAAACCAATAAAAGAGTGACTGTATGCCTAGACAATATAAAGACAATATAAGAGACTTAAGCAACACTTGAAATACCTGTTTTAAACAGAGTCAAACACATTACACACAATCTATAATTTAATATGCATCGAACTATCACTGCATGAGGCTCTGACTTGAAATCCCACCTACCCAACAATCTATAACTATATATATCTATAGCTATAACTGCAGTTTAAGATGAGGGTGGGTGATATGGATAACATCGCCATTTTCATAATCACAAAATGGGTTTCATTTTTGATAAATTCCATTCATCAAAATGGTGTAGAGAAACTAGAAGATTGTAAAAGCAGATTAGAAATGTCTGTTGCTTATCCCATGAGTTAAATACCTGACAGAAGACATTAATGCAGCCATCCCATAAATCCAATATCAAGCAGTCCTGCTTGTGTATTCACACATTGCCCACTACGGTCTAATGCAACCAGTGATATCAGAGTAAAGCTATCATGTATGTATGGTTTCAGATGATTAGCACATTGTTTACATTCCAGTTTAAATATGCATTGTCAATTTTCTGCAAGAAAATGCTTAGCAAATAGATATTTTCTATTTGTATCACCTGCTTTTTTTTTTTTTTTTCCAGGTGTAGCTGACAGGAACTGGGACGGCTCAATTTGTGAGAGAAGTACCCCGTTATGTAAAGCAATACGCTGAATGAAACGACATGGAGTATCTGCTGGCTGTAAGATGAATACGTAATCATAATAAAGTGTTTGGTTTCATCAGAAATCCACAGAGAGAGCGAGAGAGAGAGCGAGAGAGAGGGAGAGGGAGAGAGGGAGAGAGAGAGAGGAAGTCCGAGCGAGCACCCACAGCACCGTCATATAGCCAAGAGTGCATCTCCATGTCTAAAACTGTGTGTGAGCGTGCGCCTGTGTTTGTGTGGATGACCTACTTGTGTCTGTGTATTGTTTCATGTATTGTTCCAGATCCAAACTGCTGCCATCCATTGTGCCATACACAACTAGGACCTGAGTGGCAGAGAGAGATGCTTACACCGCTGCCGGCTGATAACATGCTCTGCACTGTACTCTGTGTGTGTCTGAGTGGACCGTTGGTTTGCTGGTATACACTCCTTGAGGGAATTAGCACTTGAATTAATGTGGTCACGGAGGTAGAATGAGCAAAAGATAACATGCCCTTTCCGACTGTATTTCTCTTGAAACGTATGACTGCGTGTTCTCTGACTCCTGGCACTTCCTGTTGCTGAAAATACCAGACCAATGATTTCTCGCAAACACAATCTGTTCTTATTCCTGCCCCCAGTATGCCTCCCCACCCTCTACCCTGTTCCCATTAACATTTAATGGACCCCCTTTGGTCCCTTCATCTTGTCACATTTAACATCATTTATTCCTAGCTAGCTCCAATCTTTGTGCCCTAGAGATGTATACATCCTCTCTTTCATCCAGCGTCTTTTTCTTTTTTTGTCTTCTTTGTAACTGTATGTGCCTCCTCTCCTCATTCCCTTCAACTGGCCCTCAATTCACTTTACCACTATAGTCATTCAGTTACTGCACTTACCGTTATCACACTCGCCAGATGAATGTCCCTTTCTGCTTTTTTTTTTTTTTTTCATTCCCCGTCTCTCTCTTTTTTCAATCCCCATCTCTCTCTTTCCCTGTCTCTCTTTTTTTCTGTTTATTGTCAACCTTCACTCCGCCACACTCTCTACTTGCCTTTCTCTGTTCCTTTTTCTCCTAAATAGCCCTTTTATTCACCCCACTCGTCTTTCTACCTCATCCATATTTTGTATTCCTTCCCTCCACGAGTCCCTTCCTGTATTAAACATGAGTCAACGGTAGGCTTGTCACGGGAGCCGCGGCTACACGGTGTTCGTGCATATACCAATTACAGTACTTGCACATAAAAAATGAAACTCACCTAGTTCATTTTTGTGTATCAGCGCCTGCGTTCATCACATAAAAACGAAACCCTCTTATTTGAATGCAACAATACTGCCGGACGACGGACATTACAATTATCAACCGGAGAGGCCAGCAGGCACACAGCCATCCAACGTTAAAGGTCAAAGTAAACACTGAATATGTTTTCTTGTAAAATGTCGGGTGTAATCGGTAACACCGGTGTTGTCACAAGTTCATTAACCGCTGGGAAAATTTCACCACTATGGCATCGCTAATCAACAGTTTCCCTGGTTTGTCACTTCCTGTGTTGTTCTGCCTCCTCTCCACGCCCAGCTCTCTACTTCCTCCACCCTTTGCCACCAAACCAGACTGAACTTAATCCTTTACTTCATTACCTGAGATTGGTGCGCACCGAAGATCATTGTGGGCTAGTTCATTTTTCTCCTTCCCTCCGTCCATCCATTCATCCGTCCATCAACTCAATTGTTTGCCAAATCCAATTAAACTGTACCATGTGCACTTTACCTCTAGCGCCTACTTCATTCTCTCTTAATATTCTGCCCATCCCCTTTAATCATCTCTCCACCCACACCCTCCTTCCCTTATCTTTTGCTTTAAAATTGTATACAGTTGGAGAAAATCTGTACTGTACGAGCATGTTATCAAAGTGCTCGTGACAGTGTTTGATTGGCAGGTATCCCTTCATATGCACGACCTCTCTTCCACTTTTATCTGTTCTTCTTATCGCCTTTGCTTCCCTTTGTTTCCCTCCATACGAAAAGTTTCTGTTACACATTTAAGGCAGTTTTCACACCAAATCTAAACTGATTTCCATCCAAAAAGAAAGGGGGAAAAACGGCGCAGATTTTATGCCATTTATCTTTGACACTAAGTCTGTTGTGAATATGTAAAGAAAAGATCTGCACAGCAAAAAAGCATAGAGGACTATCTCCTTCTGTACTGCGAGAAACTCTATAGCCTTCATGTAATTGTATGCATTTTTTCTCTTCTGCTACATGCCCACCTTAAGTATTATGTAGGCCTCCTTTTCTTCTGACGCTGTTAACATATTGTGCACACCCACTGTCCATATTCTCCAGGTTGGCAACAGTGTGTTTCCTCTCGGTTTTCTGCTATCCTCTTTGCCAGTCTAAAAAAAGGATCAGGCTTGGTGTGAAAGGCCTTGCATCTTTATCCTCTTTCTGATATCTCGTTTTCTTGTGTCCTTCGGCTACTGCTGCCTCCATTCACCCTCAATCCATTCAAAGATACAGCCGCTGTATATATTTGTGTCCGAGGTCTATCCGTTGTAAAGTCGAGGAGATGAACGTGTCCCCCGAGAAAATCCACAGCTCTTTTGTTTACAGCCCTGGGGTATTTGCCAGCTACATATTACTTCACCGTGATAGGTCTATGCTCTTCTCCTTCTCTCCTCGTTAAGTTTTGTGATGCTTCATTGATCGATTCTCAAAAACTGGCCGTTTATAATTTATTTTATTTACTTAATTAGTTTACCTAAAGAATCCTGCAAGCACTTTTATTTTGATTTTTCTTTTTTACTGATAAATGCAAATGTTAATTCCTTTTCTCATATTGCACAAACACACATAGCAGTGGTGTTGGTTGTATCAGGGACTGTGACAAATGCGAACGCAAATCCTGCTGTTGTGCATAAATATCGCACTATGTCGCCTCGTTTACAGTATCGCAGTAGCCAACACACGGCCCTACTCTACACTTGCACTTGTTTTTTTCATTTTCCTTTCTCCATTTTCAGTGGGATTTCTTGCCTCGTCACAGATTCTTATGTGAACCAGTGAGAGCCATTTTCCAAAATGACAAAAACACATGCACACAGCATGTTATTCTGCGTGTATATACAAATTGACTGTTGCCCAACCCCAGTCTCTCTCTGTCTCTCGCTATCTTTTTCATATTCTCCTTGTCAGCTAGGGTAATGACCCATTTGTCAATGCTTTAATCATATTACGAAAATGGATTGGTTGTTGTTCACTGCTAATGGCTCGGTGTGTCTCTGTTTTCATTGCCTGTGTACACAGCAGATGTCATATTTTCCCACTTGGTGTCTCAAAAGTGAATTGCACACAGGTGTTTGTGTGCATGTGGGATGCATGCATTATTGTTTGTCAATGTGCTTTCATGCCTGTGCATATACACATTATCATCAGAGATTGAGATACTGAATATCATTAGCAAGAGATACTATGGGGCAGTGAGCTGATTATATTTTTATACAATTAAATGTGATGAGTGAAATGTCTCAGCTCGTGACACTTACCACAGAGACTGGCTGGTTGATTGTCCTCCATCATGAAAGTGTGGAAGACACTAAGGATAATCTGGAGCTATTCATCCCTCCATTAAACATTAGATCTGTGATCAGATTTTGACAAAATGTGTGAGGGTGTTGCTCCTCAATCACCACAATCTGTCACTGTACACACTGCAGTGATGATGCCTGATATGATGGGCTGGGGTATGCGTGTGTACCAACGAAGGACTGTATTATTCATGGGAAACAACATGTGCTGATGTCTGAGGCTGGATGTGCGTCTGTGTGGTGTTCATCATTCGTATTAACGGAGAACTGGTGATTTTGATATAACACATGAGTGTCATATAATAAACAGAACATTTAGCAGTTAAAGGTATTCCCGACTGCTATAGTGCATTTTCCTCCGTCTGAGACAGCACCATGTTGAGTGATGAACCAACTTAATTAGCTACAGCTGTATACAACGATTTGGAAGAGAGAGAGAGGGAAGAAATGGATCGACTGAGACATGGTGAGGAAGAAGACGAAGAAAAGGAACTTTTTTTTGGTCTATAGAGAGTAAGTTGGGGATATGCATTTCAGAAGGGAAGTGGAAAGGGAGACTGTAAAGAGGGACAGAGAGAATCTTTTATCTATGTATTGCTCTAAAAAATGAAGAAGTATAAAAGCCTGTGGAGACAGACGCAGACAAATGCAAATCAGCGGGCAGGACAGGGAGAGGGTGGAGGTAACAAGAGATGGATGAATTATGGAGAGAATGTGGGAAACTCCATAATTATACATGACTCTATCAGAGTTACTTTGATGAGAAAGAAAGTGCCAACTCCCTCACTGACAGCGGTGGGCACGGAGTGAGAAACAATAGAGAGCAGTTGACATGCATGTAATGTAATGTTAGAGGAATTAACTACAATGTATTATTTCAATAATTTAAGCAGAAAAATGCTTTCAGAAGGAAGAGATCACAATTTAATTCTCTTTACGTCTCTTATGATTACTTTGGAAACATACTCAGTACAATGACTTATATACTGTAGTTCAGAACATTTTAGGTACTTTTACTTTACTTGAGTATTTCCATTTTATGCTACTTTATACTTCTTTTCCACTGCATTTTGGTAGACATTATTACTATTTACTCCACTACACTTATTTGACACCTAAATTAATAGTTACTTTGCAGATTCAGATTGTTAATACAAATATAAGTCTCAGACTAATAATTTATGATGCAATATTATTGATTAAGATATGCAGCAGTATATAAAGTAGTAGACATTAGCTCCACCTTTACCAGCTGCAACATTAGCGATGCTCACTCAATAATGCATCGCTAATTATCCAGTGGATATTATATGCACCTACATAATGAGTACTTTTCCTTAAGTATATTTTGGTGCTTATACTTTTAAACTTTTACTGGAGTAAGATTTTGAATGCACCAATTCAAACAGAGTATTTTTTCCCTGTGGTATCGCCACTTTTTGTTTTTAATGTTTGCTAATTTCCCTTACTTCTCAAAGTCATACATACAATATTGGCATTAAAAAATAGTGTGCTTCATTATCCACACCCCTTTTATGGATAAATAAACTCATGTACATGTATTCGTACAAGAACACACACACACACACACACACACACACACACACACACACACACACA
>CALSCE010010657.1:20553821-20574138 GCA_943593645.1 Bovichtus variegatus | reverse complement strand
CTACCCTGGGCACATGTTGCTGCAGTTAATTCATGTATGCTGTTGTTTTTAATTGAAAAAGAAGGAACTCAAAAGAACTTGTAAGCAATGAGGTGAGTTTGTTGGGATATGATGCACACACACACACACACACACACACACACACACACACAGACACAGACAAAGTTAATGTATGCATCCAGCTGCCCATGGCTGCTTGTATCAAATTCCAAATTCTGGTGCTGGCAGACAAGACTGTGAAGGGATCTGTAGCCTCTTCCCTCCAGGCAGCTCTCCAGCGATACATGCCAGCCAGTGTCTTGTGTTCTGCCACTACAGACCTATCCTTTTCAACCTTTCCTTGTGCTGGGCTGGTAAGCGCTTCACACGGTTTCAACTATTCTCTCCTGTCTCTCTAATGGTGCAATGACCTTCCAAAATTGAAGCTCGTCGCCATCTTCCCCAACAAGGTGTAAAACTGTTTTAAGGAATATCTTGCAACACCCTTGTCAGAATAATTAATAAAGTCTTTCCTCTACTCACTCTAATTATTGTTTGAAAAAAACATTATGTTCAGGCATTCTGTGTTTTTTCCTCACTCTTACATGATTGCTTTTTGGTTATATGACAAAGGCACAATAACCATGACCTTTCCTGTCCTATAAAGGTAATCTATACAGCGCGTAATGTTGCATTTACTGAGGGAATGTTCAAATGCATCAGCTTAACACATAAAAGCTAATGTGAATGTGGCCTGAGTCTCACATGTGTGAATGTAATAATTGCCTAAAGGAATGTAACTGTGGAAGTAAATAATGTATTTAGTAAACTATTTGAATCTACAGTCACATATTTTAGTTACAGTTTCACCTGTAACAAGTGCGTTCACAGTAAAACATATGCAGTCTTGGGTTTAAGAGCAGCACAAACATTTTAAGTGAGGCTGTGATGGGTATCCAAGCATTATCTTCCTGCAACTGACTTCCTATCGTTCACTGGTAAAGTGAAAGAATTGTTTCATTAACAATAAGTGCAACAGCCGCTATGCTGTTCTCCTTCGGCTTTGAGTGTGTTTTGGGACGTGGGTGGATGAAAATAAAACTCACAATAAAACGTGGCCATCCTAAAGCTGTGAAGTGGCCCTTCTCTCCAATGGGATACTTCATTTCTAACACTATTGTTGTTAAGTCCTGACTTCACAGTGAAATGGCGGAAGTTGTATTCGACAATAAATCAGCGTTTTACCCACAGTTTGGGAGCACGGGAGCCTCCGATCTGCAACAAACCCCATGCGACTTCAAAGAACTGTGTGTACTGTGTGTATGAATATTCCACCTGACAGGTGGCGGTACACTGAGAAACAGATCCCTGAAGGACATTTTGCAACTTTGTACATACGTGTAAGTACGTTAGTGTGCACACGTGCATGTGTGGGAGAGCGGAGGAGGGTCAGGGCACTTGTTGCAACTCTGGAGCCGCATACACCAACACCATCCAAATGAACAAGTGAACATAAGTGTGTGGGTAGCAAGCTTGCAGTAACTGAAAGTCACCATCAGCTAGAAAACACAGCCAGTGTTCAGAACTCAGAGATAATGTTGAGTACCATAATAATGCATAATTAATTAATTGTTGCCTTCGTAAAAAAGTATATGTGATAATTCATCAAGTGCTAATGGACAGTTTCCAATTTAAAATCTATTATGTTAGCTGCACAGTCAACAGCTGACACTGCTGACCACATTTAAACGTATGGAAAAGTAGAAGAGCAAACTGTACCTTATAGACCTGTTATACTTTAGTTTTATTAAAACAAAAGCTGCTTAAATAACACCATGTTTAATAAGAATCTGTAAAATCAGCTATGTCTAAGTAGCATTGAGCCAGTTTTAAAAATGTTAATTAATGTTGACTTTTAAGCTTTAAAGAATTATTTTTAATCAAACAATGAAAATAAGGCAGCTCTCCCAAACCGCCTTGGTACAGAAGGTACAACCTGAGTCCACTTGAATCCACAGACTGTAGGCACCATATGTTCTCTTTGGTACTTGTGATAAAAGCCTTCTCAAGTGGCACCTATGAGAGATCACAAGGACCATACGGTGAAAAGGTTATTTGGGGTTATAACATTACTCAACCTGCCCATGGAAAATGAAAGGGCCTTGAAGTGCTTGTGTCTGGCTAAAGGCTACATTCACTATTTTTTTTATTTTACAGAAGCGCCAGGTGAAGGGAGAGAGGGCTGGAGAGGGGAGGGAAAGAAAAATGTGTGTGTGTGCGAGAAAAATCAAAAAAAGAGGGATATTAATGCAGCCTGACACGTATAAGGTTAAGGCAGAGGGAGAGATGCACACACATCGAGATACAAAGAGACAGAGAAAGAGGGAGAGAAGAGCAGAGACAGTGAAAGAGACAGCGGGGAGACAAATAAAAGATTAAAGAGCAGCAGTATCTCAGTAATGACAGATACAGCAGAGAGAGAAAGCGATTCATGTTTTCTCTGATGCATTCCAATTGTATTTGGACACTGTCGATATGACATTCATGCCAAAAAAGCATATTGAATTGAACTGAATCGTCCCAGGTCTGGCAGACGGGCAGCATCGCAACTCCCCAGGTCTCCGCACACAAATCATTAGCAGACACGGACGACTGCTCTGGATGTGTTCTTTAAAAGAGCAGCGTACCACAATGTGTGTTTGCGTTTCTATACATTTCATTGCACGTGTACATGATGGTGCCCATGTTTGAATTGCGGCGTCTCTCTGTGTGTGATCACTGTGAAATCCATCAGAGAAGAGACGGCGTGCACACGTCTTCTCCACTGCACCACGATGCCTTTCTAAACTGCAATTGAACTGGATATGTGAAGTAATACAAACTATAAACATGCCGTGTGCCGTCAGAGACTGGTACACAGCATACGCACACTGTGCACATACCCAGTGTCCCAGAAAACTAAATTAAGAAAAATATACAAAAGTTAGACCACAGCCTATCACTTTCGCTATGTCTCTCCGCCTTTCTATCTCTATCTCTCGCTCTCTCTCTCTCCCCTGGCAGCATGCTTGATAACTTTTATGTTGCTGTAAGAAGAATGAACGAGCTAAGAGGAAGGGAAAAGCGTGTGGGCGGGTGTGTGTTCGCTCAGTTCTGTCGTGTAAATGTTTGTGCCACCGCATGCCTGCTCGCAGATCCTTCTTTTATGCGAGTGTGTTTGTGTTTCTCCAAACATATACTGTACACACTGTGCACATGGTGTGTGTGCGAGTCTGCGTGTGTGCGCCATATGACAGATGGCAGGCCCCCTGTGAAGACCTAGAGAGAAGAGAGGAGCAAGAAACTGATGTGTTTCAAGTTGAAAAGCAACAGCAGAATCTGTACAAAGTGCTCCGTAAAGCCCCTCTGCTGTCAGGCTGTTGATCCATAATTGAATGAGCAAGTGTTTATAGCCAATCACGCAGCATGAAAACAGTAACAAACAGACATGCTTTCTGTTTTTTGGGTCCTTGACTTCTACTTGTGTTTGATAAATATCCATTTTCATTAAAGTAGCAGTCAGCTTTAATGATTTAAGCTTTAATGATCACTATACTGTAATAGCTGTCGGCCTGTTGAAAGGCTTGCACACATCAAGTCTGTCGAGGCCTTTAGCCTCTTTCCACTCTGTATTCTCTGTCTGCTGGAAGAGCGCTGAATTGTTCAATAGCACATGTCATTCAGAGTGAAATAAGTGGGGTTTGGAGGGTGTTTCTGTGTGTGTGTGTGTGTGTGTGTGTGTGTGTGTGTGTGTGTGTGTGTGCCAGGATTAGGCAGATTGTCACTGGAGGAAATCGGTGGGAACATGTGTTGTGTACAACAGGGTTTGTACCATTGTGGTGAACTTTAATGGCTTGCGATAATGGTCATGTTGGTGGGAAAGTTTAAATAAATGTGGTCAGCTAACATTTTTGTGCAGCTGAGCAATGCCTTGTAAACCTTTGTTCAATTTCAGCCTGCTGTAACAAAAGGGCTGCATGTGTGTGGGTGTCTAAAGTATTCTAAAGTATTCTAAAGCATGCAAAGCAATTAGTGGATTATGTATTAGTGTTCACAAACGTACCTTGTATATCTATGTGCTTGTTAGTGTGTGTGTGTGTGTGTGTGTGTCTTGACTGCCTGTGCATAGTTTGGGGAAACTGTTAATTGCATTGAGTGAGTGTGTTTGTGTGGGAGAGAGACAGAGAGTAAGAAATAGAGAATCAATGAGAAGGAGAGTGTGCAGAATATATTCCCCAATTAAATGGAAGATTGTGTTATTTGTCATGAATTATACCAGTACCAGCAGCACAGTCTACATCAGAATTGCACATAGATGCAGTCAGCTATGTGCAATTATGAGTGATCATGCGAGTGATGAATTAGGTTACATATGTGCAGTCACCATCTTTGGCTTGGTATCTGGATGTTCTCAGCTAGTGCAAGAAGTTACTTGTGCGTGCTAAAGAAATGCTAATTTCACTCATTTCGTGGTGATGTGTGCAAACAATATAGTGTGTGTGCAGTTTTTCATTTTTTGGTCATATTAGCTTGTTTCTTTATGTAGCTGCACCTATTTCAGTGATAAGTGTCACACAAATGTTGCACTTCAACATACCTCTGAGAATTGTTCTTGACTGTGGTACCTGGACAACTAAGGAAACTCACAATTAGCAACTTTTATACAATCTGAAAAAGTGTAGTGTGTAATGTAGTGTGAATATGTAGCAGGTGCTTGTGCATGTCAACACTGACACACTGCTACTTGTTCTTTCTTTTGTCTAAAGATTGCAGCAGTGACATCAAATGGTTCCTACAAAAAAAGGTCTATAATGGTATTGTTACTGTACGTACGTACTCTCCTGAAAAGTTTAAATATTTGAAATTTCCAGGTAAAAAACATCATCTCTTTCTGTTTTGTCTCAGAAGGCATCCATTAGCACCATCCAATATTTTTTCCTTGAAAAAAACAAAACCAGGAGGATAAAAAACTCAACATTTCAATGAAGGGAAAAAGAGAGGAGCAAGAGAGGCGTGGCGGGTAACACAAGGTTGGCGTCTAGAACGGAGTGCGTGTAGCCGATACGGCTTTGTCACTCCCTCTGCTGCAACTCTGTCCCCCACTCCGTATCAAAACCTTTTATTTTTACAGAATAGGAAGGCGGTATAACACTGCAACAGTCCCGCCTTGAACTGGCTGTGTGAGAGGGGCTATAGTTTAAGTTATTAACTTCTATTGAACCGTTAATACTCCACTTTTCAATAATAACACCCACAGGTTTGGGTTTTAACGGACTGATGCAGTACTTGTTCTTTAGATAACAGTAACTAGGAACAACAATAGGACATGCAAACTGCTCCAACACAATGACAACAATAACAGCTTTTAGTGCCACAAACAGCCTGGTAAATGGGACAAGAGGGGGACTACCACCGAGTCAGACAGCGAGACACTCACACGGGCGCTCGTACACGCAGACACACAAACACGCACATACACATGCCAATTAGTGACAAACATTGTAATTGCATCTCATAAGGATAGCAAAGACTCATTAAAAATGAAATGAAAAAAGAAAAAGCCTACATCCGCCATACTGTGTATTAACAGAGAATAACAAATGTATTTTTTTGGTGCTTCATTTCTTAAAAACTAATTTGAATGTGATGTGTTTACCAAAACATTGATTGCTTTAATGAGCAGCGCATTGTTAAGTGGTTGTTAGTGTGACAGCCGATGGAAAGTAATTGACTTTGAGGCTAAAACTTTGATTGGAAATGTTGTCTTACTGGAACATCCCTCTGGCAGAACTGAAATGGGAAGTAAATCAGATTTTGGGGAAAGTTTATATTTCGTCTATGTACAGTGAAACTTTCTCTAGTTGATTTCCATGAAGTATTGTGGTGAATGGCTGTTGAGAAAAGAACCAACATGGCAATTGCCTGGGAAAATAGGAAGGGGAAATTGAATATTTTATCTTAATTTATTAATTACAAAGCAATTTACAAAACTAATCCCAAACGCCACCATTGCCCAATATTGGGTCCTTGACTGTTTAGACTTTCTAAACAAAAAGACATCACTGAGTGGTTATTTCCATGTCCGAGTTAAAGGGCTAAAATGCAATGCAGGCACAAACCTGTGTTTTCAAAAAACATGGACTGATGGAATATGATATCCACAAATTAAAAAAGTCAATTAAGGAGTACTGCAATTTCTAAAATAGTGGCTGAGACCTTTATTTATTTACCAACTGGTTAACACTTTGTATGAAGACCACATAGTGCATTATGAGGTCATTCATAGTGAATGTAATGCATTATAATGCTGTATGACTACACTCATAAGGCTTTATGATGCACTATATCAACATTAAACATTATAAATGTGACTTGTATTGAATTATAAGTTCAAGTGTCTTATGGATGGTGTGAAAACTAGAGGTTGACTGATGGGGCTTATATTACATTATCTGTTCATTGGTGTATTACGAAAGTATTATAATTCACTATGTATACCCTGTTTGTGTGTGTGTATGTGTGTGTGTGTCTGTGTGCATTCAAAGGTTGAACGGCTATAACTTACAAGTCAAGTCTCAGTCATTTCTTCTTTCATTAGTGTTAATTGCCTCACAATGTTGCTGGACGTGTTGCATATCCTTGTAAATCAATGAGCTTGATTACTACATCCTCAGCTACATCACACACATGCGCAAAACAGACACGCGCGCGGGCGCTTCCCATTTCGTGCGAGCCTGCGTCGTGAGCGCAGAATGCTGGAGCTCAGCGGAGGAAAGAGATGACAAGTGTGTAAGAGAGAGAAATGACATAGAAACAATGGAGGAGTGTAGGAGGGCAAGTTGGAAACAGAACAACAAGCACTGTGACATTGTAAAGAGACACAGAGGGAGATGTGATAGTTGCTCAGCTACGATGAGAGACACAACAACACGTGGCATGGCAATTATGAGCAAGAATCTGGAATAATTAAGACAAATTATCAAGAGAAAAGATGGTCAGAACCAGTGCTTTGCAGCGAAGCACGATTTGATGCAGAAACCTTCCCTCAGCAGACCTAAAAGCATCATTTAGATGTATTGTCATAGACAAAATATGTCTAACATAGTGATAAAAACCCAGTTATCCCTTTATTAATGATGTTTTATCTGTGTTTCATTTCATGTCACTTTATGATTGTCATGTTTACTGTCTGTAAGAATGATAATTCCATCTTTAATGTTCCCTCTGTCCAGTCTTCACTGTCAGTGAGCATCAAGGTGATTTTTCTTTCTTTTGCTCTTTCTTTTGTTGGTCATCAGTTGCACTTTTGTTTGCTGTAAATGCACGGTGATGGTCTGTGTGTTCATGTTGGCAGGTAACGTGAGAAACTAAAGATTTTTTGCCTCTCTGCTATGTTCAGTAAGCTCATCGAAGGCACAGTGCAGAGAAGATTTGACAGTTGTCTGAGGCGTTCTCACATGATTACCAGAACATAGCAATCACAAGCATAGAGAAATGCACCACAGTCTAAGCTTTAAAAAAAAAAAATCAACGGTGCCAAGAAGAACAAGAACAAATCCTGTTGGGGTAATGTACAAAACTAGAACCCCAGAACATACTCACAAATGTTCCTACAGAGGTTATGAATGAGAAGGGGTGACAGACAGATGACTTATCCCGTCTGTTTTGCAGTGAAGAGGGGATTTTGGGGAAAAAAAATTGGCTGAGATTCTGTTCGTCTATTGTTGCTTCACCTAAAAAGGCCTTTTTAGGTTAATTTATCGGATGCAGAAGTATCATTATTTCTCACACATGTATTTATGTGCGTGATTGTCTCTGAGTCTATGTCTGTAATGTCTTCTACTTGTGTCACGTGGTTCGGAGGAAGACACAATCGGCACAGACTGTGCTTTCAAGGAGACATCGTGATTAGTCACGCCAATATCTTCTACAAGCAGATTGTACACAGTATCACTGTGACTCGAGTCAATACGACGTGAAAGAGACACATTCTGGGCTTTTACAAATGTATTCACACGGAAGAACATGGAAACATATAAATAAATACACATCATATACCATGATCAGAACGACAACTAATCAGCACAGGCACACACACAAAAAAAGAAAAGAGTGGATAGAGTGTGTAGTGTATAGCAGCAGCTAGGTTTACTACACACTTACATCCATAACAGAGTGCTCAACGCTCGCATGCCCCTCCACTATCTGTGGCTGTGTAGCAACACATTTCCATTGCTATCTCTCTGACTTAAGGGCATAAACATCAAACATTGGCACGGGACCTAATCTACATAATCAGTCAAACTAAAATCCAAATGACTCATATGGCAATGAACAACAGCTTTTGAATCCCAATATACAATCAAAATGTATGATATACACTGTCATGCCTGCAAAACTTTGGCAGTTAACAGGTGCATTGCTGGGGATGACAGACAAATAACAATTTGTTTTTCCTGTTTATTGCTTCTGGGAATGGAGTGACCTCACATTTTCCAAAACGTTGGTTTACATTTAATCAGCTGCATTCATTTACAGCTAAAAGGGTCACAGTAGGTCGCTAATGGAACAGGGATCGTCTCCCTTGGGATAATTTTGGTGAACATTTTGCAGGGTATATGTTAATTCTGTAGAGTTTGTATGTTGTCCAAAATCATTGGCTATAATGTATTCTTTGTTTAACTTTTTCCCTCTTTGGCAAGCAGAGCTAAAGTAGTAAGACTGCAGAGTAACTTCTGGAAACATCACAAGTGTACGCAATACACGAGAAGACAGCAAGTTATCCACCCACTCTGGGAGGAAAGAAAACATAAATATAGGATTATTCTATTAGATTTGAATTAAGTTTTGTGTTAGATTGACTTTACTAGGATATAAGCGACATTTACAGCTTCAGAAGTTCACTTCATAGTAGCTCAGATCGTTAAAAGTACATTTTAAGTGCATGACATGAACTATTTGAACTTTAGGCAGTTTTGTTTTCTTCTTTTAAATGAAACGAAGGCTTTAGCACTTTAACATATTGCCTTAATGTTATGTATTTCAAGCACAGCAATATTTTATTTTTTTATTTTTTTGTAGTTTGAAACTTTAAAAGAGATAGCATAGTACATGTGATGCATATTATTCACAATATTTAGTTTTGTTTTATCATTTTGTCCTTGCTTCAAGCACCTTTCACTTGATATAAATACACGTTCCTTGTCCATATCGACATAGTAAATGTGGAGTGTGTGCATGCACATGCTGTTTGTGTTTTATGCGTGTATGTGCTGCAGATATTATAATTGTATGCCAGAGTACATTCACAAGTCACACTGAACAGAATCGACCGACACTTACTTTCCTAACTCATGCCTTTGCCTCTCTGACCCTTCCATTGTCTCTTCCTCTCTCTACCACACTGATTCTTCATCGTGTTTTCTCCCTCCTCTCTCTCTCATGCTGCAACTGTTGTCAGCTTCCCTCTCTTCCCACTCCCTAACACCTGTCTGCCCCCTCCCGAAATCTCTCCTCTACACTCTCCCTCCCACTCACTCCTCTCTCCTGCCCAGCTCTGTGCACACACCAGGCAGATGCTAAGGTTTAATGCTTTAATTTGGCTAGCTGTCAGCCCTTCAATCTCTTTGATACTTGTACACCTAGTCCCAACGAAGACACTGTGATCCAATTTGGGCAAGCTGGCATTCGCTCAGACACACAGGGGTTTGTGCGATGGCACAGTTTTTCCTCTGTGCTCTTTGAGTGTGTTGGCATGTTTGTTGGGGTGCATGTTTTTATTTATTTCACTCCATGTATGTGTGTAGCTGCGTTGGAGGGAGGGCAGAGACACAAATAGAGATTTGTCGTTTGGCAGCACAAAATGTCTGGTGCACAAACACACAAATGCAGATACTCGCACACTAAAAATACACATGTAATTACAGCTGGCAGTTTAGGAAGTGCAGTGTTTGAAATGTTTATCAGAGAAGCAAGCACAGCACGCAACATTTCACAAAAGGGGTTTGAACGCAGTGAACATACTCTTTTTCTTTCAAGAGGAATACTTTAGTAGGAAGAGATTCCAACAATGGCCAATCAATCAAACCGGCTCCTCTAATCGACTTTAAAAGTTGAGGACTACCCACCATCATACTGACAGTTTTCTAATCCAGTGGGTGACAAAGTAGGGTCCGGGGACCCACAGGGGTCCCTGAAGGTTCCCAGCAAACTATAAAATAAATCATTTATTTTCACCGTATGTCTGTCCATAAGTAACACAATGACAGAATGTAGGACTATTTTGGTTATGGGTTTCATAAACTTTCTGTAATAAAACATCTAAAAGCAAAACTCCCGTCAGATGTGGGACCCTGGGACATATTCTTATCAAACGATGGTCCCTCGACGTGAAACAGTATCCGCTGTTCTGATCGACCCAGAGGAGAGTGCAGGTCAACTTCTCAGAGAAAGTTTATGTTCTCCTCGAGGAAGTACACGGTCCCAAGGCGCAAGCGTATCAATATCAATATACTGTACAGTGTATAGCACTCCACTGTGAATGCAAAGCAGTCTACATTTTCTTCTAAGGACAGATAATGGCCATTTTAAAGTTTTAATATCATCTTAGGAGACAATGAAATCCCTGCCACTGTGTTACCACTTATTAATGATGCACAAAAGTTATTTTAGTGTAAAATGTTATCTGTGCAGCTACGTTGCAAAACTATAAAATGTGTCCTTTTTTGGTACTTTATATACATTTTAAAAATATAAATACAAATATAAGTCTATGCTTTATGAACTGTGCCTAAGCTTTTGTTTTATTTATTTTTTCCACTTTTTGTGCCGTTATGGCCTAGCCCTCACCTGTTCTATATTACAAAAATAAAAGAAAAGTATAAAAAAAAAAATGCAAATCTGAAAGCCTAACCATATTGCAGGTGTTGTTGAAATACCAGTTCATAAGATTGCAAGATAGAGGAGCTGGCATCCAATAAGAAAAGTGAATCAGTGCCTTCTTCAGGTGTCCTCGTAAACACCCATCTGTTCCAGTACAGTAATGGGCTGGTGTGCAGAAAAGCAAGAAACAAATGTTTACTTATTTTTAAAACGACACATGTTTGATTTTAATCAAAGTAGCCACAGTGGATAAGCATAAATGGAATGAAAAATTACCAGCAGCTCTGTGTGACTATTGAAAAAGAATCACCCATTAACCTAAATGAGTACAGATTGTGTCCTACTCATACTAAAAATTAGCTCTGATGTTCATTTAAAACACAGACAATGAGTTGTTAATGTGGCAAACTTAAGGCAAACCTAAATGAAATAAAATAGGTAATGTAATTTTGAATCATTATGTGCCCGTGATGACAATAACCCAGCACACCTGTGTTTGAGACTGTTGGCCAGGAAGTGCACACACAGCATCTGTGTTCACACACCCCAGAACAGGTGCAGGCAAACAATACAATTAAATACAATTAAACAAAAGTCTTGAAGGTCATTTAAAAAAGTTATCTTTAACAAATACTAATTGACCAAAGAAAGCCATGCCTTTCATTTTCTCCCCAACAACAAACGTGCCTCGCGCATGATAAAACAGGCAAGAATACGGTTTAGAGAAAGATATTCTGTTTATGTATTTATGTCCTCTTCCTCAGGCATCACTGAAAGCTAACATTTTATGTTTCAATCCATTTTCCTTCACCAGTTTTTCTTGTGTGTATGTGTTCTTCCCACAAAAGCTACTTTCTAAACTGCCACAACTTGTTATGACCACAAAAGGAACTTTTTACTTTTTATGTTTCGCTTCCCCGCCTAAATAACGTTTTAAGCTTGTAACGGCTGACATACATTTTAAGTCCTTGTGTTGTTTTTCTGAATATGACAGCAGAAAAACAACTTTTCTCTTTTAGTTGTATATATCAAGGCAGAAAGCTCATGGTAATAGGACAGTCCTTGTCCAAAACATCACATGCAGAAGAAATGCTCCAAGCACAATAACATCAGAGTAAGCTTAGTTGGAAATATGTGGCACCAACTAAATCATTACCCCCTGAAAGACTGATTCAATTTGAGCAGGTCGACAGCAGCCTGGGGGCAAGTGTGTGTTTGTGTGTGCGACAAAGTGTCCAATGTTTGTAATAAGGAAGGTGAAATCATGTCTAAGTGTCAGACACTGACAAACCAAATAGCAAGCACAGCTCATACAATGCGGGTTCTTTGAGGAACCAGGCATCTACAGTTAAGAACAAAACTTGTTCCAAACACTTCCAAAGCTAGAAAGGCTTATTTTCCAAACCAGTCAGCCTGTAGGTAACCTACCAACATCCTGCACGCATCCTTCCTTTCACCACCTATTTGTTCTTGCAAGCCAGTCAGAGCAGGTTTAAAGAGAAAGACGCCAAAGCGGAGAGTTTCAGACAGAAGGTGAATACAGGAACTCAGACAGACAGTATGAGACTAATAATGTCTTTTTCTAAACATTAAAGCATGTAAACATGTAGAAACCCCAAAATACAAGCAATGAAAATGAGCACGATATGTCCTCTGTAACTGCCTTTCCACGCTAACTCAAGCGTCATTCTGTAACCCGTCAGCTAAAAGCACACTTCTAGTGCGTTTTGTCCAACTTATGAGTGTGTATTATGTATGTTTGAGTGTCTCGTGCAATGAGTTTCATTGGCGTTCTATACAGAGTCCTGTCCTCTCTCACAAAACACAGGAGCACATCGAGTAAGAAATGACCCTGTGCACATCCACACAGACCGAAGAAGACGAGAGCAGATGTTGTGTTTTGCCCCTTGCTTCTGCCGTTAGACTGCAGGGAAGTCCCTGCGTTTATCTCTCTTTTGTTCTCCGTCATATTTGTCTCTGTCCGTATTCTTTCAGCTTTTACTTTAAATTCCATTTCCTTTCTTCTCCGCTCCCTGTCTCAAACACATTTCCCCCTTTTGTCTCAGAATGTAATGTGTAATGTGATTTGTGCTTCCCCCCACCAAAAAAAAAAAATAGACGTTTGGAAACCGCACCCTGTGCTCTGCTTTTTTTTTTCTGGTAGAATAAGCCACAGAAAAACACAGACCTTTTTTCTTTGTCTGCCGTGAAGTGAAAAGAATAAGTGAAGAGAAGAGAACAACTGAAAGATAATATGTGACAACAAGAAAATAAAATGTGGGTGGCTGATGTGTGTGGGAATGGAGAGGTTCACTCTTTAATTCCTTCTCTTCAGAGATGAAAGGCCGAGGTGTCAGCTGACCACTTAACAGATGTATGAGATGCTGTGTGTGTTTGTGAGGACGTGTTATTCTTCATGTGTGTGCCACTCTGACCTTTTCATGTGGGTGTGTGAGAGGTCAATGAGACCTTTCAACCTTACGTGTTTAAGACAGCAGACTCTTTAGCAGTCTGAGCACACACACGCAGACCTCACACATAATGGAAACAACAGAAAGATGTCCAGGGAAACACACATCCAGAGTGCTTTCTTTCTAAACTGTCAAAATAATGTTCGGAATCACATTCAGTGATGGCTAAATTGGCTTTTGAAGGCCACTTCAATTCTTCCCATTTAGTCTGTTATATCCGAGAGATGGCTAATGGTCAACGTTTAACTTGCAGGACGACATGCTGCAATTGCCATTTGCTTGATTAGACGAGATCAGGGTTCAAAAAGACAGATTGTCGCAGGAAGGGCGGAAGAGCGAGAGCTCAGGAAGGAAAAACAAATCTGGCGGTGCAAAAATTGAAGACATTTGAAGAAGACAAAGAGATTGTGTAAATGATCAATTAAAGTTTGAAATCAAATGATGGCTGAGAATCACCTGAAGGCCTAAAATCAGCCATTGATGAAGGCAGCCAATTACCTATGTACACTATAATGTCTCATACAGTATGGTACCACTCCAAATAAAATATTGTTTAATGCCAGTCAGTTCTACTTTGCACTTCTATCGTATTAACCTAATGTCAATGAAACTTAACATTAGAAGCCTACCTCAAAGGGAGGATTATTTAAAAACAATCAAAGGTGTTTAAGGTGAAACATCTATGCACTATTCACTGACAGCTCAACACAAAACCAAAAGACAATTAAAATTAAATTAGAGTGTTAAAAATGTCAACGTCAAAAAGTGAATTTGAGAGCAAGCCTGGTGAGTACGGCAACACACAACTACCTCAATATTTAAAATGAAACAGCCAATTATAATGGGAGAAAGAGAGATGCTTCTTATTGAATAATGAACATATGTACTTATAACACGGAGAAATTAATATAAAAGCCTATCTCTAATACCAGTCTGGAGTTAGTGCCACTGTAATAAAATATGTTAGCTGGTGGTAAGGTGAATACAAAACGCTGATTTCCTCATGCACATTTCTACTGTGAGTTTTCCTTATGATAACCTTTTCCACACCTTAGAAAACTGTGTTCTGTTCCCAAACTATAATCTGCTCATTAACTAAAAAGAAAAAAAAGAAAAATGACATGGTGATGGTATGATGATGATATGAATGGTGGTACAAACTAAATGCAGTAATTTGTTCTTTTGTCATATTATGTCATTTCTAGCACTGTCACAAATTTCCAGTTTGCAGCAATGAGCGCTGTGTTGATTTCACAACATTTTGTGAGGGTTGTGTTGCATCCTCCAGATATTCCAGATCAGCGTTTGGTTTCCCGCACCTATCACTTCCTCCCCCTCTGCTTTCTTTCTATCCGTTTATCTTTCCTTCCCCTTCCATATGTTGCTACATCCACGGTCTTCACTATTTGTGCCGAGTTCATAAGCTGAATCCCAACAACGTGGAAACTCTTCACTTGATTGGTTGTCTTTTCCGTGAAAACACAAGAGCTTTAATTAAAAATCCCAAACTTTGCCACACATTACTGCACAGAGATGGCCAGTAAGATTAGATGCAACCGCCTGTGTGCGTGCACGCGTATGTGTGCACATTTCTTGATATATCTGTGCAAGGGATACAGTTAGTTGTGTGCGTGTGTGTGTTATTTACTTGAGTGTGAATGTATCCATGCATCACTTTCATCAGTATAATTTTAATTAGAACACAACATTATAATTTATTTTATATCGCAGTGAGCGTTATTGGAATTCTATATGTTGTCATGCATGCATTGCTCTCATCTCAGCATCCAAGGATGTGTGCCTGCCATTAAAAATACCATCATAATCATATACACAATAGACTTGGCAATTATTCAATGATAATGTCCCCAACCTTCCCTTGAAACTCCACACAGGAGTATGTTCAAGGTATGATTAACATAATCAAGCGATAATCATGTTTTTTTGATGCATAATGGTTTTCATTGCTTAAGATCCAGACCAGTAGAGAGAGAGGAGAAGAGATAGAGAGTAATTAAGAAGAAGAAGTGGAGAAGGATGAGAGAACGACAAGGCCATTAGACTGCAGTGGGGAGCCAATAGATGTGTCTCCTTCTTAATGAATTTAGTTTGTCTCCTCAACACTATCTACATCTTTCTACATCTACAAGTGTTGTACCTTTCCTTTAGTTTTACTCCCTGCATGTACTAAACATATACATCCCACTGTCTGGTTCAATAGTTTAAAAGTGAATTATGAAAAGAATTACCAAAGTAAAATACATTATATTATATGCATTTTCATACATATTGGAACAATTTTATGCTCATTAGCATGGAATAAGTACTTTCTGAACTATGTTTGCATGCATTTTAAGTAATGATTTCCTCAGGTTTTAGAAGTCATCAGAACATTTTGTTGGCTCAGTTGGTCTCTGTTCATGAGGGATTCATATTAGCAAAGTCCTACTGCATAATTTTCTGGTGATTAGCGATCATTCTGTGGTTTGAGTCTGGTACACACTACTATAATATTGAATTCATTTGTATATTTAAATTCAGACAAATATCCCACAACATTTTCAAGTACACATTGGTATGATATTAGCCTGGGGAGATATTTTTCTCACGGTTTCAATACTGATGAGAGAACGATTTTAATTTTTGAAAGGAGTGGTGACGGAGCCTCATTGTACTCCATGTTTATGTGTTGTCTTCCAGTCCTCAGAGGCGACATAGACATGGAGATTAAAAAAACATCTCAAAGACTGACAAGATTTCACTGGAGAATATAGTGTCTGCACACACACACACACACACACACACACGCACACGCACACGCACACACAAAGTATTTCACATACATTCTCCAGTCTAATAGATTTTACTATCCCCTATTAAGATTTTTTCTTTTTAAAGGGCTTTTTATTGTTTCCTTAAGAAAAATGTCCACAACAAACTAAACGATAGGAAGTAATTGAATATGTACATATATAACAGATAAGAAAACAGTACATTTGTATTGATGGAGAAAAAGAAATGAAGAAACTACATTCACACAGCAGGTTCCAGCTCCTCGTTGTGTCCCTGTCATCTGCCCCGGTGCTCATTTATTGTAGCTTGCAGTCTGCCAAGTTTCATTGTAGCTCTCTTCCCCACCCATATCAATTCTGGGAACATTTTACCAATGGATTGAAAGATATTTGCGAGGACGACAGCAAACAAATGGGGTCGATCAGTTTGGGGCCGATTACCATTTACCACCTGAGCACGAAGCACAAGGAGATGAGGAGCTGCTTCCGGCTTTTAAGCAGAAGCTGAATCTGCTCCAGGAGCATGTCAAAATGACCAACATATTTTAGAGTCCAGGGTTCAGCAGTGTACCGAGATACTTCTTGATTTTTTTATGAACCAATCAGCTTCTTCATTCGTGGAAATCTTGTTTCGACAGTGTCTTGATAGGGGCATCACCTCAGATGTACGTCAATTCACCTTATTCCCCCACATTTCAGGGAATGTATTAACTATATTGAGTAGAGGGTGAGCTTGGGGAGGCGACATTAGAACCAATAGATCACCTGCAAAAAATAGGAGTTGGTGCTCTCGGGGGAATGTCAATGTGTTATAATGAAGAGGATTCAGATAATTCAGATGCCTCTCAAACGTAGAAAAACAGACGTAATCTGAAATGCTTGCCCTGTGTAGTCTTGGTGGCTCTGTTTAAGATGACTTACAACAATGCCAAGACACATTTCTGGGGATAACAAAGGTGCAAACAAAGACACAGTTTGACTCTTCCTTCCTCTTGCACCACACTGACTGCCCTGATGGGTTTTCCTCTCACTTATACTGCATGGTGCCCTGTTCCCTCCTCTGGCTCACTGAACTATGCTCTTTCCTCCACTTGTTCCACATCCCTCCCTCCTGCTCGTCTTTGCCTCTCTTTGGCTTCCCCTAACTCCCTCCAGGCATACACACACTGGCAGCTCTTTCTCCTTCTCTCTCACTCTGATCTCACAGGGGAGCACTCCTGTCCTGCTACTATTCCTCCTCTTGGATTATATTGCCTCGGGCGTTTTCCTCTCTCCAGCTCAGCTACTACTCTTCTTCCCTTCCCTTCTTCTTCCTTCCCATTTTCCACCTCTGTGCATTCCCTGTTTCTTCCAGGTCTTGTCGCGAATATGTTCTTCCACCAATTCTCTGCCTCCATGAGAGAGGGAGTTATCTGCTTCTGACAGAGGCCTCTCCCGCTGGAATTGCCACTTTATTAAAGTTGAAAGGTTTAAGTGCCCGCATGACCCATGGATCTGTGTTGTCTGGAGCATTCGTTCCTGGTGGGATCTCCTTCGGAAAAATCGGTCCTGGGAGAATTGCCAGACAAAGACCAATTCTTTGACGCATATAGAAAGTCCTAACGGGAGGTGAACCATCTCGTCTGGGACAGGAAGGCCTGGGCCCCCACCTGTAGCTAAGTCTCATAGATGAGCACCACGCAATATGTCAGGCTTTGACATATGGAGCCGAGTTGTGCTCTTCCAGAACCAACTGTGTGGGCTGGAAGAAAAGACACTGAAGCTTATTGTGCTGCCATTACAATCCCATAAGAAGTCAAAGCCTGGTGGATCTCTGGATGGATCGAGAAGCCTTTCTTCTTCAGCGTTCTCCTTTCTCTCCTTCAACCCCTTTCATCGCTTTACCCGTGTACGTTCTTATTTAATAATGTCACTCAGATGCTCTCTTTACTATCCATTGATGTGTCTCGTTCTCATCGAGCAGCCTCCCTCTGCATTGTCTTTTACCACCATGTGGAGTCAAGTCAGTCATTCACATCTCAGCATGAACAGAATGTCATGTACTGTTTTGTGCATTCCTTCCTTCGCCTGTCCATCAAACAATCACACAGCGGTTGATCGCCCCCCCCCCCCCCCCACACACACACACACACCATTTTCTTTCTCCCTGGCTTCCTTTCTGCCCTACCTGATCCTTACTGCCCCCTACTTTAATCCCGTTTTTCCTCATTTCAGACAGAAAGCTGTCAATTCCTCATCACGTTCACACTGAACGCACCCTCCCACCTCCCTCTCAAACCTTGAATACCGTGGCAAGCTAGGTTATCTTCCTCTCCACTCAACATGCATTCCTGCCCTGTCTATCACTTCTCCCTTCTCCCCCGTCCTTCACTTTTCTCCACTCATCTTAGCTCTCCTCTCCAGCAATTTCCTATACCCTCTCATGCTTTGAGGCTCATTCACTGGGTGTGAGTTGAGCTGACTTTCTGTCTGTGCTTAGCATGAGCCACAGCTTTCTCTACCTCCCTCTCTTGCACCCTCCCTCTCCTATCCTTTGTTCACGCTCACACTCAGCTGGCCTCCTCTTCTCCACTAGTTCCCACTTGCTGTGTTCTCTTCTGAACCACCTGTTATCACTCCCCCTTCACCTTCTTACCCCCTTACTTTCCCCTTTGCCTTCACACTTCATTCTCTCACCCCCCCTGCTTTTTTTTTTTCGTCAATAAGCCCAAGACTTCACACTGAGCTGTTTTCTACCTTCCTATAAACTTTGCATCCTTCATTTCCTCCTTTCTTCCCTCCCTCACTCTTTCCTTCCGCAAGAAGAATTACAGTTCAAGCAGTGCGTGATAGGGGGTCAGACAAGTAGCTAAATGCACCAGTTTATGAAAAACACTTTAGCTCACTCACAAACACTTTCACTCATCCCTCCATATCAGACCCTACACTTCCCCTCCCTCTCTTTAGCCTCACACAGTAACAGAAGACTTTGCAGTCCTTTGACTTCCCTCATTGTCTCCGTCTGTCTCTCAATCTCTCATCACTCTCGCAGTAGTGTGGTCATCATTACAACAGCACCTCCATCCCTCTCTTTCCTCCCTTGCTGCTTTTATATCACAACACAACTTTTTGTTTCATTTTTAGAAGCAAGCTGGGCTCACCATCCTTCCACAAACGACTGCCAGTATACCCTGAAGCAAAGTCATTTACCACAAATTGCTCCGATTGAGCTGCTAATGGTTATACTGGGTATGCCTCCAGGTGAGAGTATGTGCCCGTTATTTGTAATAGTCGCAGAGCTCGTATTTAGGAAACTTGTCCATCCATAATAATATTAAAGGGAAAACTCGGGTTTCCAACCATATCTTGCAAAAAACAAGTCATTTGATAATATAACTTTGAATTGGCCTCTCCTTAATATCGGGATACATTTTGTGTTGAATTTTAAAACTGCAGAGGAAATTTTTATGAAATTATTCAATGCATGTTTAGTGCAAATGTAGGAAGGTCACCATCATCATCGTCCATTCCGAAAATAACATCAGAAACTCTCCACATTCGACCCACATGAGGTGAGTCACAAATTCCTAAATCACATGAATCACTATAGTTGATGTTGTGAATATGAGTAATGTCTGCAAAGTGACTGCTACGTCAGGACATCTGTGATGGTGATGGCCAGTGTTAATGCGGTCAGAGTTTTCTGGAACTAGTCCCCCAGTTTACAGAGTTTACAGAGTTTACAGAGTTTACAGAGTGTCTTTGTGTCTTTGTGTCTTTGTGTCTTTGTGTCTTTGTGTCTTTTGTGAGCTGTTACAGGAGAAGGTTCGAAATGATAAAGAACAAGTGAGAGGAAACAAGCTTGATGTCCCGTACAGTATCTCTCTCCATTCATCCCTTCACTCCCACTCACTCCCTCTCTCACACACTCTCTCTCTCTCTTTCACAGTCCCTCTCTCTCTCTTTCACACACTCTCTCTCCCTCTCACTCTCTCTCTCACACACTCTCTCTCTCTCTTTCACACACTCTCTCTCCCTCTCACTCTCTCTCTCTTTCACACTCTCTCTCTTTCACACACTCTCCCTCTCTTTCACTCGCTCTAACACTCTCTCTCTAACTCTCACTCTCTCTCTCTCACTCTAACACACTCTCTCTCTCTCTCTCTCTCTCACTCT
>CALSCE010010657.1:20535444-20553721 GCA_943593645.1 Bovichtus variegatus | reverse complement strand
ACACTCTCTCTCTCTCTCACTCACTCTCTCTCACTCTAACACACTCTCCAACACTCTCACTCGCTCTCACTCTCTCTCTCACTCTCACTCGCTCTCTCTCACTCTCACACTCTCTCTCACTCTCACACACTCTCTCACTCTCTCTTTGGTCTACTCGTACAGATTATTATTGTGGATCCATCTCTCTTTCTCCTTCCATCCTTCTCTCTGCTCCACTCCACTGGGAGCTCACACAGAAAATAATCCCTTCTCCCACAAGCAGCAACGAGAATAAAATAGTTTAACAAAGCTAATTAAAAAGTTAAGATTGATGTATAGGTTCATAGGCGGAGTAAGGAATCGTGGTAGCAGAAAAAGGACCGGGTGATTTGCGGGAAGAGGTTGTCTGAATGACTACAATCACTTAACCTCGCTGCTTCCACTCGTGTGTTTGCGTGCGCACACACACAAATACACAACTGCACACTGACATACACAAGAACACAGGGAAACAATGCACAGTACTATATGTACGGACTAGCGTACGCGGCCGCACGCACACAGCATAAATGATGATATATCTTTAAATGAGGGAGAAAGCACGTGAGAGGCAACCGTGCCATCACTGCAACCGTGGATGTTTTATGGCTATTTAAACAAGTCAATTTCATGCTAATGTGACCACTGCTTACCATGCTTGAAAATTATAAACAACCTTCTGGTATGGGAGGAGGGCTGTGAGCAGGAGGGTGCAAAGGGAGTGAAAGAAAGTAGACGGTGACAGAACAAAGGAAAAGGCAGACATCTCTCAATTTGCATGCACGCTGGTTTGGCAGAAGGGCAATGATGGTTGTCATGAAATATAATAAATTAATGATTAGCTTCCCCAAACAGAATATTTGCGACTGTGTCTCTTTTTATTTTAATTTCCACTCAAAATATGTGTTGATCATATATCTTGTAGACACATTTACAGTCCACCAATAGCGCCGCAAACACCACTGATCTAATCTGTTCCCTTTCCCATGATGCCTCCTGCGGTGTCTCGTCTCCTTCACTGCAGCGAATGTTAACCTTCTTCTGTCATTCTCTCTATCTTTCGCTCTTCGTAAAGAATTCACCAAAGCAATCCATTGATTCTTTAGATAAAGTCACAGGAGACTACATGCACACGCAAACGCATTTTACTTAGGCTATCCTTTATCATTGAAGAGGAAAAAAGGAAAGATCTTCAATGTACTGGAGAAGAAGAATTCAGCCATTGAATCAGAGAGGTAAGTGTGTGACTGTGGAGAGGGGGGGGCATTGAGCCATAATATGAAACAGCCGAAGCTTTCCTCGAAACATTACACAAAAAGTCATGGACATTTTATGAGAGCTGAGAAGTGGTGGAGAAGACAGAAGCAAAGGATGCTGTGAGAGGAAGAGGGCTGGACTGAGAGAAGCAGGAGATTGATACAGTATTTCCAAATACAGTTTTGCAGATATAAGATGTAAAACAATCAGGGATCCTTCTATTCTGGAGTGAATATTAGCAAGACAAATCATCCATAATATGCCTATCAAATCTCATTTGCTGATATTGTACTGTGTAACACAGCTCTGTGAGTAGAATGCCGTAAGGATTACATGAGTTCTTCTTGTTCTTCCTCTTATTTCCCCCTCTACCTCTCCCGCTTTCACTCTCTCTCAGTCCTCTGGAGCCCTAACATTATACAGCATAATGGAATATCGACAGAGTCGCTCTATTGTGCTTTAGACACACACAACCCGCCAACAGATGAGCCAATATTCCCTTGAAATGTTCCCTGAAATGGGAACCAATGTGCTTGTAATGTGAAGAGGCATGGAGAGTATAGCATGTAGCGTATGTGAAGGATCGATTATTGCAATCTAAAACTTATCATTATGCGAGGCGCAGGGTGAATCCTTGATGAGCGCACTGCACTCGTTAAACACTCATTTGCTCCGTCTCTCTCAGTCTCTGTCTGTCACCGTCCTGTGCTGCCTCCCTCACAGACACATACTGGAGTCTGTTTTTCTATCCCACCGTCTTTTTATTCTATATCAGTCTGTTTCTCGCTATATATCTTTGTGTGTCACTCCTTTCTCTCTCCCTGCAGATCTGGTATCTCACCTCTATCACCATGGTAACAGGTGATAGAGGCACAGGTTGAGAACAAAGGCCAGTTGCCAGAACAAGTGTTCTCTTAATTGGTCATTTGGTACAGTTTTCTGGTATATGTGGTCTGTTAGAATAAAAATAAAATGCATCTGTCTTCATGCTTTTCTTTAATATTGTCCTGTTACCATTACATGTGTAGCTTTAAATTACAAAGATCTGCAAGCATACCGTATTAAATTTCCCTGTAAGATTGTTCAAGTAAAATTCAGTCAAATCAGCATTCTTCATAAATGTATACTGTGCATACATGAAGTGCATAGGCAGTGTTCCCTGAATGTCCATTAAGATAGAATTATTGGAAACACCTAGGTTGTGAATATGCAATATATCTTTACATTACTGATTATTGGTTTACACACAGGCCAATCATTACGATTGCTGACATAACCAATGCATCCAATAACTTCCTTCACCATTTTTCCACGATACAATGGGACTGAGCTAACTCGTAAGCATAGATCAATTGAAAGAAATATGCGTCAAGGGTGACACTTGTCAAAGAGAGGGTAAGATGATGTGACCCTAAACATACAGGATAATAGATCTATTGTTTCTGGACTGTCTTAGCAATTTTGTGACTCAGTCAACCACAATGTGATGGGCGAATATGTGGGAGGAAGGCAGTCGATTTATATTATTGTGTGAGCTCAGTAAAGAAAGGCTAATGATGATTGGTTCAAATGGAGCAGAATGGAGGGAAGAATGTTTGTAGGTTTTTTATGGGTGAGTTGTTCTCTGTACTCGAGCCAAGACATAAAGAGGAAGCTGTGGGTCAGTCACGCCATCACATGGAGGAGGAAAAAAGCTCAAAGCTAAAGGAAACTCAAGTTTCATCTTTACCTCTGCCAAGTAGGTTATGTTTTGTCTCATTAATAATGCTAACTTTTCAATTATGATGGATCTTTATGGATTATTATGACACCAGACACTACATTAAGTAGTTCAAATTAGCCACCTAAACCAGCTGCTACATTAGTGATGCTTACACATCAATAAATCAATGATTATATTCCGATAATGTCATGTACATTATTCTGAATTCATTCTGCATCACTACTTTTACTTTTGGTACTTAAGGTATATTTTAATACTAATACTTAGTGCTTTTGTAACATAGTATTTCTACATATATTGCTACTTTTACTTAAATAAAAAAAATCTGACTATGTCTTCAGAAGTGACTGTTGTGTTACATCTTAGTTTTCATCTCTGGAAATCTATGTATGGATTATGAGCATTCATTAAATATCTCATTCCAGCCCCCTTTTCCTCAATTACTCCTCCAGCCATCCCTCAAACACTTTTTTTCCTTTCCCTCTGATGGTGTATGCAGCTGTAATGACTTGTGAATCCTAAATATCCAAACCATCCACACATTTATCTCATCCCATATCTATTCATCTATCCGTCTGCCTACCTATCCAACCATTTACACATTAATCTCTCCATCCATCCATCTCTTCGCCACTTTTTCATTTACTTCTCTCCCTGAATGAGCTGAAGGATGAAATGTAGGACTAAAGGATTAATGGTCATCCACGTTTATGATTTCCCTTTAACATCACCGACCCACCCATATCTCCATCTGTCTATTCCCTGCGCTCAGCTTCCTTCTGCCGTGTTGCTGCAGCCTCTTCAGTGCTTCATTTTCATATCCATCAGTATGTGCATGCAAGTGGGATTACGTTTGTCGAAAAAAGGAGCAGAAAGGACTCCGTTGTTATAGGGATGAGAGGAGGCACAGAGGATGAGCTGATGAAAAGAGGAGAAGATGAGAAGAAAGAAGGTGAGACCAATTTTTTTTATTGTGCACCTATATATTTCCTGTTCCAAAAGTATCATGTGCTGTACATTAAATTTGACCAATGAACCAAAAAAGGGTCCACATGATAAAAAGAAAATGGGAAAAGGGGGGGGGAAAGGGAAAAGGGGGAGGGAAAGGGAAAAGATGGAGGGAAAGGGAAAAGATGGAGGGAAAGGGAAAAGGGGGAGGGAAAGGGAGGGAAAGGGAAAATATGTGTGTGTGTAGACGTTATTGAGAGCAGCTGTGGTGTTTAGGAAGTTTGCCATTGTGATCAGCTGCCTTACTTTTGTGGGTTTGTTATGCCTTTAGTTTTTTCCTTGTAAAAGTTATTATCTTTTTTCCCTTTGTTGTTGGTGTATTTTATTGTATTTACTCTGTAGTTAGTTGTTGCTGTTAGTATTT
Source organism: Bovichtus variegatus (assembly GCA_943593645.1). Taxonomy (NCBI): domain Eukaryota; kingdom Metazoa; phylum Chordata; class Actinopteri; order Perciformes; family Bovichtidae; genus Bovichtus; species Bovichtus variegatus. The sequence goes on along the minus strand of CALSCE010010657.1, from coordinate 20,549,351 downwards.
CACTGAACCTACTTGCATTAAAATGCTCTATACAAATAAAATTGGCTGCTCGCCGCATATCTTTGTCTCTGCTTTGTGTTTGTTTCAGAAGCGCGTGACACCTTTAAATCGTCGCACCGCAGGTCATTCTTCAGCCTAATGGCTGTGCCTACGAGTGTCGTTGGTATCTTAAAACGAGTTATGCTAGCACAATTTAATGCTCCAGTACTTCATAATCTTCAGTATGTCAGGGAGAGTGAGTGGTAGAAAAGTTATCTTTGAGAGGAAAATCATAGCACTGGCCATCCTATGCAGGCATCCTTTTATGTTATGACAAAATGTGTTTTATTAGGTGTCATCACAAAAAAAAGGGTTTTATTTTCTTAGAAATGCATTTACGTTTATTTCCTAGCTACCGTATATCATCTTCAGTGCAAGCAAAGGAGGGAAAGGATACCGTGTTTACACATGCAAAGAATAACCACCTCCCATTGTCCTTTAATAAGTACATATTCATAATGCATGGCTTTACTTGTGGGGTTTTGTTTGTACAGTATGGTGTCTGTCTGTGTGTGCATGTGCATTGCGCATCATTTTGCTCTGTTTCAGTGTATTAGCCCTGTACTTCTTTATATCTCTCATAACAGCATGCAAAGCTGTAGGACGTGCGCTCTGGTTCCAAGTACATAATCATATTATTGAATGATGAATGTTGATAAGTTAACTTTTGGTAGACTTTTATTTCTTTGTGGAGTTCTTTTGAATCACACTGGTGATATATGTGTGAAGTACGTATACAGTATAAATGATTAATTTACATTTGACCAGTACCCCCTCCCTGGGGCTACTCTCCTACAGAAATACAATAATTTGTGAGTTCATTTTTATCTAATTATTCATAAATTGCATTCTCATCACAACCTATTGCCCCAGATGCTGCTGTGCTATCCTAAATTTCCCTTGGGATCAATAAAGTACCCATCCATCTATCCATCTATCCATCCATCCATTCATCCATCCATCCATCCATCCATCCATCCATCCATCCATCCATCCATCTACCCATCTATCCATCTACCCATCCATCCATCCATCTATCCATCCATCTATCTATCTATCCATCCATCTACCCATCTACCCATCTATCCATCCATCCATCCATCCATCTACCCATCCATCCATCCATCCATCCATCTATCTATCTGCTTCTTTGGACTCCCACGTAATCTCATCCTAGCTGACATACAACCAATCAAAGCGCACATTACGAGACAAAAATACTTTGACTGCTCACGCCAAGAGAACTTGCTCACGCTAACTTGTGGTTTCTATGGCACCAGCCTATGAGAGGGCCCGGGGGCTTAACCAAAGAGTTGTATATAATCCTTCCTATGATCCCAGTCTGTTTCTCTGGGCAACAAGCCTCCTGAGATGATTTATGTATCTGTCTCTGCCGGAGTCTGCAGAATCTTGCTGGAGGTAGTGAACGAGGGAGCAGGAAAGGTTGAGAAAAGAAATGAAGTTGAATCAGTTTTTCTTAAATCTTAACCTTCTGCCTAGAGGAGAAAAGGACGTGAGACCAAAAAAGAGGATTAATTTGGAAAAGTATGTTCCCCTATTGCTTTTATTTATGTTAAACAACCCATTGAGAAATAAAATAACACCTTTCTCCTATCTAACCTTTGTAGTTATTATAGCAACCTTAAATACTTTGACAGTCGGCTGATGCTGCTTGATACATCAGTATTACTTTCTAAGTTGCGCAGTCTCTTTCATATTGTTCACAAAGCTGCAGAACTTTTTATCTGACCACTTCAAGGACAACTCATATGAACACACATTGTCCTGCACAAGGACAATATCCAAATCCCTTTGTGCTCCGCTTCTTAGAAACTTTGCTATCCCTTGCATAGGGATTCTAAATCACCTCTAATAGTCTTATGTTTGCTCCCAAAGGACACTGATGTGCTACTTGAGTATCTAAAGAACCCTGCGTGGTGCTATGTTAGTACCTAAGCTTTTGAAAACTATGGGAAAAGCCTGCTGATAAACAATGACCTACGCTTCTTGTGGCTCAGTTGTGGGAAATAGCTGTTGATACACCACTGAGACACCTAATTTAGACGCACACAGACACACACACACACAGACACACACACACACACACACCACATGACTCTGAAGCAAAGGACGGACTAGTACTACACTTTTAAGCTCAACAAATTCATTGGAAGGGAATCATATTTCCTGATGTATATTGTAAACTTGAGGACACACAAACTGCTGTCACAGGTGTGGAGGGTAGGTACTGGGTTGCAGGAGGTGTGCGTTTGTGAGAGAGAGAGAGAGAGAGAGAGACAGAGAGAGACAGAGCGAGAGAGAGAGAGAGAGAGAGAGAGAGAGAGAGAGCCTGCAGACACGGTGGTAAAGAGATGGGAGGGAACATACAGAGAATCACACACACATGTGGATTCATTCCAGCAAAGCTCAACCGTGTTCCCTGAAGTAACATTTAGACTCTCTTTTCAACGCCATACATAATATAGTACAGTCTATTTAGCTGTATCTTGGAGTCAGTAAGCAGACAAATTAAAATAAATGACTATTTCAGTATGCACTCCCACTCTCCCTCTTGATTCTTCTCCCTCTTTCCCACTGCTCCCAAACCAAACTGATAGTAGAGCATATTTCATATTAAAACACTGCATGGAAAAAATAAATAAATCTAATTCTCATCTGTGTGCAAAGACAGCTTTGGTGAGGTGCTTGCCAGATTTCTGAACACAGTTGCCAGGTGTTTGGATTACCAGTATTGTTTGGTGAGAAACAAGTGGATCAGTACTGGAGCAGAGAAAAAATAATGAATATTGCTCATTACAATGGAGTTTCTCTTGACATATTGTACAATACAATATGAGGTTATATACAAAAAGAGGTTGACAACACATATAGCCTATGTGGAACTAGAGTTAGTTCATTACTGGAGGCACTTTAATTTGAGTGTATCCCCTTCACTTCACACCAGATACACTATGACAAGGCCTCACTAGATCTCCATACGCAGCTAATCCAAACACCTGACCCAATATGCACTATTAGAGGTCAGGTGCTCTTTTAGTATGAAACTAAACATATGTGGCACAGTAACTATGCAAACCAGCATTCGCTATTTTTACCATAGCAGAATAGTATGGTTATTTCAGGTGAGTAATAGCAGGCATGGAAATGGAAATGCACAATATGAAAAAGCAGCATTGGCACAGGATATGCAAAAATGTCTATAAATATTTGATAAGTCACTGCTCTTGTATGAAAACCTGAACAATTTTAGTCTGTCGGCAGCAAGAATGGAGGGGACTGGAGGAGGATGATACTTTAAGATACACACGTATCACTCTATTGATATAATCATTGTCATACTTAACAGTCAGGCAAACATATGGCAAAGGACAAACTCACAGCTGACCTTTTTCACAGCAGACAGAGTTGCTCATTAAAGCAAGAAAAGCAGAGATATAAGTAATATAATTATAATGGCTTCATGCATTTAGGTGCTTCACTTCAATGACTCATGTAGGCTACTGTGCACGAAAGCTCCCCGACATGGCTCACTGGGACACTTAATTCTGAAAGAAGATAGAGAAGGCTGCTATAAACAAGATATCAGCAGGTGTTGTTTATTACCAAACTAAGTCCTCAAACACTGACCCTTCAGTGCACAGTGTCGCTGATACACTTTAGCATCTTTGCTTTAACACCAAGCGGATGTGTGTGCCGCCACACGAACCCGACCTCAGGTAGAACTGGCTCCTCAGTGCCAGTCGGAGAAATGAATGATTGATAAGTAAACCATTCTGCATCCTCTCAAACTTGCACGGCGAACTCAATGTGTCTTAGTTCATTTTAATATAGATTTTCACTATCACATGGATCAACACTTAACACCCAATTACAATGTTTGATTTGATTGAAAACAAAAGATGTAATCTGTACCAATTATATGCTGTACAAAAAACCTTGCGTCTTAGTAGACAGCAATCTGATGGCAATTACTTTCTAAATGCACTAACACAGTCGGCGATTGAAAAGATGTGAGTGAAAGTGAAAGGCTGTATAATATGTGATCAAATTAAATGAGCCCTTATGCAATAAGATGAGTAAACAAGCACAACAGCTTTCATTTGTTATTTTTGTTTTGCTGCCTAACGCCACATTGCGATGTCAACGAAAATCATAGTCATAGAAATAAACTCTTCACAAACAATATGCACTGATATTCTAATAGAAAATGAGATAAGATTCTACAGCACAGATAATCTGTCAGCATGCGAGTACACAAAGTACAATTTGCTGTTTTCATATAACTGCAGTAATCCAAATCTAGTCAAGCCTAGATCCTTATTATTATGTGACAAGTTTATTGTGAGTGACGGTCCTTCAGACGCTGAAGTATCCGAACAGTGGAGCTTGATCACCTAATCAATATGTACGCTCGTTGTGCCGGGCCAGATCATTCCTGACATTCTCATACGGTCTCTTGAATCTTTCATGCGTCTCATGTGGTGCTAGCGCCATGCAGCAAAGCCATGATCTTTCATGTATAGTGTTGGGGGAACTGTCTTGGTAACTAATAACAACAACAACAACAACAACAACTGTATTTATGTGGAGCGAACATAAAAGGTGCATCTGCCAAGACACTTCATGTAAAATGTTGCGGATGTATCTTGTCCAACAGGAGTATTAAAATATAGCCCACAAATATGTTTGGTGCCACGATCCATGTTGCTGGGAAATGTATATATATACACTGTATGGTTACATACATAATGGATTTTGATTTCAAAAACATATAGAAGTATATAAGAGTTAAATGTCTTAGTTCCTGTTGGCAAACCTGATTCAGGGTCTGGAAGAGCAGGGTGTTGTGACACCTGCGCAACAGTCACATGCTGTCAGTTTCTGACGGTTTTAAAGGTTCATCACTGTTGGGAATAAACCTCAATAGCTCAAGTTTTAAAGGAATACTGTTCAAAAGGCTCTGGCAACATGCAACCACTCCCCTCAAAAAAGCAGAGGCCTGCTGAGAGTGTAGGCGAGCTGACTCACAGAAAAGAAAACACTTTCTACATACCATAAAAATTGGAGCAGAAATACACAGTTTCGAATGAAAGCAATTATTAGTTTGGTACGTATATAGCAACTTAAGAGAACAACAGTATTTAAAGGATAGTGGACATGTTTAAGAGAGGATGGTTCTCAGAGTAACACAACTACGGTAGTGCCACAGACGCACAAACAGTAGGACACGTTTTTCTGTTTCTAAATACTAAGATCAACAATATCTCGTTTGAATTGACTATAACCCCAAAGAAAAGCTACAGCACATCATCGTTCAGCCCAGTTACAGTTTGTGCAAAAAGACATTAACGTCATTCATTCTCTACTTCGGCTCTTCACTGAAAGTTGATGTATGAAGCTTGAGTTCTACCTCTCAAGTCTCAAAGAATATATTTAGTCCTGGTTTAACTCGCAGTGCAGTTCTGGGATCCTTAATGAGTACACCCTTGATTTTACAAATAAATGAAGTGTGTGTGTGTGTGTGTCTCTCTCCATCTATTTTCAGGTTGGAGAAATGCAGATGTGAGGCTAAATGAAACTAGCAAGCACAAAGCAGTTTACAATCCTATATTTAGATTAAACAGAAGCAGATTCACACACCTCCTTAATGCTGAGGCAGGTTGACTCATCCTACTACCAGATTGTCTGAAAGCACAGTTCACAACCTGTGTCTACCCACAGCACTACCTGTCTCTCCCAATGTTTCCCGTTTGCTGCTCTCTGCGAGGCACTTTGCACACTGCCAGCCAATGAGTCATAAGCTTGAGCAGAGCAGCTTTAACGCACACAGTCTTATGTGCACACTCTCAAATACACACAGACACTAAGGTGGAAGAAATTAAGATGAATAAGCCCACTCATGCACATGCACACACAGGCACGCATACACCAGAACACGTAGGTTTCACAGAAAAAAAAAAAAAAAATCCAAGCTTATCCTGTTCCTCCGTAACCCAGATGAAAGTTTGTTTGACTGCACAGCCCAGTCAACCATGCCAGGGTTTTCCAACAGGTGGTACACAGGTGCATGAGGTTAACACTTAATGGGTTCAATTTGCTAAACACAGCCACTTTAATTGGAATTCCACTGCCCTGTCACGACATGCTGGTGTCTAAAAGAAGAGATTCTTGAATTCACAACAGCTGGCTGGACAATCAGTGATTAAGATTCAAATTTCACTAACACACGTATTTTTGGAAGTGTAACTTGGAACTGGCTGCACTGCTTGAGACACCACATCAGCCGCCACAAGTCCATCTCACTAACATGAGGGAACAGGCTACTAAATACAAATAACAAATGGCTGGGAAACCAACGACATCTTGACCAGGGCGAGGTCAATGCACTTGATGACAGCCAGTATGAAATAATGACCCATAAAGAAGAAGTTAAGGCCGGTAGCCCAAAATGGAGCCATCTCTGTCTGTCTGCTATAAAACAGATGTACAGAAGAAGCCTGTTTAACGACTTTATTGTCATTCAGACTGTCAAAAATGAAAAACCGCATTGCATACTTTTTTATACCCGAGTGACTCTGACTGTCTGCCAGAGTGATTGAATGACTGATTGGGTGGATGATAAGTTACGCTGGCTCTTTGACTCCATCAAGAGGCTCCAGGATGTGCAATGTAGGAAGAACAATGAACACATTATTTTACTGATTGTTAAAGTGTGTTAAGTGCATTACTGATGACTTTTGACAAACTTGACAGGATCTATTCTTCTAGCTATGAAATAAAATATCTATTTGGAACATAAAGTGGTAGATATTTGCTGTGGCTTTGCCACTTTGAATGTTTATTTTAATATTTTTTTTTTTCTATAAAACACAAATGACAGCACTCTAAAATATGACTAGTAAAAAAAAGAAAAAACAATCCACTTTTAAAAAAAGATCTCTGTCTTTCCTACATTGTACTTAATCATAACTCCATTAAACTCTCTAAGCCTCATTATGTTTTTGATAAATGGGCAAAACAGTTAAAGGAACACTCTGACATTTTTAGGAAATCAGCTTGATGTCTTAACAGCATTTTTCCCTCAGCATTTTGTGCCCGTCTTCCAGATCTGCCCTCTCTACAATGCGGTTTTAAGCTGCTGCAGCAACTACCAGTGTACATCTTACCAACGTTCATGGCAGGACAGCTGCTGCACAGTAATGATGTGGTCTACTCAGCTCTCCCCTGAGAAACACTGAGCCTATGCAAAACAGTTCGACTTGAACACAGATTGAAAGAAAATCTCCACTGTTCGTCCTCGGATAGGAAGAATAATAGAGCGGAGACAAGTCGTGGCTCGCAATGAGACGGGAAAGGTGCTGCAAGAAAGGAAGAAAGAAAGAAACAATTTGCCTACAAATCAACAGACTGGCAAAGAACACCACATTTCCCCATCTGCATATTATTCTCACTAAACAATCATATTTATGTGTACACGCAATTGTCTGTGTGTGTCTGTGTGTGTGTGTGTGTACGTCCCTGCAGGGTCGTGTGTTTCTCCTACTTCCCTATCTATTATTTAAGGCATCATGCACTATTTATCTGAGGTTTGGCTCTCCAGTACCAACCACAGACTGCCAGTGTGCTCCCCTGGCAGTCTGTGGTATGCACTGGTTCCCCTGCTGCCTCTTGACAAACTCTGCTAACTCGTCGTCATTTTAACAGGTTTTCCAACTGGTGAAATGGGGACAAACTTTAGTTAATGAGCTGAAGAATGCATTGGGTCACAAATATCAAATCACTCAATTTGTTGTTGTTTTTTTGAACGGAGGGTCGTTACCTGGAGTCTAAATGAAGGCAATAATTAGATTTGTGTTGTCAAGAATACGGATTTCAGTGCACTACTATCAGGAAAATGACAATTGTTTCAAGAAAATCTCAAAGCAAATAATTGGTAATATAACTCCCATGTCAGGTCTTTTTTAGTTGTAAGATTTCTTGTCATGCTGTTCCTCAATTGTCTCGAGTCTTTGCCAAATGTATTGCATTCATAGCATAGAATATATTAAACTGAACTCCAATTTCTTCAGTTCAATTTCTTAAGTTAAGTGTTGATACAGAGGAAATATTTAGATAACAACTAATCAACCAGCCAGGAACAAGTACAATGCTTTGTTTGAGGAACTGAGAAGTAATAAAAAGAAAAGGAGAAAATACGTAACGTGCCAGAATTGACATTCAAAGGATTTTTCACAAATTTACTCAAACGTGTGAATCAACACACACGCATGCTTGCAGAACATATTAAATGAATACCAGCTACAGCAGCTTTACTTGAGGTAGTGCCAGTTCACACAGTTAGCATGCTACCTTCAAGCTTAATTGCTCAATTAAATTAATGAGTTGGCTCCAGAACGCAGAGAAAATTTCATAAAACCGTTACCATCATCCCCTCAGAAACTATCATTTTAGAACAATCTCTCTCTCTCTCTCTCTCTCTCTCTCTCTTTGGAAGCCATTCACTCGCTGAAAAACTGCAGTGGGTCAGTTGGAATAAGTTTAGTTGAATTGTGCTTTGGGGAACACAATATTGGAAAACTCTCAGATCCTTTAATTGGGACTTCTCCCGACACTCACCAGGGAACACAGGCTGCTTGTTATAATGCAGATTAATACATGGGACAGTTTCATGTTCATGTTTGTGATTTCGGGAACACTTTCTATGATCTATAATGCATTATAAACATACTTATAACGTGTTATAATCTGCTTATAACACTAATAATATACAATAATTATAGCTACAAGCACTCGCAAATATTAACAATGCCTGATAGCATTTATTATAATGCATTATAAAACCATTATAACACACTATGATCATTGCAAAATAATAATTTATGAGCAATTATTGTATTATTATACATTATGAATAATTATTGTGTGCTTATGACTATAATTTTTAAGTATGCAAACAAATAAATTACAGAAAATCTTTACACCAAGTCATTTGCAGAGTTTGACCCTGTATAAAGGGGTTTATGCTGCAGAGAGAACAAAAGTATTTTGGAGTAAATGCAGTTGGGGGTGATGGAAAGTGCAGCACAAGTTCAGCAAACATGTGGTTAAGAGTGGGATTTCTACCATGGGTACATCTGTATGCTCAACTCTCTGAAGTGGAGCCACTTCTGGGAGGGCTAAACAACATTGGAATTCTAACAAATTCTGTGTAGGCTTAGCTCTTCTTTTCAACTTTGTTTTCTTTGAAGTCGAGGGTTTGTAGCACTTGCTTTATTACGGCTGCCATTACGCTGTGGAAGCGTGTAATCTACATATGGCAATAAATGCCATGTACAATGAAAGTATTTTAAATAAAGAAAAGAGAGAAAAACATAATAAAGGTAATTATACCCTGCTTGTCACAAAGAAAGTATAACACTGTGTGTGTGTGTGTGTGTGTGTGTGTGTGTGCGCTCATGTCCCTCGTGCCCTCTCGCCACTAGAGTTTACTGGACAAACACAGACAAACATACATGTTGTGGTGACGACAAAAAGGTAAACTGTACTACTACTTAACCCCAACAGTGCTGCCAGTTTACATAATGCATCATTCTGAATAACTTTGGAGGTCATTCAGAGTGCACATCCCCTCAAACACACTCCGAAGACAATGTGATTTATTCTACACGCTCACACATTAAACATGGTTCTGCACATCAAGGCTGTTGTCAATGCATTCGACCACTCAAGGGTATGTTCCACATACAGTTGACAGAGTCTAATTGTATGGTTGAACTTTTGCTTAAGTGTGTTCAGATAATGTTACATTTGTATGAAAAGGTACCGCCAGCAATAATATCTTCATGCTGGTTTCAACCCTTTAGTAATTCAGTTGTAATTTTTTTTTTTTTCTCTCCGCAGATTATATATAAAAAAACATGCACACAATCAAAAATATGCATTATCTCCCAATAATTACATGGAACATATTTGTCTATTAGCACCACCCATATGGTGTATAGAATTTGCACACGCACACACAGAAAAGCAGACAGACTCATTTTTTATTTGCTTCTGACCTGGGTTTACTTCACTAATTACAGTCCATATGGCCAAACACACACTCACGCTCTCTCTCTCACTCACACACACTCACACTCACACACACACACACACACACAATACGATAAGGATGCTAACTACTTTATATTCATCACTCAGTCGTGTAACATCTGTCCCTACACTTTATGACAAGTCTATTGGCAGAGATCAAAGTGTACATACACAAGTGTGTGTGTGACATTATTATAATGACTTAAGGTCCATTATGAATATACTCGTGGAGTTGTGTGATGACCTGTCAGAAAGCCCAAATCTCTGCAGAGCTCGACAATGACAACAAACCCCATTTGTTAAACTACCTCAGTTGTACATAGAGAATGGTCAATATATGTCATGAAAAAAACATTTTAAATGCAAATTAGACAGCAGGGAGTTACTACAGCCATTTGGCACCAATGTGCTCCATGTATATCAAATTACATTTTGGCCAGCATTTCAGTGTCAGTACACCTAAAAAACTGATAAATTGACCCCAGTGGTGTTTGAACTATACATCTCGAGCCACTTGGGATGAGGCATCTGTCTTTTTGCAAAATATGCTAAAAAAAAGATGTATGACAAAGGTTAGCTCTTTCCTACCATTTGCAAATGATGGGTTTTGTGTGATTATACACACCAGGCAGGTTCAATATATATGCTTGTGCTTGCGTGCCTATGCAAGGTAGTGTGTGTGTGTGTGTGTGTGTGTGTCCAGATGGTCCTATCCTGCTCCTGTCTTGAAATAGCAACCCAATGGCCTCATCTAGACAAATCCTAGCATAACAAAAAAGAAAACTCTATTTTTAGAAGGCAGACATGGCAGCATGGGAGAATAATTGGGAACAGTTGTAATCCTTAAATGGAAAGAATCGGTAGATGTATTATTCAAAAGAAATACAAGAGTTTCGGGAACATAGCATTTCCGACGGACTCGCTGGTTATTTAAAAGAACAACTAGGGACAGACCATTTAAAAAAGGCACAGTGGAAAGGTTGCAGGATAACATTAATGGATAAAGTGGTTACTTAAGTGCAGTCATTAGCTTAGAGAAAGAATTGTAAGCATATAAAGAGAAAAGCCTTTGACAGCTCAGGCTCCCTTTGAAATGCATCTTTGACATGTACGAGCGCAGGGATGTATCTTAACTCGTGCATTTCCCCCTCCTCTGGGGAAAAAAAGCAGGTATGATATGATGGGAAGTAATGGAAACATTTTTTAGGGTGGATGGTTGAGTCGGTACGATCTTTTATTATCTCTCTTTGTTGCTTCGTCATTAAGCAGTCTGGCTGGAGTGTAAAATATAACTCATGTATAGTTATGGTTATTACTTTGGGAATTATTAACTCATAAAACATGTATAATGTAGCTGTCCTTCAGATCCTACTCCAGTATGGGCCCTTTACTGCATGCACTGGTTAAAGCAAACTACGTTGCAGCTGAAGAAATACCCATCATGAGCACTGACATTTAACATAACAGTATTAAATGTATAGTATGATCCATGAGAAGTGAAGGTTAACTACAATTAATGCTTGCATTCTATATGTTTTCTCATCATGTCTCACTTTGTGGATTTAGTTGGTTACTCCAGGTAAGTGAATGCTCCTGAAAAAGAAAAACCTCAGAGAAGCATAACTCACTTCAGTACTTTCTCAAGTGAGATGAAGCATCAAAATAAAGTGAGAATCACTCCGCCACAGCTAAGTGTGATGAGTCCTCGACAGGCACATAGACGGTTTGATATACAACGTATTCACACAAGCATGTACTTATCAATGAACATCAGCCAAGTGTGGAAGCGACACATTCACTCTTCCCTCGACGTGCACAAGTGAACCAAACAAAAGGAAATATTCATGGAAGAAATGAGGCCATTGAAACCACAATTAAGGATATAATTAATTCAAACCATGTTACTTTGTTCATACAGAATGCATGTTGGTATGTATGGGAACAAAGAAAAATATCTTTACAAGTCAGGCACCACAAATGCTACAAAGTTGAAGTGATGCGTATGCAACTTGCCAGATGGCATCATGTTCTTCCAACATGGCAGCTGAGCAGTCAGCCAAATCTACCACAGCTTTGACCACACAGAGCACATCGTTTCAACACACACACACACACACACACACACACACACACACACACACACACACACACACACACACACACACACACACACACACACAAAGAAACAATAAAGAAAACGATATATATTTTAATAAAACATTGCTTCTGTATGAAAGTGCTGCTTGTGGAAAGACAGGATGGGTTCCTCTTTTTGGAGAAGAGTCAGATGATATCTCTATTGTTGTGTGACACGCTGGATAATGTTTTGTTTTTGGCTTTAGGGACTGCTGGAACAGGAGAGGGAACAATACCCTAAGAGATACACATGGGCAAACACACGTTCATGTTTGGACAGGTGCGCAGGAACACTTCAGCACACACTTATGCTCTGGCCTCACATCCCCTTACACCCTCCTGTGCCCTCCTCACAGTTTGGAAATAGCTGTGCAGTAGCTAGTGGATGTCGCTGCACATAAAATGACAGGACATCTCCAAAGGCAAGAGCTGACTTTTCCATGCTGAGGGAGCAGTTTTAGTTTCTCTGGTCTTAACACATACACATACACAGAAACAAGCAGGAAAAAGACACATGGTCCAACTGTGTGTGTGTGTGTGGGTCATCAATAGGGCATGAGTTCCTCTGAGGGATTCCAATAATATATATACACACTGTATATATATAAAAATATTAGACAAGACGGAGATCAAGCTCTGTTTCGAAAATAATGTGCCCTAAGTGGAGGATGAGTACATTATTTTCTATATTTGAACACGTCTGTGTGCATTACCAGGCTTATACCCTGGCTCCTTAAAAAAAAAAAAAAAAAAACAGAATAAAGAATAAAGAAGTTTGTCGACAATTTGGTTTCAACAATGAGAATTAACCAGTAATGTTCCATAAAAAAAACGAGTACTGTTGCTATGGTTACATGCATTTAAATATACCTCGTGTCATGATTTATAACAATGGTTAAAGTTTTAACAAAAACTATGTTTGAGGTGTCCCAATAGGCAACTTTAACATATACTGTATCTGTCAGTCAATCACCTACTTTTTTTTTTTTTAACTCAGTGGACATGGTTTAATATGCAAATAACTGTTTAACTATGGCAATTATGCAGTCTAGTCAGGTGCTCAGCTGCAATCTAGATCACTGTCCTGGGCTCAATCTCTTTAGCCCTGTCAACTCTAAAATTAATAATGAGGAAATTCAATCGCTCGGGGCTCCAAACACACTTCCACACATAGGAACGAGGACTGCAGCCCATTATTGGGTTTCTGACCGATAGTTTATTAATATTGCTCTAAATGATGTAGATAATAACTGCTGTAAAAGTGCTGAAAAAGATCCAACCACAGAGTTCCTGCTGTTCATCCATCCATCAAACTAAGTGTGGGTGTATATGAGTTTGTGTGGGCGGGTGGAGGGCGATTTCACCAAAGAGTTCCTGCTGTCCCTTCATCCGTCAAACTAAGCAGCATTAGAGGAAGCTGTATGTCCCATCAATTATTCCCCTCAGCACATCTATTATTGATGACTGCTACTTAAAATAAGACACTGAAGGACTGACAAGGCACTGAGCTAAGTAAAGCCTCTGGTTTTGAGAGTTTGCCATGTATATGGTTCGGAGAGTGGACATTTTTATGTACAGGTGTGCATATGTCTGTGTGTGTGTCTGTGTGTGTGTCTGTG
>CALSCE010010657.1:20498769-20516172 GCA_943593645.1 Bovichtus variegatus | reverse complement strand
CTCTGTCTGTCTGTCTCTCTCTCTGTCTGTCTCTCTGTCTGTCTGTCTCTCTCATATATGCTAAGATCGTGCCGTGGAAATCACTCCAGACAACCGAGTCAGAACAATTTGCATATGGTCTATCAAAGAAGTCCTACTATTGCATGGCTCATTCATATTCATGAGGTCATGGCCAGGCTTCTGCCCTCATTGGCCTTGTCAGGGCTCAAAACCCGCCTCTGTGATCAGAGCTAACAGCTATTGGATGGCTCTTCATTAGCAACCACATCCCCGTTGACCCAGTTGCCAAAGGTTGCCGATTATTTTTCTGATTGCTCGTGTGGTGGGATTCGGGCCAAATAACTCAAAGTAGATTGAAACTAGGTGCTCTTGATATAAACTGCAAAGTACTTCAGCAGTATCATCAGTGAGATCATTCGTACAATATACATGAGATATTCCTTGTTTCTGAAGCTCATTATTTTCACAGAGCCTATTCCTTTTAGCATGCAGTGTCTGCTTTTTTAAAAATAAAATAAGTTGAGTGGTTAGATCAACTGTTTTAGTGATCGCGCCAAAGTCATTAGAAAAGTTTTATATTTGACTATATTCAACAACCAACAACTCAAAGAACATGAGTGATTGAATGCACACGGTGACTCTGACTTTAAGTTGTCCCTGTGGTTGGTTTACATCCGGACCATTAAAACGTTTTTTAATATCTTGGGAACCTCATCTACTAATGAGAATGAATCCTAGTTCATTTTGTACATGTTACATCAATGGAGTAAACTTTGTACTGTATGAACAATAACCAATCCAACGACAGTATAGAAAAACACTCAATTTAGCTTACACTAAAGGTAGCAGCAACTGTATGGCTTCAACATTTAATTAAATGCTTTTCGAAGGACATCTGGCTGAAAACCTTCATGAAAAGTTGGTGAGCGTTGACAATGCGGATTGGTTTACTTCTTTGTTAGCTATGGGAAACAATTAGCACTCAGAATGGAATCTATATGTGTATTATCTCACGATAATACAGCAATGTTTGTGTGTATGTCTGTGAATGTTGGGGCTATCTGGTTGTAAGCGCTTAAGTATTGTGAGATCTACAACTTTAGCCTTGAGGAACATCAACTCACCTCAGTTCAGAGACACACAACCAGTGAACAATGAGAAACACGTGCTATCATTTTTCCACCCAATTGTGCCACTTTTAATGTGCATATATTACCACAGCAAACAATGTCATGTATTTGTTTGCCATTAGAACGTCTCCACAGGCATCTTGAGTGACCACTCTCCGTCTGCATCCACAAAATGCATAATGAATTTTATTTTTTTTGTTGTTGTTAGTGGTGTATTGTGCGTGTATTCATTTGAGTTATTACTCTAACATAAACCATACATTATTCCATACCCTTGTGAAGACTAATGAAAGCGCTGCCTAGAGTCTTTGTCTGTCTGCACAAAAGACGCATGTTAATATTATGTCTGAATAGGCCACATATCAAGTGGATGATGAATATGCACATAGCTCACTGCAGCATATACTTTTGCAGGACATAATAGGATTTGTGACATAGATGAAGCATATCTTTCGAATAGGCCTGTATAATCCGGTAGTATTATTGTGCAGATGAAGCCATTGGTGTACTCTTTGACACGTGTTGCACTATCCTCATTTCTATCCTAAGAGGAACATCTAGTGCCTTGTGCCTTCCAACAGAGTAATTATCACACAATTTCACATTTCATTACTGACAGCAGTAAAGAAAGTATAACAGGACTTTTTTTTTTTCATATAATTTGGTGTGTGAGACTTGGCAAAGACACTCATGCTTCTCTACCAACATGCAGGCCGCAGAAAAATGCATCAAATGCAAAGCGAACGTAATCTGAGCTACATTCAAATTCACTCAACTAAACCCATACAGCACTGATTTCAAGGGGAAACATGGTTGCTGAATGTCATGATTTTCAGCCAGGGAACATGCACACTGCACGTTTTGTATTTAAATGTATCTGATCTTGAGTCTTAATTTCACAGTGATAGGATTTAGGCTGTTTTGATAAAAGTGTTCACTTTTTTCTATTTGTAATAGATATTGTAGTAATTGATTTTCTTGCAGAGCCAGCATAATGCATTCGGCTTGCCTTGTTAGACCATGCAATGTGACTCGTATCAGAAGACTGCCATATTCTAAAGCAAAGATATGGACAAATAAAACACTGGATTTACAGAATATTGTCAGTGAAGGGATTGCAGAGTGTGCAAAACAATCTGTGCTAGTTTCTTCTAATCCATTCATCTTCCTATAAAAAGTGACGTTAGATTGTGTTTTTCATGAATGTAGGCATATTATATATATTATATATATATATATATATGTATATATATGTTATACACCAATTGTTTGGATAAACCTTCTTTGTGACTTGTTTTACTGTCATATCTAGTAATTACTTCCAACCACTTAAGTGTCTCTCTTATGGCAAATGCATGCTAAGGAACATGGTTTGAGAGAGTGTATAATGTATGACGTTCACTTTATATTAGTGTGCAATCGACTGCCATGTTTTGATAAAATGTCCACTGTAGAGTTGAAGCAATTGAAAGAAAAAGAGAGAAACATTGACTATGTTTACATGAACAATAGTATTCCACTATTCTAAATATGAGAATATGCAGAATTTGATAAGGGTCATGTAAACAGTATGTTCTGTTTGGATATTTTGAATTAGTCCTTTTCCATATGCAGCATCTTGCATCGCACACATACTGACTGGCCAACAGTTTGCAAGGCTGAAGTAGATACTGCATGCAAGAAGAAAAGCCCACCTGCCTGGTCGGAAGGAGAAACACACCTAGCAACAGCAGCCTTGAGAGGAACGATGGGATCGTACGCTTGAACAAGCCGGCCACCATTGGAAAATTTGAAAAAATCGAGAGTTAATCGGAATATGCACAGCTGCATATAAACAGGAATATTAGTGAAAATATTTTCCTTAGCTACGTAAACAGCTTGGTATAGAATATTGTCTTCAGAATAAGTGCAAAAAGAGGAACATTTTATGTATGTAAATGTAGTCACTGACTGTCTTCACAAAAGAAAAACTATACTTTACATTGTGTAGTCTTCTAGCTCTAAGAGCAACCTCATTCTACATCTTTGTTCTCTTTTTCTCTCCTTTCATCTTTCTCCCCTTCATTCTTCAAGAATAAATGTAGCTCCATTTCATATCTGTGATTTTTCGATGTTCAGTGCAGGGGTTGATACCTGCAGAGAGCAGGGAGGCGATGCAGAGATAGCTATAGGATATGAAATATGATGGCCTTTCAAGGGACCCGCAGGTTTAAAGCGTCTGTTCTGAGGTAAACTGATTTACCCGTGCCTCTTCACAAAGGCTCAAATTACTCTTTTGCCCACACCTTTTCTTTATCTTGCTGTCGTTCTCACTTCCTCACACGCAGATAACTTCTCTCTCGTCCACTTTCTCTGTTGTCTGCACATGCTTGTACTCCTTATCTAGTCTTCTCTCTCTCCTCTTCTTTTTATTCACTGGCTGTCTATCTCTGCGCTGATTTCTTTAATTCATCCAACCTCTATACATATATCTGCTTTCTCTCCGCTTGCCTTCCTTCCCATCTCCTCCTATTTAAAGTCCTAATGCTCTATAGAACCACGTGACTCGCTGGCTGATAAGCTGTGATTAAAGTGTTACGATACAGTGATATCAGAGGATAGCGAATCATGTCAGTTAAAAACCAATTACTAGGTACATGTCAGACCTTTTACAGGAGACGGATGGGGCGCATGGCACAGAGAGAGGACAAGGAGAGGAAATCTGATAAAGTTAGGGATCGTAACACTAGAGAAATGTTGAGGTTTAGAGAAATGGGGAGAATTGTGTAGATAAAAAACAAACCATTGTGTGTACATTATGGGCTGTAGCATTAAATTAGATCTTGCTTTATCCTGTAGTCCCTACGGACAATGGCCGACAGTAACTAAGTACATTCACCCCAGTTCTGTGCTTAAGTACAATTTTCAGGTACTTGTACTTTACTTGCGCGTTTCCATTTCCTGCCACTTCATACGTCTACTTTGCTACAATTAGGAGGGAAATGTTGCACTTTTTACTCCACTACATTTATTTGTATTATACCTTTAGTTACTTTGAAGATTCAGATTCAGATAAATAATACAAAATGCAATCAAAAAATATTTCATTATGTATTATTATAGGTTACGAACAACAAATTATGAAATGGGCCGTTGGGCAGAATGAGATTTGTACTTTAAGTACATTTTGATGCTTATACTTTCATACTTGTGCTTAAGTAATATTTTGAATACAGGACTTTTACTTAAAACAAAGTAATTCTACACTGTGGTATTATTACTTTTACTTAAGTATAAGATCTGATACTCAAATGCACTGTGATAATGTCTTTGTTGGTCTACTGATAAGTAGTTATTGTACTGGCTTCTGTCTTTATTTAAAACCATTATTTTGGGTTTGTGAAAACATTTAAGCATAAGCCTGAGTATTCCTGTAATATGTCTCACATAACCATTTCACACCTGTACAGCGTTCCTCAGGAACACACTGTTACTGTATCATACATTTTGAATAAATGAAAAACTCATCTCTACTTCCTCTCTCTTGATCTACTCCCCTTTTCTGCTCTCTTCAGCGAAGTCTACGCAATGTATGATCACCTGCTTTTTTGAAGCTGACATTTAAAGTCCTCTCATCATGCTGCCAAGTCTGATCACAGCTTCAATCCTCTTTGCACAGTTGGGGCAGAGTTTATAACCCTAACCCCACCTAACTCCCCTCTCTTTCTGCTATCTTAATTTTACTTTTATGTTTATTTACGTTCCATACTGTGCTAAAACAAAGAAAAAGAAGAAAAGCCTATGTGAACATAAGTCAATGCAGGGTTGTTGCATGTGCACACGTATGCACAGTGTACACACAGTGTACACACATTGTCAAACACACCCATTTATGCACACTTAAAACCTGATTTCTGCAGCCCCAGGGGACATGTGTAATTAAATGTCATTTTTGTGCTGATTCAGGCAATCAAAAACACTGTTGGAATTACAGGGGAGCCAGTGGGGGCTCCAGTCCCCCATAGGAGCCCCACAAAAATGAGTATTAGTCAAAGTTTAGGATCTGCACAAATGTGATAATTAACTATCCATTTTACAATGTTCACATTTGAATTTGTTCCTATTTACACCTTGGTCAGAATAGATTGTTCACATCAGATTCCATAAATGTCAAAATGGTATTGATCAGAAAGAACACCCTCTGAGGCCGGACTGGGATTTGAACACTATTAAAAAGGAAAACAGGATATAATTGCTATGGGTAATCAATTATTTACTCTGATATCACGCTGATATCAATTTGTCTATGCTGCCGATTTAATGATGACGTTCATCAGAGTAGAAGTCAGTCAAAATGGCTTTGAAGGTTCACACTATAGGGAAAGAAATCAGTTCAAAACCATTTTAATCAAAATACAGAATCTTGCTCCTCATACATGAAATAGCTATGATTCTTCTTCATGCCCTAACGACTCTCAAGATAACACATTTCCTATTCAGCCTACCCGTCACAAACGCAATCTTGCCACTTCGGCAACTATTTCATTTAAGTGACTTTTCAATCACCATTTCATTCAAATCACCACCTGTCATTGAACAAAATGGTGCCGGTGGAGTTTCTCTTCTTTTTTCTACTACAAAAGCAATATCCCTCAGTGCACCTAAAGCAAACAGAAGATTACCAGGAAAACTCAACGTAAAATAGTCTTCTTTATTTTTTATAGTTGTGTCTCATAGAAGATGTGGTAATCATTTATTGATTTTAAATGCACTTTTAGACTTTTCAGAGAAAAACAAAACAAGACAGCTTTCTCACGCCGTGTTCCCACTGCATGCTACAGCTCCACTTGACCTGACTTGCTCTTTTTTTAGTTTTCCATGAGGTTAACTAAAAGTTACGGATAGTACCTGGTACTAGCTTGAGTAGCACCTCAGCCGAGGATCCAAGCGAGCTGAACCGATACTAAGAGGTTAAAAAGGTCAGAGAGAATCATCACTAGCGCGTCACTGGACATCCGACACATTCTACACAAACCAGGTATTTTTAAAAGCAAAAAAATCGAAAAAAAATGTGTCAACTCAACACAGATTGTTTTTTAAATGGCAGCCTGCAAAACTACGGCGCACACCACGCAGACGAGTGCACACACTCCTCTGTTTGGTTGCCGAGTTTCCTGTTAACACGGCAGTTTCAGGCAATGCCGCGACCACAAACAGCTGATCACCCTGCACTGAGTGGGAACTATCCGCAGTGGAAAATGGAATTCTGTGAGGAGAGTCAAGTAGGAAAAGCGCCTTTAAGTTACTTTGAGTCAGTCTTAGCAACATGGAGTGACTCTACTGTATGTGAACATCTTCATCAGTCAGCATGTCTCATTCTTTGACTGGCTATCGGTCTATGTCTGCCTTCACCCTTTTCAATGCGTCCATCTGCATCACTGCTTATTTCATATCCTTTCATTCTACATAATAACAGTGCAGACACACACACACACACACACACACACAGGCAGCATATGAATTCAATCCCATTGCGAGGAAGTAAGAACAATCAGCCGCACACAAGAGCACCTGCAACCTCTCCAGCTCACCCAGACGCCCTCCAACTCATTTAAATATACATGAACACACTCACACACACACACACACACACACACACAGACAGAGGTGAATAAATGGTAATCAGATTGTGATTATGGGTCTCGGTAATACAATGGAGACAATAGCCAAGGTGTGCCAATGTTTTCTCCAGCATTATAAAAGCTAATTCCTATCTGTATAATGCAATACCGGGCCAAAAAAAAATCAGATTTAGTGTGTGCTTCTGTACTATAGATGCATGTGTGTACACATGTATATGTGTGTGCCTGAGAGGGAGACGAGGTCTGAATGATTAATGGTCACAGTACAATAGAAAATATTAAAAGAAAGTCTGCAGGAGCACACAGACACAATTGAAAGGTAATGAATGCTCAAGCAGTAGTTGTTTAATATTGACTATATATAACTCACACATACAAGACATTGTTTGTTTAATGTGTGTAAATTGCAATTTATTTAACTGTGTGTGCGTGCGTTCGTGCATGTGCATGTGTGTGTAAATAATCCCAGGGAGGGCAGAGGTGAATAATAGCTTGGAACATGAGCTTCATGCAATTAACTGTGAGCCAGATCAGATAGACTCCACAGTCAATACCTCTTGTAATGCTGGCAAGGGACGTAAATAAAAAAGAAAAACTGCTTCTTGTGTGTGTATGTGTGTGCGTGTGTGTGTGTGTGTGTGTGTGTGTGTGTGTGTGTGTGTGTGTGCACTACAGGGACCTGTTAATACCTCTCCAGGTTTAGGGAGAGGTGTGGGATGTTAATGGGTGTGTTGTGAATACAATAGCCAGCACTCCTTGTGTGTGTGTGTGTGTGTGTGTGTGTAAATCTGTATGCATTGTGCGAGTTGTGCTAAAGGTAAGCATTGTGTGTTGGCTCATGGGCTGCTGAGGGAGAAGGGCCACATAAAACCAGCACAGGAGCAGGTATAACATCCAACGGTTTGTTGGGGAAATACAATCACTGAAAGAACTTAAAGCTAAGAATGAGAGCGGGTGCATTCAGATTGAAAGTATAACTATGATGGGGACAGAAGGAGAGAAAAGGCAGATATGCTAAAAAATTGTAGCAGCCGAAAAGGGGATTTGATATCTGGATAATGGGAAGAAGAAAAGGACGTCGCAGAGAAGAACGACAGCAAAGATAGGAATCAAGTAAACACGGTGGTGAGACACAGATAGAGAGAAGCTACAGTACAAGAGCACTGGACTGAAATACACATGCACGTTTCTGGCCTTGAGAGACAAACCAACCAACGTTTACATTCACGCACATCAGCAAAGCCATCGCTGTAAAAACAACCACATATGCATGCGCGCAATACTGACACTGTCTGTCATCCACACGTGAAGAAACGATCTTCCCACTCTCCACTCCAGCCTTGCATTGATTGTTCGGAGCGGCGGGTTATGTATTGATTTCTCTTAATCATTTTTAAATTAACAATTATGGCCATGTCACAAGCTTTTACTTGCTGCTACCCCACAAACAATCTGTTTATTTCTTTCAATAGTAATATATCCTGTTTCATTTACAGTTAACACATAAACGTGCATTTTGTGATCACTACAATTAGATTACTCCTCTTCGTTGTCTTGTTTTCTCAGCTACAAATAAGGACATGCTGTGGCATTTTAAAGAGAATTGAACACTAGAATTGGGAAATATGACCCTTATTGGACAGTAAGAAAAAAACATGTATGATAAAACAAGAAAAATGTATATTAAAAAAAAAGGATATGTGGTCTGTTCTTTTAAGTTTTACTACTGTGTAATTAATTCCTTGTTGGATCGTCCATGTTAAAGCAGTTTATGATTAGAGCAGGCCGCTGAGTAAAGCCACTGATTCACTTTATGCAATCATCCAAGGCAATTTATTCATGTAGGACACACTCAAATGCCTGATGCATGTACAGTTTATAAGAATGTCGCTATAATGAACTCCTTTAATCAGTAAATGTATGTTACTTATGCATATCTGTTACTAAACTCTAATTATTATGATGAGTATACTCGTCACATGGACTCCACGTGCGAGGCAAAACACTTTTAAGACAAAGCGAAGTCTCTCACTCCATGACGATCTTTCTTTGTAGTCTTTGTTAAAAACTCTGTTTGTGTATAACCAAGATCTTTGGCAATAAAGTCAAATGCAGATGCTACTAATCACAAGGCAAGCAGAGCATGCTGATCAATAACATCAGGGTGTATTTGGTACATAATCTCACATTTCACCCAAAGAGGACCCGTTTCCTTATTATCCCGTTCAGCAATACCAAATACAAAATAATTAGCTAAAACGTCCTATTTCTGCTTGCCTTCCTCGCTGCTGTGTGTGTGCATTCCACTGCCTTCACTGTGGCACAGTGCAAATGAGCATGGCAACACATTCCCTGCTACAGGAGCGCAGTCCTATTCGTCTGCCACCCTGCATTCTTGACAGCTGGTTGATCCCTCTGTTTATCTGCATCCAGCTTCCAGCCTAACAAGCTCTTTCTACAGTCTAAATGACAGTGATATCTTTACATACCTCTGTGTGTTTATGATGTATCAGACGTTGTACCTTTTTCTGCCTGTTCCTGCTCATCTTCCTACTTATCATGCATTGACACTCTTTCTTGCTCTCTGTTTAAAACATATTTAGAAAGAAGTATCAAGGAAACAGAGACAACATTATGAATAGTAATGGTATCATTTCCAGGGAGGAAAACCTGCATTACCCCTCTGATTTATACAGAAATGTTTTTCCTTTTAGCTGATTGACTTGAAAATATTATTCCTCGTGTGTGTGTCTATGTTCGCACACATATGTTTGAGTCATGTGTGTGTATGTTGAGCACTGGATATGTGTGTGTGTGTGTGTGAAAGAGAAAGATTTATCCTTCTTTCCAGGACCTTGGAGAGCAATTACTTCAGCAAATCAAGCCAGCACAGAACTCAGGAACAGAAATAGAGTCTGATTGTTTTATATTCCTTCTGTTGTTCTGTATTACTGCTCCCAGTTGAAAAAGAGCGACTAGCCAGTCCAGTCTTTCTGCTCTTCTGCTGCATCCTACTTTGCATCCTTTTTTCGTCGTATTTAAAAAATTTAATAAAATAAAATAAAGAAACATTTTTAAAATACTTTTATATACCATATATGTAAGTCATGGCACACTTGATCTGTAAACCTGGACAGATCCAAGAGATAATGGAGAATAACAAGGAGGCTAAAGATGGCTACAGCATGTTTCTTTTTTTCTTTCTTTACAAGAACAATGCCAATATGGAATGTGATGTCGAAAGCAGAATAAAAAATTGTTCACAGTGCAAACAACTTTATTGAGAATGGAGCTGCTACAATTATGGTGGAGAAAGTGTTCACATGAGTGATGTATATTTTTACCTGCTGACCCTGGCACTAACACACATGTACTCACCATGTGCGTTTTGATAACCTGCACAATTAAAGTGTATTGCATTTTATGTTTCTGTTATATGTTCCTACATTTTAGCATATAGCATAAAGAGCACTCATCTAAAGCACATGTACTGTAGGACATATGTAAGTTGAATAAATAGGAAGTCACCACAATGTTGAAACCAATCAACTAAGTAGAGTACAATAAGAACTAAAGAGATGGACTGAGAGGTAACGTCAAGGGAAAAAAGGGGAAGGCGGAAAAATTGGAGGAAAAATATGTCAGGTGAAGAGGGAAAAGCAATTACAGCATGTTAGGGTTAACATGTCTGTCAAACACAATGATGAGAAAGGCTGAGCAGAAGATGAGAGGAGCAAAGACAAGTAAAGGGGAGAAGACAGGCGGAGATTGAAGAAGGGGAGAGGAAGGGTAAGAGCCCTGTCAGGAATAATTGTGGAACAGGATCTAGATGGGCTTAGACATCTGCACAGTGTGTATGTATGTAGACCATCGCTGATGGTGCAAACATAGGAAGCAAAAGAGAAAGTCAGAGAGGACACGAGGGAGGAATTAAGCAATCCATGTTTGTCAAACTCTCCCCTTCTCTTTATCAATCAGTCTTTCTTGACCGACTTCTTATAACCTCTAATTACTTTCACAAGGGGAAAAAGTGCCTTTCTCATCTGTCTGTTTCGCCTTGATGTATTAAAATATGTGCTATGTGTTATTACATTAATATGATTTAGTCCAAGAGGGCCGTTTCATCATCAAAACATTTCAACATCTCAAAAAGCTCAATTTAATTTCAAATAAGTGGATTTCAAATATTGTATTAAACTAAGCTGCAATCATGCCCAATTTGAAAAGGTTAATATCCTAAACAAGGCCATTTTTCTTGCTTCAGAGTAGAATGGGTTTTTGTCATTAATAATAGCAGTTATACACTCATATGTCAGCACCTAAGATCAGACATTTCAGATTTCAGATTTGATAAAGACACTGCTAATGTCTTCTCTTTGTCTTATTTCTTCATTCTCTCTCTCTCTCTTTTCATTGCGCACTCACACACACACTCACACACTCATGGCGCTGCCAATCAAACACAAATATTCCCTGTGCAATAAGGCACCAGTATGATATCCGTGTGGCAACATAATTTGCTCTCTCGCTCTCTCTCTCTCTCTCTGTCTGGCTGTGACCTCCAATAAACTCCAATACCCACAATTTCCTCTGGCCTCATGTCATGCCTTATTGGTTGCCTAATTCACAGAAAGAAAGAGAGAAAATGGGTAGACAGGGAGCAGAAAGGACATTAAATTGCTTAAAAGAGATAGAAAAAAAGAGAGAAAAATGATGCAGGGCAGATAGAAAGAAATTAAAGGGGATCATCAAACCGTGAAGCACTCAGGGCACCGTGTGAGCACATCTAGCCAATCAAGTGCAAGCAGGCCAAAGGGGCCACATTATGACTGGCTGGTAGAGACAGGGTTATTGTTCGCCAATTAATGCTGGGGCAAGATTGTTTGGCTGCGTTTCTCCCTCTATCTTGTTCTTTCTCCCTCTCTCACACCCAACCCACTTCACCTCCTTTTCTCTTGTACTCCCTCTGGTTGGAAAAAAATAGAAGCAGAGACGGCGATGATGAAAGTTTAAAACGGTGCCAACTTTGGTGCCGTGGTCCAGGGCAAAAGAGAGAAAGGAAGTAGGCCAACGACGACCGTGACAGAGGTTGTGTTGGGATCAGCTGTAACCCATAGTTTGTGAGCAGCATCTGGAGATCATAACTAGTCCTAAAACCTGCAAAGGTACTTCTGTTTTGGAAAGACGCCCAGGGATTACCTGCCGTTTTAGAACATATGGGATTTTAAGAGCGTTTTATGCCATTTGAAAGTAATGCTTTACAAAGAACCCCAGACATGGCAGAGAAGTTTCTTTCACAAGCGAGACAAATGTGTTTACTTAAGACAGACCACACTGTGATCCAGGATGTATTACTTTTTTCTACCAGTTTGCATTTCCAGTTCCCTCTGCACTGCAGTCCCGTCTAAATCTGCTGATGGCCTGGGGAGGGATGCAGACAGACATGTGCTGCCTCCATGACGCAGCATATTTCCAGCTGCATCTTTTCACATGAAAAAGCATGAGGCTCAACATGAGGGAGGTTGAGCCCCAGTACCACCCTCCAATGTAAAGACGCTCCAACCAACCAGTAGGAGTCACTGGTTCAGTGGGAAAACATGGAGAAACCAGAGGTACCACGAAGGAGAACGTGGACAGAACTTCCCCCCTGTGTGACCCACACAGTCCTGCAGGTTGTATTACATGTTGTTTATAGGATTGCATTCAAAGCAGCATCAGATACTCCACTAACAGACATCCCTCATATTCAAACATAATCCATCAATCAAAACATATAGTCATGCTTTTTGTTTTGACAAATAACTACGTTGGTTTCTTTTGAAGACATCTTAGCACACAGCAGGGGCAGCTCATCAAAAACACTGAAATAGATGGTAGAAAAGTGTAAAACAATCATGGTGACACGTGGGATCCCTTTCTCTGACAAACTTTGATGTAGGTATCAGAAGGTCTCATTTGAAATATGGAAATGTGGACGATTCCTTTAATGTCACATGGTTATTCCAACTAACCCTTTGACAAATGTGAGAGTGAAGTTTTATTTCAAACAGACACGGCTGTTGTTAAACAGATGTGGATAATTAGAGGATGGTGTAGAAACAAAAACGGTGCCTCCCCCCTGCCCTGCACTGCTTCGTGCAGTGATACTGGAATTCATCCCAAATCAAAATGTGATTTGAATGTGCTTCAGAGTATTCAGGGCAAGTATGCACAGCTGTGCCTCCTTCAGTTGGCAAGAATTGGCTGTTACACCTGTTTTGCATTGTAAACCAATGGTTTGCTTAGCGTGGGTGTATTAATAGTCTGTAAGGAGGTTTGGAAAAAGTGCGGGGGGCGGGGGGAGTATGGCTTCCCATCCCCCTGGAGAGCGGACAGCAGTGTGGGGGAAGATGCCAAGTATATGCTGCATCTGGAAGCAAGAGACAAGAACTGTGGGCATTCGATGTTGAGTGTCTGCCAGCTGACAATTGTCTAGACCAAGACAGACGGAGAAGAGCCCTCCATCTACAATCTGCTGGCTTTCCGCGATTGTGCGCTGAACAGAAGAATGCAGAGGACAGAGGAGGAGGATGCCAAGCTCTACTATGCCAACTGCTGGATACAAGAGCCTGTTGCATCAGCTGTTACTCAGTGCAACAGCGTCTTTAAATACTTATTGCAAATATGAACAAGGTGGTATGATGCATACTAGTAAAAATATAGCAGTTAGTCAGAGCTAAATATGTCACACACATGTATCCTTTCCGGAAGCCAAAGTACATCATTCAGCACCAAAACTATGCACGCACTGCCCACACATAACCCACTCTATACGCAATGCACACATTTGAGGAGATTTTATTTTACAGTCGAAGGATCAAATGTAGATATTGCTGCTACTCAGTGTAAAATAGAAGCTCTACCTCGTGTATAAAATGTACATTGTTTCAACTGCAAACTGTCTTACGGTATCTTTTGTCTTACTTAACTAATTAATTCAATGTTTGAGTTTTCCATCGTTATGTTCCCCTCCCTGCCTATCTTTTTATTCTCGACATCTGCCTCTGACTTGTTCCCTCCCCCTCCCTCCCTCCCTCCCTCCCCCGCCCCCTCCCTCCCTCTCCCTCCCTCCCTCGCTCTCTCTCTCTGCTCGTTCTCTCATCTCTTGCTGCTGCCCTCCCACTCCACTACATCTTTCACCTTTCCTTCAATCCCTTTTTAACTCTTTATTACTTTGTCTTCCATTAACATTTACGCCATCCTTCTTGGCGTTCTGTGCAACCTTACATGTGGTAAGTCCATGTTGCGTCTAAGCTCTGGACAATGTACTCTGTGTGTGTGTGTGTGTGTGTGTGTGTGTGTGTGTGTGTATGACGTTCATGCTCTTCTCCCATACATCAACAGATGTTAGTGCAAAAAGGTCTGCAGGGAGCAATTAATTTGTTTATGTAACTCACACACTTAAATGCTCACTCGAACATACAGACAAACATTCACAAGCATGCACGCACTTACACACACACACGCGCGCACACACACGCACGCACACACACACACCTGTCATCCATCTCAGCAAGAACGGACCTTCTTGCATTCATCAATAAGCTTTCATCAATAACTTAATTATATTAGGGCCGCTAACTTTGTCCTCACAAGTACAGCTAAATCTGACCACACACCCAAGCATTTGCATTCAGGGCCCGAGCCACTTGAGTGTACCTCTATCAGAGTGGTAAATGTCACGGATAGAGAGAGGAGTGAAGAACCAGCCAGCAGTGAGTATGTGCCTGTATGTGTGTGTGAGCGCGTTTGTCAGAATATCGAGAACGAAGTGAAGAGCTGGCAGACAGTCCATAAAGGTTAATTAATAAAGAGACAACTAAATAGCGGGGGCCTGCTATGACACAGATAGATGTTTAATATGCATGCACACACAAGCACGACTAAAGGGTCTCTCATCCAACGCCTCTCCTGCTCATATCAAAAATGCTCTCATGACAGACGCTACAGTGTTAGCAGACATGTTGCAGCAAAATGGGTCACATAATCCAGTGTTTACTACAGTTCTCACGCCACCAAATCAACATTGATGCAGCACCAATTAGTCAGTAGTAAACATTGCTCTGCAGGGCAGCAAACTGCAGTATTCTGTACACCACCAACACTTTATCAGCACCACTTACTATACCATGTAAATGTGTCTCCAAATACTACTTGTAGAATTTATATTTTGTTATTTGTTTCAGTTTATGTACCACCTGTCATTTATTTCTGTTACTTTCTATACTTATATTTATTTATTTCTGTCCTTGTACTGCTGCAACAACCAGAATTCCCCCCCGGGATCAATAAAGCAGTATCTTTATCTTACATACAAACACACACATACACATTTTATGTGCATGTGGGTGGCAGGTGTCTGACTGTGTGCTCATCTGAAGTGAATAAATGAGGTCAGGAGACATATGCATTAAGAACTCAATGTTCATTTTCTGATGTATAAGGAATGATTACGCATCACAATTTGTAGGTCGATTTAGACTTTACAAGGGATTTTTTAAATAGCAAGTAATTTGCATATGTCTTTGGAGATAAGAGTGTATGCAGCTCTGTTTGAAGTACACAACCGACAAAGTGAACAGTGTATGGCCTACTGTCGAGATTATAGCATGTATAGGATCTTATCTCCAGCGGAAAAAGCCAAGATGCAAATATTTTCAGCGCCTTGATGTAAAACTTTAATTTAATTTGAAATGTACATACATGCAATTCAGAAAACCCATTTAAAATGTGTGTGATAACTAAATGAATCCTGGACACGTATGTGATGCATCGCCAGAGGTTTAACTTAAACTGTTGAGAATCATTTTAGTAACGAGGCAGATCCTGCATCAGTTGTTGTAGACGGACGCCCAACATCAAGATTAGTCTTTGTTCAACTGGCTTTCATTCCTCAATGTACTTTTGCAAAGACGCTTTATTTCATGGACGGTTTGAAAAGCCGAAGTATTCTGTCCATGTTTTCAGCTCAACTGTCGTCTGCACTGGCTACTAAAATTCTAACACATTGTCATTTTGCCAGATTTGTCTAACAGTTACTTTGTTAGCATTCAACTGCTCCCGAGTGGGTTTTAATAGCACATCCTAATGAAAGAGTATCATTTTCAAAGCTTCTGCCAGAACAATTTAAAACTTGATGAGTAACCTCTAGAGTCCCTTAAACACAATAGGCACAGTCCCATTACATAATTGTATAATGAGACTATCGCTATTGTGTTTAAGGGACTCCAGGGGTCAATGCTATTGCCCTTCTTTTATCTGTATTTTTGGAAAGCATTTAGAAGGATGAAGAACTGCTCGGGATCCATTCAAGATTCCAGTTAACAAGAGAGTGAGGTCATGGTCAGCACTCTAGTCTCTCATTTATGGAAAGATCAGACCTGGAATTGCAAGGGCTGCGGTCCTGAAATTCAACAACACAGAACAAGAGAGAAGATGAATGGCTTCAAGTAAGTATAATGACACACACTGGTTAGCTTGGAAAGCAACATAAAATATTCAAAATATAACCTTTTGCACACTGTGAAACAACCTGCGAACAATTTTCAACACAGAATCATCATTTATAAAGGGCTGTCTTGCACAATAGCATCCTCTGCCCATTCCATCCTCTTTGTTAAGATGGATACTCTTTAGACTGACTCACAGCTTTTCTCTCAGTACATTACTGTTCACTCATATCCATACATATCCACACAAACACTAAAAAAGACAAATCCAGATGATGGACCGCACATAAAACTGCCCAACTAAGTTCATTGTACTTTTGAAATGCTAAAGGTCACAGTGAATTTAATGTTGGCAGCATAAAGTTGCAAAGAAGATTAAATCTATTACTGGCTAATGTTCTAAGGATAAAAAACAAATGGACGAATCATTCTCTGGTGAGAAAATACAACATTTCTGCAAACTGAAGTGTATTCCTTCAGCATGAAATATATGCTTTCTTTTTTTATTGATTGTTTTACCAAATTAGTGTTTTTCACTGGGGAATGATCATCTGGTAAGGGATGACATGGCTGGTGATGTGCTGTTTGTAGTCTTTAACAGGCACTGTGTGTTCAGCTGGTCTGATACAGACCCTTCCCTGCAGGATCTATCAGTAATGACAATGTTGTTAATTCAATGAGGACATTTTTTGGACATATTCAACTGCTGAAATATGCCCACTCCATAGGCAATGTAACCACCTTTTCATGCTTACTTCACCCTCCACTCAGTTAGTCAAACACACTTCATATCCATCTTGTACTGCGTATTCCTTCCTCCCCCTTGAAGGTACTTTTAACTTTTCTGCTTTTGTGCTCACCCCAGTTTTTTCTCTTTTTTTAATCACCTCTTTTTCTCTCTCTCGTTCTGTACACAGGAATCCACAAAGGTTATTAATAAAATAACAGGCTATTGAGGGCAAATCAAGAATTTTCGTTTTACTAAAACACTTGATGCAAAAGGAATATAAGCATTATATATATTATATTATAGCATATTATATTAGCAGATATAGTCAGCCAGTCACATGGAGTGTCTGTCTGTCTCTGTGTCTGTCTCTCTGTCTGTCTCTGTGTCTGTCTCTCTGTCTGTCTCTGTGTCTGTCTCTGTGTCTCTCTGTCTGT